>WBMW01005646.1:833429-874350 GCA_013396635.1 Penelope pileata | reverse complement strand
CTCTCAAGCCATTCTCCGCCCAGCCTGTATGTGTACTTGGGATTGCTCCTACCCAGGTGCAGGACCTTGCACTTGGCTCTGTTGAACTTCATGAGGTTGGCATGGGCCCACCTCTCAAGTCTGTCCAGGTCCCTCTGGATGGCATCCCTTCCCTCTGGCGTGTCGACTGCACCACACAGCTTGGCATCATCTGCAAACTTGCTGAGGGTGCATTCGATCCCACTGTCCATGTCACCGACAAAGATGTTAAACAGCACTGGTCCCAGTGCTGATCCCTGAGGAACACCACTCGTCACTGGTCTCCATTCAGTGATGCACTGACATTCCTGATGCACTTCTCCACAGGTCCATCAGTTCCTATGCAATTTTAAAGCAGTTCATTTTATTCACCTGACGGACCTCTTAAAAACTATGTAGTTAGTATGCCAGTATTCATTCCATTCCAAAGAGTTCCACTTCTGTTTTCTTTCCCCTTGCATCTGCTTTGGCAGATCATTAATTAAAAAATGACTACGGATAACAGGTTTATATTTAAGTACTCAGCGGTGCAGATGCCTGAATCTATTCACTAGGAAAGCCTACCTTTTCATTCACTGAGAATGCACAGAATACATCAGTACTGATTTTATTGCTTTTAATTTATTTTCATTTATTCTGAACAGGTATGAGGCATCTCATTACGTGGCAGGCAGATGAAATACTGAGAAACAAAATTCAGAACCGTGTATTTTTAAGCTTACATAAACACATTTCAGAAACTTTGATTCTCTTCAAATTACATGGACCATTTCCTTGCATGAGATGTATCCCATAGTCCTTCTACAACTGTACAGGATTTCAAACTGCTCATTTAAATCCTAAGATCAGAGTATCATTCTGACGATATGGCTAGCTGATGCAGTATTATGTTGGTAAGATCTGTAAGCATTAACAGATAACAATACACAAGGATGACAACTTCTGGCTCAGCAATTTCATTCAGATTCACCTCTGTCAAGGCAGGTAAAGTATAACTGAAGATGCATCACTAGAGTCTCCAGCATTTTCCTTGGGTGTCTGTTATTGCCTACAGTCAGAACCAGAAAAAGCAGGCAAGAAAAGTTTTGGCCTGCCTCAGACTGGATATTCTTATAGTCTACTGAAATTTCCAGTTTCTCCTTGTTCTCTTTTCTTGATATTTCCATCAGGTCTGAGTTGAAAATTATTTGTCCGTATTTATGCTTTTCAGAATATAATAATTAGAAATAGGAGTGACAAACCAACAAATGTATTTGAAAAAACACTTTCTTTTCAATCTAACACCCCAATTCCTGGTGCTGAAAGTAACCATCCAACCTCACATAGTAGGTAGAAAATTGTTGTCTTAAAAATGCACACAAAATAAATTTGTATTATTACCTATTATTTGTAGTGAAGTTTTGTGATTTTGTGGCTGAAAATCTTCTGTTACAAGGGCTACAATATACCTTTTGACTTTTAAATGAACTATTTCACAAGTACTAAATACTGTTTTTAAGTAATACAGAAAATGCTTTGGCAGAAAGAACACTCAGTGTCTACCACTGGAACACCATCAATTTTAGCTCTCCTCATGCTCATATAACAAGAAGAATCAAGCCTCAGATCTCAGAAGTAGGCCAGCTAAGTCAAAATCCTAGTTGTGTCTTAGTACTTTTTATTTTAAGAAATCCCTTAAAAGCATTTTCTCTCAAAATATTAGTTATTCACAACTTCAAAGGAAGTGAAATACTGAAAGTTTCAGATTATTGATATCATTTCACTGGAAATGACAGGAGCAGCAAAGTTGAAAAGCAAGCCAGAATGCTCAATGTGAATGCAAAAACCAAAAAAAAAAATAAAAGATAAAAATTAAGGCATATTTGGAACTCTGAGTGAACAATTCCAAAGTCTTATATCAGTCTGAGGTTACAGAAGGCACAGATTAGATTTTAACTTTCAGACTGACTATTAAAAAACAGAACAATTAATACTTCATTTTCTCTTTCCTAAATACAGTCATGGCTTACCAATCTTAATTTCAAGCTCAAATGATTTTAGAACCGTAACAAGAAAGTGTGAAATGTGTTTGATTTGTTTATATATTAACTGTTAAATATTTTTTATTATTTTCAAAAGATTATTTCAAATTACTTTGCTGGTTCTCTGGCAAAGGTGAAGAAATATTTAGAATAACAAGCTGTTCTGGCACAGAAGAGTCGATTCCATCTCTCCATAGTATATATAAATAAAATGCCACAGGTAAAATTTTTGGGTTTTATTTTTTTTTTGACAATGGGACTGCTGGATTAGCAACACATGACATTAAAAATAGTCCAAACACAGTAAGCAGTAATCTATAGAGTGTAGAAAATTTCTTTGGTATTTTACTTCTTAAACAAGATTTCATCCTGATGCTGGGTTCCAATTAGAGCTGCATAGTGAAGTAGGGATTTCAAAAGTAGCTCTAAAAACTGGCTCATTGTACAGCATATGTACTCTGCTGTGCTCTGAGGTCCCAGTGCAGCACAGGGCTGCATGACAGAGGGATGTTGGGGCCAAATCTACTTCTCTGTGAACAGAGTCCCTGCAGGGACAGTTACGATGGATGAGGAAGTACAGAGAGCAGGAGTCCCTCAAGACAGTCTCATGGTGATTAACAAAGCACAGCAAGCAGAGACATTCAGGACGCTCACTATAAAAACATAGCTTTGATCCTAATCAACATGCTAAGGTAGGTGTACCAAGGGATAAAATGGTCATAATATCCTAGAGGATGTGGAAGCACTGTGATGTCTACACAGGAATGTTTTTCTTTTGCTCTCAATTTACTGTGCCAGTTCAATGCAACCACATTTTCAAGATTCCCCTGCTGAATGAGTACAAATAGTTTGGGTTTTCTTAGTAAGTCTCAGTCACTTAGGGTCTGCTTTCAAAAGAATACATAAAACAGGATGGTGTTAAGGTGTTTGTCTTCCCCTGAGACAGATATTATATATGAAAAATTTTAAGAAAGTTATCTACCTGTCTTTCTCAAAACCAGTTTTCACAAATCTGTCTGTACAACAGCATTTTTTTAAACAACTAAACAAGATGCAAACAGACATGAAAGAAGTGGTACTGTTCAAAAGACTTTTTTCTTTTTCTCTCCACTCTGACACAAACGTTGGTGCATGTGAGACTTAGTACATTAATGTAACTGATAGTTAATTTTATCATTGCTTTCATCATACTTTCCTGGACACTATATTCTACAATACATGAAGAAAATGGATGTAGCTCTAGAAAACAGATTATTTAATTATTATTTTCCATCAAATCTTCATTCTACCTTTACTTGTGTGAAACTTCCACTGAAATGGGAAATTTTGCTTTTCAAGGCTACATAGAAGAGGTTGTGTCTTGGATGAGCGATGTTCATATAAGTAATGGTATCCTATAGTTCAAGTCAATTTACATAATAAATTCATTAAAAAATAACATACATTAAAAAAATAAGTCAAATTGCACATAAAAATAAGTCAAATTTAAACTAAAAGAGGAGAGATTTAGATTAGATGTTAGGAGGAAATCTTTTACTCTGAGGGCAATGAGACACTGGAAGACTTTGCCCAAAAAAATCTGTGGATGCCCCATCGCTGGTGGTGTTCAAGCTCAGGTTGGATGGTGCCCTGGGCAGACTGATCTTGTGGGTGGCAACCCTGCCCACAGAAGAGGAGTTGAAACTGAGTGATTGTTAAAGTCCCTTCCAACCCAAGCTGTTCTGTGATTCTATGATTCCATGAAATTCTGCTGCATACTTCACAGACAGATGCAGCCTCTGGTCCATGCAGATTGCAGTCTACCTAAGGACAATGTGTATGAAGATAAATACCACAACAGCTCATGGAGGAACAGAAATTGTTATTATAGAAATTTGCTATCAGGATGTTTTTAAGCTGCTGATTTTTCTCTCTCAGACTATGTTTATGCACTACACAACATTTTAAATGTTGCTATTTTCATTCACTTTTTGTCCTTTTCTTTCCTTCCTCTTCCCCTCTCTCCATTTTTTTTTTTCCTTTGGTAAAAGAAGGATTTGTGCCCACTTCAAATTTCAACAAAATCCTCTGCTAAACGTAAGCTTTTAACAAATTTTAATAAGGACTCTTGTAATCAGCAAAATCTTGACTACTGTGACTGTAAGAAGCTCCATTTCATGAAAAATAATGAGCTGAATCAAGTTGACATTTCATTTTCTATCCAGTGTTACCTTTATTTTTTTAAACACCACCATCCAGGTAGTGTCTGCTTATCATTCTGCTTCAGACACTCATAATGATTAGCTACAAACCTGAAAAAAGGGAAACCTTACAACTCCAAGAAGGGCTCTGTACTGTAGACATTGTTTTTAATGAGCAGTCATGACATAGAAATTCTTCTAGAAACATGATAAACATGTCACTTGTGGGGAAAAAATGTCTCTATTACTTTGGATTTTTTTTTATTTATTCAATTTTTTTCCAAAAGATGAAAGTCATCTGACACTGTTTATATTTTAAGAATGTTTTCCATTAAAGAGACCTGACATGTTAGAGGCATAGTTCAAAGAAGGAAATTAGGACCCAAATACCAGTTTGTGTGCTAAAATCCAGCACTTAGGAAACCTGACTTTTGCAAATCTACCTCCTCTTTCCCTTTTAAAGTCTCTAGATTATCAATGCTTCAGCCACATAATAATACCCAGTACTAAGTAATTCCTCATGTCCTATGGAATGCACAATCTAGACTTTTCTGTGACTCACAATTTGACAGCACAGTATCCTAACTCAAATCACAGTCTCACATAAAGCTCTGTTAAGAAAGACATGATTCCTTTCACATCTAGAAATCTAATGATCTGTCTTCACCTGACATGCTGGTGACCAATATACTAATTCCTTTTTCTGCTTGGTCTGTGGCTGAAGTCTGAATTTATTTCTGTGCTTAATCACGAGCCTGTGGCACTCTTCCTCAGAGTCTACATATGAAGCTATTCCAGTCTGTAACAAATACTTAGCTACTCAGGGAGCAATTGAGAAAGCAAAAGGATTCTACAGACTGTTTATTAGGGTATTCACCAGAAAGGTTCTATCCCTATTCTGATGAATATTTAAGAATCTTCTCTCTTTTTGAGGCTCGTCTACTTTGTATAAAATGCTTGCATATTCATTTTAACTGGGATGGCTATTCAAGTGTCTTGAGTGCTCTTACAAACAACTGCAGAACTATTCTTTGCCAGTAATAGCTGACTGCTTACCCAAGAGATTCATGGGCATAGTGGAGACAGTCCAGCAAAAGACCACAAAGATGGAGCACCTCTCCTGTCAGGAAAAGCTAATATAGCTGGGACTCTTCAGTCTGGAGAAGTGAAAGCTCAGAAGAATTGCATAAATGTATTCAAATTCCTGAAGTGAGATTGTAAAGAGTCAGGCCCTTTTCAGTGGTGCTCAGTAACAGGACAAGAGGCAACAGGCACAAATTGGAATGCAGGAGGTTCTGTTTGAACATCAGAAAACATTTTTTTACCATGCCAGTGATTGAATACTGGAACAGGTTGTGGAGTCTCTGTCCTTAGAGATCTTCAAAAGCCATCTGGACACAGTCCTGGGCTCATCTACCTGGACAAGAAGAATCACAGGGGTTCAAAGCCCTATGTGTTATTTTTACTTTTCAGTTTCCATTGTATTTACAGATCTGGGAACTAAAGTTACAACTGACACAGGAAAGTCTATTTTGTGGTCAGAAAAGTCACCACTGTCATTAGGGAAAGCAAGGTCTTGTGAGTTTCTAGTTCAACATTAATTACCACAGACTGTGATTATCAAATCCACGAGTATCCGAAATAAAATTCCACCTTAGAATGTACAAAAGGCATAAATTTATTTCCTGATTGAGAATTCATTTCTCCCTCAGATTCAGAAATAGCAACAAATCACTGTGTCTGTCTTCACTGTTAAAAGAAACAGAAGCATTAAAAGAATTTGTGTACAACCTTAAATGCAGACATGTCTACTTGGACTGACTGTAATTAAAACATCTAGGAGAGCACTTCTACTTCCCTCAGCAAATCTTGTATTCACCAAGTAGGTCTCACACTGTGAGATGTGGAAGACTGGTCTTTCTGTACAGAGAACTGCAGAGGGAGAGACTTGAACAGCTTCACAGTCTTTAGTTTTGGTTCTTAAAAAGCAAGAAATAAGTAACCTGAAGTGTGCCCATCTGAAAAAATAGTTCTTAAAAATGAAAGATACTGAAGAATAGAAATATATTAGAGTTGCTTAAGGGTACTTGCCAGAGGAGATTCTTAGCCAAATTTAAGCTGACTCTAAAGATTCAAGTAATCAATCTTTATCTGCATGAATTAATGCCCTTATTCCATCAGCCCTAATGAACGGAATGTGACAACTTTCATGGTGAGGTCATGGCCAGTCCAGAAGCAAGTGCACGCTACTTACAAATACTTCAAAATATTACTCTGCCATCTACATTAACTTCATGTTCTTTTTTGTGTATATGCACTGCTTAAGAGATTGCAGGTATATTCTCTCATCTAATCCCTCTGCATTCAGCTATTTGCCTTTTGCAGCTAAGCTTGCCTTAAGGCTTCAGTTAAGGCTTCAGAAATTGACCTTAAGGGTCAGTTCCAAAAACTGACCCTGATGGGCTTAGGGAGCACTCCAGTCACATGCATACGGGACACCTCTGTATAGTCTAAATAGTTCTGCAGGAGGGGAATTCATATTTCAATGTCCCTAAATCATAACAGGGAAGAGAAAGAAAACAGAGGAACAAAAGCAGACTCTCTCCCAGCATAGCATAAGAAAGCAGAAGGAGAATTAGCTGAAGTGCAGTTCTGTATCTCAGATTTGCAGGTTTTAAATAACAAAAGAGAAAAGCAATCATTTAAAAAGGTATCTGGTGGTCATCAGAGATTGTTTGCACCAATCCAGGTATTGTAGATGAAGCTGTGGGTTTGCTTTCTAAGTACAGTTTCTCTGGATAATCAAATCATTTAGACTGGAAAAGACCTTCAAGATCACCAAGTTCAACCTTTAACCTGGCCTACTGAGTCCCATCACTAAACTATGCCGCGTAGTGCCACATCCACGTCTCTTAAATAGCTCCAGTGATAGGAATCTCCTTGGACAGCACATTGCAATGCTTGACAATCTTTTCTGTGAAGAAATTATTCCGAACGTTCAATCTAAACCTCCCCTGGCAGAATTTCATATTGTTAATAATGTTTTTACAGCAAGAAGTGAAGTGAGAAGGAGCACTGGCAAAATTAACGCGACAGCTCTGGTGAGAGCCACTCCTGCTCAGTGAAGCTGCTCACATTTAGGTGTTTTTCAGATCACCTGGGAACCTCCAGCCCATGTTCAGGCAAGGTACATTTACTGTTAGTTACATGTACCATGTCTTTCAGTATGGCAGAATGTTTCTCTATATTTTCATTTCTCGGAAGTAACTTAAAGTAATGATTAATTCAAGATTAGAAATATGCTCTATGCCTTACACTTCAATGCTGCATTGAATATCACACTGATTATGGAAATGCTGAGATGAGTAGTCAAGAATGGGAAATATGATAGCAGCAAAGCTATTTTTGTGGAAACCTTGAGGCATATGTATCCAATTCACAGCTCACAGGCCTCATGCAGCCCTGGACCGTTAGCAAAGTGGTTCCACAAGATCTTAAACTTTTAACATTATTATGTAATTCTTAGCAATATTTTTCATGAGTCAACTGCATGTAGCTCAAGCACAGTCAACAATGAAATGCCGTGGATGGGAGGGCCCAGTGGATTCCTAACTCCGCCACTTGTGCCTGCCACACACTCTCAGTCAAGTTGAAACCCACACGTATTACACATTACATGCACTTGTGCCACTTGGACAGTAAAACACAGTGATTACCAGTAATAATATTTCAACCTACCTATGTGTGTGTGTGTCTGTGAAGACACGCATTTTTTGCTGTTAAATAAATATAAGTTCTTATTTAATTATTAAACTTGAGCTTGTGTTATTTTGTAAAATAATTTAATAAGTTTATAAATTAGTTTCACAAAAACAAGTTTGAATATCTGACTAGTTTTATGTTTTTGTTGCCCTCCTTTATGTTTTAAGAAAAAATATAAAAAAAAATAAAAACTTTTGTTACTTATATACGTATGCTAAGACAGTTTCTCTTCACTTAATGTGGCCCAGGCAAGCCAAAAGGTTGGACACCCATGCCTGAAGGTGGTCTGCAGGCAGCAAGAGAAATCAGGCAAAAGCTGTAGCTATATTGGAAAGTCCATAGGAAAAAAGACAAGTACATTTCAGGATTCTTTATTTTTTTATTTCTTTTAAATAAAAAATCACCTGCCAGGCAAAGGTTTGTATATCCCCATATTTCTGTTTACAATGTATTACTCATTATCGAGGAATTTTACCCGTTAAACAGTTCATTGAATTGTTAAATTGGCAGTGAGCCACAAAAAAATAAAAAAAAAAGATCAGTTTTACATCCCGCAACAAACACAAGTGAAGAAAAATCTATCCCTCTCTAATTTGTGTCACTTGTCATCAAAAACAGGAAAAAATTAACATAAGCAATGCACGTGAAAGAATTAATACTACAGTTATTGTCCCTGTCTAAGAAATTAAATCACATAAATCAAATAAGAGGTGCCTAAATTTGTAAAAACAACTGCAATAAATGATTCAAATTGTAATGCACCTGATCCAGGGAAAAATTAATTTATCCTTAATATAAAAATAAAAGGTTTAATTATAATTCTATGCAAAGTAAAGAATGAATACTTCTGAAACCGAAGTAATTGTGAATCATTTGAAGAAACATTTAAATGAACTGTAATGGATTTTCTGAAAGAAAAGAAATTGACTGAGATTTCAATTCAATAGTGAAATGTATCTAAGATTTATGCTTTAGAAATAAATACATTTATCTGAAACAGGATTGTTTCTTCACGAAATAGATAAGACTCTTTAAAACCTTTTCGTAACCATAACAGTAAAGAGTCTACCTGCTGCTCATTACCATGATGAAACTAAAAGTATAATGTGCTCAGTCGGGGATTAGGAGCCCATTGTCCCAAACACTGGACAAGTGTTTCATCCAGACACCCTGACGCATCATTTAGCGCCTCAGACCATATACTGACATCAAATTCAGAGAAGTTCTCAGCTTAATTTTGAATATGCACACCAGTACGCTCCCAATTCAGCACAGCACAAGCTTAATTTCACCTTGTCTACTTCCATTTCTTTGCTTAACTCCATTTTGTTTCCTATGCCTTCCCAGAGAGCTTATGTACATGTTTACGACATATAAAGATTTAAAGAAATTCTCCCCTTCAGGTTCAAATATATATGTATGTATATGTTTTTAATATAGGTGTAGCTACTTAAAAGCTCAAGCAATTTGGACTAAAGCATATCAGGTCAATTAAAGACTAAAGTATATTCACTTGTCTTTCTTAGTCCTGCTATAACTACGTTAACTCTGAATAGCAATATAGCTAATATATATGATAATTGTCATGATTACAATCAGTGGGACCCAGAGAGATGTATAGCTCTAATCTTCTGAAATAGTTCACACTTAGTGTACTCTGAAAAGTGCCACAAATGGCACTACAGATTTTCATCTAAATCCCAGAACAATATTTTTAGCTCCTTCTGACATATTTTCATACATGTATTTACTTAACATCTCAAACAAGCATCTTCTCACTTGTATAATACACTCATAGATTTAAAAGAAAACAAGTCCAGAAATCCTCACATCAATTAAATGTAAAAAAAAAAATCCAATTATTTTTCTTTTTATTATAATAGAAGTAGCATCCTATTTAATAGAAACAGCAACAAAATTTCAATGAAGGCCCTAAACTTTTCTCAGAAACCCTACCAATTATTGGTCTTTTCTGTTTTCCATTGAAGTAACTTTTTTCAGTTAAAATAGGAATGACTTCCAGAGACAAAAGACCCATATGGATATGGTTCAACATTCCTTTTCCATATTTTGAGAGCAATCCAACTACAACTGCTCCATTTGTACCGCTGCACTGGGATTATGAAAAGAAAATCACTTGCACTTTGAAACTTACCAATAAAATTATTGGCCAAAACCTCAGCGACTCCAGTATTTATAGCATTTTACTTCTTTGACTCAGATGCCACTTTACACTACCTTAGAATTTTTTTGTTCTCTTGTAGACAGGACAGCTAATCCTGGGGTATGAAGACAATTACAGCTGAATAGTCCTTTTCAAAAACACCATCGATCATCCAGCCAGTAACCTGTACATAAGCCAATACCCTGTCTTTCCAAAATTTTCTCCCCAGTTTGTAACTTCATTTCCTTCAAAGACTGCTTAGTCTGTTAGAAGAGAATTGACTGAGCAATGGATATTCTGACTGGAGAAGGAAACCATTTTCCCTAATAGCTCATACCAAATGAGATCTCAGCTTTTCTAATGACTAACCCAAAGAAGACAGAGATAATTCTCTACATGCAGATAGATAAATTCTAGCTGGAAGGCACAGACAGATTAAGAAACGACTAGATGCAGCTTGTGGCACATAGAAGTGATGCTAAAAAAATTACGTATTTGTCCCTCATGCAGAAAAAAGCTTTACACCGATTACCATAAACGCTTATAGCTACATATACAAAAAATATTTAGGGTGTACTAAGAGATGCTCGTCTCTGTAGCTGATGCAGCCATTTAAATCTCACAAAATGTAATATTTCCTACTGTGGGAGAACTGGAGAACTAGTTTATAGTTCTGGGAGGTTCCTGTCTCCTGCAGCATTTGTCATTTCCTTCGCTCCTTCTTGGTAGCTCACTTCTACTCTATCTATCCTCTTTCATGTCTGATAAATCATCACAGTTCTTGTTGCTGTTCCTTATCAACTGTTGGTTAAACGTCAATGAGCCCTCATTGATTTATAGATACTTTAAATTATTGAAGCATTCTTTTACTTGCTTCTTATTAAGGCTGTTTCCTTATATTCCCAGACCTTCATTCACATTTATCTCACTTAGGTGACTCCCATCTTCTTTCTCCCTTTGTGCTGAAGACTGAAACAGAGTAGATGCTGAGAATATCATTTATCTTCATGAGATCTATTATTTAGATCCTTCATTTTAAAGAGAGTGGATGACTCAGGAAATTTTTAATTGGATAAAACTTTCCCTGCTTGGTTGCTAGGTCATGTCTATTATAGGTCTACAGCAACTGAAAGCTGATCTCTGTACAATGAGTGAGTCAGTAATTTCAAGTGTTCACAAGAAGATGACAAAAATAACTTTTATTATATCACCAACTCAGATTTTACTCAGCTCAAAGCAGTTCAAAAGCGTTCTTCTCAGTCAAACCTCTCACTGAAAGACTCCAAATTGAATTTCCGATTGTACCAAAAGGAGCTGAACAAAAGCCTGCAGCACAAATGCAACTAATCATATTTTAAAGAAGGAAGCATCTTGCTAAATAGAAAAGGAAATTAAATAACCTTACAAAGTAGAAATTTTTATTGAAAGTATAAACAGTTTCAATTGCAACACCACACAACACCACTGAAATTGTCAATGAATGCCTTTGTGAACACAGAAGAACTTTATAAGAAGAGAACATCAGATATCATTGGTCAGGTACCTACATGTGGATAGAAGCTGTAAGACAGAATCATGATGAGTAAAGTATTTTGCAGAAAACTTACTGAGATTTGACAGGAGCAGAATCCAGAAAGCCTATTCTCAAATCTGTTTAAGTATATAAATATATATATTTATTTCCATGGTAATCTTTCACAAACTAGGCATTGTTTCTGAATTTTCAGCTGTCCCTGACAGAATTATAGCATCGAAATTTAAATAAATTCCATAACTATTATATTACATCATGCATCTTTGCATCCCATAAACACAGCAACAGTACTCTCACTGTTATACTCCGCAGAGAAGCAGCCTTAACTATACCTTTTGACTAAAAATACAGAACCATTGACCAAATTGCTTTTTTAAATCACACACACAAAAAGAAAAGACTGTATGAATTAATCTTCACATGACCATCAGGAGCATCAATACAGCAGTTTCCTGGGCAACAGTTAAACACAGTACTTATTTTGCAAAATTAACATTTTTCTCTATCCTCCAATTTAGCAAATTCCCTTTTCTGACTTCAGATGTCAAAAGTGATCTTTTGAATACTTTATAAGCTTTTTATTAAAACATTAAGAATCGATTATGAAGATGAAATCTGAGATCATAGAAAATGGCAACAAAATTCAAATCTCTGTCTCTTTCATGGTTTGATAAATTCATAATGAGAAACAGCTTTGTTGAGTTGATGTATATATAAAAGTATGCATGTATGTGCATAAATGAATATATTAAAGTATAGATATATAAAAAACTGGGACCAATGTACATTGTTTCACATTTCAGGAACAGGCCCTCAGAATTAAGTGCTATATCAATTTTTTTATTTTTTTATTTTTTAGGGAACTTGATGTTTGAGCAACAGTTACATACAGATTATTTTTTTCCCCTTGATTTTTGGCATGAAAACCTATTTATTCACCACTTAAATGAGATGTTTAGCATTGGAGAAGGAAATGTGTCTGACCTTGAGGCAAGCAGATAAAAAGGTAAATATCTAATGCTGGAAGTACATTCTGTAACAGACAAATACAGAGTAAGAAACAGATTTCATATACTGAGAATGTACTGACCTCTGTAAGAGAAAAGCTGAATGGTACTTGGTCAACAACTATGGCCAGGCTGCTAAGACAAAAAGATTAATGTGGTATCATTATAATCACGAGCCTGCGCTTAAGGTATGGAGGAAATAAAATATTTTAATGTATTTTAAATGAGCTTCAAACTTACAGAAAGATACAGAATTTCATATAGGTTGCTCTTAACACTATCATATGAATTCTGCTAATGGAAGGCCTAGACTTTAACTATAATAACTCATTCCTACACGGTGCTTTAATATTTTCTCAAAGTATGTCACAAACATCATTATCTTTATGGCCATTCTCAAGTTAGGGAAACAGGGCAGAGAAATATGAACTGTCATAGCTAGTCATCAGAAGTAAAAGCCTCCTGTGCTCCTCTCACTGAACAGTGCTCCTCCTATAGAAGAATTATTAGTTTTATACTCATCCATTTTAAAACTACAAACAAGACTGGTTATTAAGCATGTATCTTACAGGAAAAAATAACCCATATTTCCCTTAAAACAGGAATGCAAATATATGCAAAAAGAACACAAAAGCCTGGAGCAATGACTCTGTCACCCATGAAGTACGGTGATGTTTTCTTACTGAGAAGGCAGTATTAGTACTTTTTGAGATGCAGGTACAAGACATTTCTCTCCAAGAATATCAGTCTACAGTGTTTGTTCTGCTTCACAGGATGTTATGATAACACCACGATGATGGCAGCCCTTTTTTTTGTCTAACAAAGCAATGAGGAGTGGAAGCTCTATAATTACATCAGTCTTTGTGAAATTAAAACATTTTACAGGATTTAAGGAAAATAAAAGGAGAAAGAGAATCTCAGTGGATAGAGTTTGGGTGGGATCAGAACCAGTGGCATAGAGAAGATGAAAAACAACTTTTGGTTATCACAGTTCCCATGAGAGTCCTTGTCCTATAATCTTGCCTAGAATTCTAATTAAGATAATTATATTATTTTTAGCTAAAATTCTCTCTCCAGTTTTGATTGTCTGGAAAATTTTTCATGCCTTCTGATGTGAACTGCATGCTGCAGGAGCACTATTCAGCAGCTGTTGCAATTCGTTCCAGGAAGGTTGCGGTTGACAGATCATGTTGCATATTACGAGGGCTGCTCTGAAAGTAATACCTCCTATTTCATTATGTTGGCCTACAATACCAGAGGTGGATGTTGGTGGTATGGCAGTAGAGATTGAACCTTCCCAGTGGAAGTGCGTATGAAGCAAAGGTGCGGCACTGAATTCTTCCATGCACAAAAAATGGCACCCACTGACATTCATCAATGCTTGCTGAACCTTTATGGAGACCAAACAGCGGATGTGAGCACAGTGAGGGGTGGGTGGTGCGTTTCAGCAGTGGCAACAGTGACAGTGGGGCACCTCTGTTGGTGCAGATTTTTACAAGTGCAGCACACAGGCTCTTTTTCATCACTAGTGGGAATGCATAGCTAATGGTAGTGACTATGTTGAAAAATAGTGTTCTGTAGCTGAGAATTTGTTCTATTAAATAGTGCTTTTGTGCTCCTTGTATCTGTTGTGGCTTCCATGGAAATATATAGGAGGCATTACTTTCAGAGCAACCTACACTGAGGACCACAGAACTAAGTATCAGGGATGAATACCTGGAGTATCTAGTGCAGTGAATCAGCAGTAAAACTTTTTTTTGCTATCTGTTAGGGTAGGATTTGAGAACTTTGCTATTGCTATGAACTGTGAGTAAATCACTGCATATTTCTGTTCCCCTTTCTTCCCTTATCTACTTAATCTCTCTGTTAAAAAACCTACCATGTATGTTGTGGCAACATAACATCCTAATGCAGTTGAGTCCTGATCTCAAACAACCGAAGTACTACAGGGCGATGCTTATTATGCTTAACTCCCAAGCCCACATAAATGTTCACATGTACTAGCACACCATGACCCAGTACATGGTTTCTCAGAGCAGCAATTCCTCAGGGTCCTCAGTTCTGCTCTGAACCTACAAAAAGGCATACACACACAAAGCAAGTTGCTACAAGTAGTTCCTTGAAGTTAATTCAGAGGACCCCATCATAAATAAAATGATCCAGAAGAAGAATCAATGCAGGAGAGGCCTGTACTGCCAGAAGACATAGGAATGAGCTCCATCTGTTTGGCTGCACCTGCCAAATGGACAACGTCCATTTTCTAAATACTGTCCTCTTTGGCCAGAGAGCAAGTAGCATACCAAGCAGCAAACCATGCAGGATGCAGCTGGATGATATAGCAGAGCAGACAGCAGGCTGCTAAACACGAGAGTACGAAAGAAAACAAATACAAAAGGCTGGCCTCCACAGTCATTAAGCTATGGAAGACGGCAAGCAACTAAAGCAGAAAATAGAAATATTTAGATCCTTATTCAGTTTTTTAGTCAGAGGAATACTATTTAGGAGAACTATAATCATCATTGAAAGAATCATGTAGTCACAGTAACTTACCTGAGTGCTTACCACTCCTCAAAATAATCTTTTTGTTTTTTCTTGCCCCCAGGTAAAATTCAGGAATGTGAACCAGAGTTCTGAGCTGACACTAGATGTCAAAGATTTGTAAAACAACAGAGAGGTTTCAAATTATCCATTACACAAATCATAAGGAGTTCTAAATTTACTAAACAGTAGGCACAAATGAAAGAGCAAGTCCCAGTCTCTTAATTCCTGGGATCAAGAAAACAACTTTAGTGACCAAGCTGAAAAAAAGAATTATAAAACTGAGTAGAAAAAGACAGATGGTGAAAGGGGCAGTTTAATTTTGTTTGAAGTCCAACAAACTGATTTCTGTTTTTCCCCCCTTTCAGGTTTCTATTGCAGTTACTTCTGAATCTGACACTGTCAAAAGCAGCTTCTGAATTAGTTTGGATTAATAATTTTATGCTTTCTTACTTTTTGATTTTCATCGTCACTACTTAACCATAAACCATTATTCCAGACTCCAGTGTTTTAACTACTCTTAAGGACAATATAAGCATTTTCCAGCTTCATTGTCTGAACCTATTTGAAAGTATCTTGTGTCTGCACGCTTTTATTTGATATTTCTGCCTAGTTACCTCATTACACATCTGTCTGGTATTTTTGCCCCTCATTGTAAACTTAGTTTGTTATTTGTGAAGTAATTTGGCAAAAAGAAAAAAAAAGTCAGCACCTTCACACAGAAAAGTCAGTTGAATTTTGCAAAAATATTATTTCAACTATACTTAATACATGTAGTGAACAGCCTGTGGTGTTGAAAACCTCATTTGATGTATGAACAGTGGTTGAAGGGACACTCTTTCCCGTAGGCTATTATTTGAAGAAAAGCAAGGAAAAAGAACTTTATTTCCTGGTGTTTAAATGAGCTCAAAATTATCCCAAGCATGGTGTTTTGTCTTCCTCAGAGGCCAGCATCATTACACAGCTCTTTGAGACATTAATTACTTTTCAAAAAAGTATCAATAATGTCAGCCATATGTAATATGCCATGTGGAATCTCAGATAACGCCTACAACTTCATTTCATCTCTTGATCAGAGAGTGCTCCAGTTTTTGAATAGAAAATACCAGTGGAATTTCTCTAAACTGAGGTTACTCGGAGTGATAGAAGCACTGTTTTTGCTCGCACAAAACATCATTCTAAAGAGTTCTCTGCTCTGAAAGGATTACACACAGGTGCAGGGTTCTAGGAGTGATTACAGAAGGGCACAGCCAGGTTTATGCAGTCTCTTACACAATTTCAGGGTAACTTCAAAATATTTGCCATTGTTCACCCGTAGCTTCTCATCATTTTAAAATGGGATGTGTTTTTCAGCTAGCTCAGATAGTAAGACTTAGTTCAATGCCAGCTCAGTAATTCACAGGGAAATGAATTAGACTCCTTAATGAATCTTATGACATATGAATGTATGCATGTTTATAGCATCCCAAGTGCTCCTGTTGCTAGTATCTGCATTTTCCAAGTTAATTTCAGGGACAAAGAAGCAAGTCAAAATCTCATTCCAGAACTATATGAGGATGTAAGCTCTGTGCTTTTAGCTCAGCTCCACCTAGAGTTGTGAAAAAATGCAGTATTAAGGATGGGCAATCTTATTGAGAAAAACACAGCATTCCAAACTAACCTTTGTCTGGCTTCTGCCGTGCTGTTTGTTTCCCAGGAATTTGTGCTATTTAATTTGCACACATACTCTTCCAAAATTCCTAGCCTTCTCTCCCAGGACTTCTGAAAATTTTTTAAATCAGTTTGGCAATATTTTTCCAGGAAAGCTTCAAGAATGAAAGAGTAATTATTTTCATATTTCCCTGCATGACCTGCAGACCAGAAGCAAGAACCTTGAGTAAACGTGCCACCAAAAAACATGAATATCAAGCCTCTTGTTGTGCTATAAACTAGCTTTTTGACCTACTTTTGCCACAGAAGATATCATCAAAAAAGACAAGAATTGACATTCCTTTTTCCTACCAATTTGGCATTTTAATATTGACATCTGAATAAGTCATCTGTTTTCCCAAATTCTGCATTCATCTAAGATAAGATTCTCATACAACTATAGGGTTTCCTCTTATGAAAACTTTGCTGTGACTCATAAGAATATGCCAAGATATAAAAAGTACCAGCTGCTCCCAAGATCAACATTTCATTGCAGTCTATTTAAAGAGACGCCCACACATTACTGTCCAGAGTAAGCATTGCCATCATTTTCACTGAAAACTGGTTTCATACACACTTCTCAGCTGAAGCATTTTGTTGGAGTAGTACTTGTAGCACTGGCTCACAAGGTCTGCTAAAACGTATCGATTCCAATACAATAAATCTGAAACCTCAGAAGCAGTGGAGTTTATTAACCTCAGATTTTATCAGTCTGGGATAACTATGTTAAGTCCTGAGAATGAAGTTTCATTATAAAAATTAAGTTGGAATCAGTACAGCGCTAGCTTATGCCCTGTAGATTGGAACACAGAAGAGACCTGCCAAATGCCAGTTCAAGTTGTTCCTTTGTACATCACTGTGCCTGGATATTAGGAGTCTACAAACCACACATGGATCATGGACTGCCTGAAAGCAAAAGGACAGTACGGATGGCTAACTGATAATAAGCCAGATTGAAAGCTGAAGGACATTGGTTCAGCTACGTGTATGAACTTCCATGGAAAAATATCATAGTCTGACACTGTGTCAGTGTTCATACCAGCCAAACATGCACTAAGAAAATTGTGTAGAAAGTGAAGTTTCAATAGTTCTTACTATATGGAGAAGAACTTGACAAAGAAGCCTTGGAGCAATGCAGATAACAAATCAGCCCAGTATCTTCAAGAGATTCGATGGTTGATGCACTTAACTTTCTGCAAAGTCAAGGCAATATCCATCTTCAGCGGAAACTCAGTCTGAGTCAGGTGAATTTTAGTTTGCTTGCTGCCCCATCTCTACTTATTTCTTTAAGGATAACCTTTAAAAGACTGTAAAGAGCAGTCTGTCCTGGATTTATTAAAACATTTTGCAAGATATATGTACTTATGAAGTACAATACAATTCTGCATTCATCAACACTGAACAAGCCTTCATTTTGTGCATTCAAAAAACAGTCCTCAGGTAGACTTCTTCCAGATTTAGCAGGCAGTTAGTTTTTGAGAAATAATTTAATGTAAATACAGTGAGCATGCATGTCAAAGATGGGAAACTAGCGTCATTATTTTCAATAACACATAATGGCACATTTAGCCACACGAGGTTTTCCCAGGCATTTTAGATAGCACTTTTTATTTCACAGAGACACCATCTAACTGCTATTCGTATACTAATGTTATTTGAGCAGAGATATCTATTTGGGATATTCGACATACAAATTAAAACACAAACAGTGGTATGTCAAAAAAATCCTTAATATTTCCTAATTCATTTGATTCCATTAATTTCCCTGAAAACTCTATACAACAAATCTTCAGCAGAGTATATTTGAAATAATACTGAAGCACAAAGTCTACATTTAATGTGGAAGCATGAATGAAACAGGAGAAAAAGAAACATTTAACACCACTGTTCTGGCTTGTCCAGGAAAAGAAAAAAAAATAATAATGCAAAACAACTATTCAGAAAATCTCATTGAGAGAATTTACCAGAGTAATTCTTAAGTCCAGGTGTTTGGGACAAAACACTGTCTTCTCCTTGGTTTCATGGAAATATTCAGACTACCTAGAAAGTCTCACCTGATAAGAATTTTCCATGTTTAACTGTCCAGAAGTGACATACTGTCTGGAGATTACCAACATCTGATGAGTTACAGCACAGAGGACGTCATTTTTACAATAAACAATGGTATATTTTATATCACTGCTACTAATCACAATACCTTGTATTTGTTGGTAGACCATCAAGGTATAACCTTTAAATATGCATGACAGTCAAGTTTTAAGAAGATACTGCACTTACTCCATCTATATGATTTATTTTGGGAAATTTTAATATCTGACTGCATAGATTCTTACAAGCCATACATGTTAAATTATGCTAAAGGACTATTCATGGACATGTATTAAAACATAATAATAATAAAGTCATTGATATAGTTCAGTGGATTCAAAAGGCTCCCTTAAACTGATTTATGATTTAGAGCAGAAACTTCATTAATCAAAGATATATCAGTGGAAGACCCAAAGAGAAAGTTAAGGTGGGAGCAGTAATTTGTGACAGAGCTTTATCCCCTGCTAGATACTTTACCTAAATAAAATGTTACCACAATACTTGAGCAGCACAAAAAGAAATAATGCAGAAGAACTTGGAAGCAATCTAGTTCACACAGAAATTCACAGATCTATTCCCAGATGTTGGAGGTCCTTGCGCTTATGTTCAGGATTCATACATTCAACCTCAAATACAACTTGAAGTTTACAGTGAAGTTAAACAAGATCCTGCACCACTAGTTATTATTCACAAAAGTTAACTTTTCATAAGATACTGAAGACCTTATATTTTGAGAATCAAAGGTTTTTGTAAGCATCTCAGACTCAAGAGTTAGCTTCACATAGAGAATCAGCACAACTTTTACGGCTTCTTAACCAAGAACCTAATGAAAGTGTCTCTAGGATGGGAATGTGTCATGATTTTAGAGCTCTGGCTGCCGAATTTTGTTTCACAGTATGTGTATTTAGTTTGCATTTACATGGCTTTTTAACCCTCTGGACCTCAGGTGATTGGGATGATTCATGGAGTATAGCTGACATCGAAAGAAAAGCAACAAAAAAACCATCACAACACACTGGAAGGTATGAAATTTTCAGGTCAAATGAGCTAATTAGTGTCCTGCATACCTTAATCAGCTCTACTAGTCAGAAATCATCTGCTAGAAATGAAAAGCTTTCAATTTCCTGGGATGTTGCAGAAGCCTTCAAGAAGGAATGGCATAAGATTTTGGAATATGGCTGAGGTAGTCAAGCCTTTATGAGCACATTTAGAGAAGTCAGTTTGACATTTATCAACCCAACGTAAACTTCTTACGTCCATGCTGCCCACAGCACTTATGTTCCAATTGCCTGACCACGAACACCAATTACATGCTACATTCCAGTGGCCAGAAAGCACAACAGGACCTGAGTATGAAGTTGAATATGGACCTCTCGATGCTTACAGACTTGGATGAGAACTTCCAGGTAATCAGTTATTTTCTTCTGTTTATTTCCAGAGAGCCTTTTTAAAGCACAACAAATTGAAAGGCTGTAGTTACAAAATGATTTGCTTGTATTAGATGTTGGAGTTGATCAGGTCTTTTGTTGTTACAAAAAAAAAAAAAAAAAAAAACCACAACCATCTTAGTCTTATCCCTCCTACCTTATGTTTGCAAGTCTGACAACTATATCAAGACTCTTCAGACGAGAAAGAAATGAAAGACCTGCCTTTGCACCCTCAGGTGTGTCTTGCTGAAGTTGAGGCACATCATCCTTAACCAAAGGATGGTTAAGGCTTTCCCAGCCTGGGGAAAAGACCTTAACTAAGTTGGCATTAAGATACTCAGTATCTATAGGTACATTGCAAGAAAACTTGCTCTTTCTCTTCTCCCAAAATGAAGAACAGACCATATCTGAACTTCTGACATAAACTTTTGGAGATGAAAATCTTGTGAGATATGTCAAGCAGCTTTGATCTCTGAAGCCTACAGAAAGAGTACAAGCCCCAAAACAGCCACTCAACATTAATTCAGCAGCAACATTAAAGTAAATAACTGCAGATAACATGCTGATGTGTCAATCAACAAAACAATCTGTGAAAACTTTATATTCACAAAATGAACTACAAATCATACATCTTATCTTTAAAATTTGTCTTGAAAAGCCACATTAAAACTTCACATGAGATCTCATGAGTAATTTTTCTTAAATTCCGAATTAACATTACATACAATTACTCCTTTATAATACCTCAAATTACATCTTTCCCTTCCTTCTCATGAAAAGGAGATGTGTTGTAGGGCTGTAGTTATCTGCCATATCTTTCAATCCTTTGCATTCCTTCATTCTCAGCAGGGTACTAAAGCCTATGTAGCACATGGACAATACAGTTTTCTATAGGTAGAACAGTTTCAGCAAACATTCAGTTCTATTCAGTTCTAATGCAAGATTTTTAAGTTCCAGTTTTCTGATGTAGAATTCAATCTACAGAAAACAGTTCATAAGAGAAACTGTGCATGGATATCTCAAGCATCTCTCAAAGACAAATGTGAGTTAACACAATATTTTGTTCAGTACAATATTTGTGACAAATCCAGTAAAAAAAAAAAAAGACTGGGAAAAGCAAAAAAGTAAATAAGGGATAAGGAGGAAAAATATAGCAAAAGAGCTAACTGTAGTTAAAAATGCCTGACTAGCGCATTACTAGCTGTAGTCTAGCAATGCTAACACTTCAGTTTTAAGAGCAACAAAGCTCCTTGAAATTTATACAGCACCAAAATAAACTGCAAGCAAACTGAAAAGATGGAATTGAGATACACAGTCAGCAGTTGAAACAACAAAAAAACCATTATCTGCATCATTTACTGTGCAACAACTTACAGGTGTGTACAATGAAAAGTAGAGGAAGTAAATATCCACCTACATAACCAGTTTACTTAGGAGAGATATTTTCCCCCTTCTGATTTTCAAAAAGACATTACAGAATCATTTTCCATCAGATTTTGAAAAAAACAGCTTTTTCTTACAACAATCATCTCTGCACAGAAACAGCTATCTTGGTTAAAAGAAAAACCAGTTCACTGAAGGCTAAAACGGTCACTCACTAAATAATGCAATTAAACACTACACTTATTGAATACAATAATAAGAACATGACCTATTCCTCTGGAGATTTATGCCTGTTTTTAAGTGTGGGAATATACAAGTAGTCCTAATCAGGATTATTCACTTCAAGGTAATTGAGACTATATTGTACATTTAAAATTAGAAACCTACATAAGTTATTCCACGATTAAGTAACAATACTGTTGCTGCTGCTGTATTATTTTACTGAAAAAATGCATGTCTGTTTTTGAAAATAATTCAGCTGCATAGTAAAAGGAAATTTTCTGTGTATGACTACCCACCCACATCAGATTGCACTTAGTAACAGATGTAGAAACAAACATACCTTTATCTATTCGTAAGTGAAGGGGGGGGGAAAAAAAAGGATAAGGTGTCCTTGCTCATCCCAATTTCAGCTTATTTTGCAAAGGGAGGATAAGGGGTCTCTGCAAAACAAGATAAAGCTGAGAAGAAGGAGTTTGGGTCACAAGGATCTGGTTTAACAAACTTATCTTGCAAGCTCTTGCTCGCTTGACAAAATGCAGAGGAGATAGACTTTGCCAAGTAGGATTCAAAGATAGCTCAAATTGGGCAAAACAAAGAAGCCTAAATCCAGATTGCAAGACACATATAAGCAAAAAGAAATGAAGGGGTACATATTGGGGGCATGATGAGCACATGACAGGCAGACCAGAAACTCCAAGTACTTCAACCAACGTGGAAAGAAGGAGGGATAATGAAGTCTGGAAATCAGGATAAAAAGGGGCTCTCCAAACCCTAACAATTTGAGAGACCCTACAGGGAAACGCCCTAGTAGACTTTCCTTTTACTTGAATAAAATTACTTTTCAGGACTTCTGTCTCATATTTGAACATTAAATTCTGGTAATGAGATTTTTCTGTACATACAGAAAACTGTAAGCAGTAAACTAAGAAGATAGCAGTGGGCAAAAGTGCATCTCGTTCTCCTCAACTGTTGTTAACCTTAGCCCCTTGATCCATTTTAGAAGGAGAAATTGTAGGCCATCTTCACCTGAGTCTGCATTTGTACTTTATTTCTGAACAGCTAGCATAATAGGACTTCATTCACTTAAATGGGTACAAGAGTCCATAAAGAGAATGTTTCACAGATGACGATATTTTTTTTCTATTTTGGAAAGGCATTTTTTATGCCAGGTTCTCAGAACAACTTTGTTATCATCAACACCTATTTTGCATAAACTGGAATAGTATTTGCCTCTACAGTGAAAATAAAATTGGCATTGCCACAGTAAATAAACTGTACAAAGTCTTAATAGGTCAGAGCTTGCTATAAGAAGTGCAGTTAGCATCAGTTGAATTACACAAACCTAAGACCTGGACATCTACCTCTGCTTTGTACAAACCTCAGAAGCAGGGAAGATCAGACTGTGCCACAGACACTGAGCAATAACTTAAAGATTGCAGTGAGACTCTGGATCCCAGTGAGACTCTGGATCCAGCAAAACCCTCATACAGAAGTGCCAGACAACATAGAAATATCATGTCAATGAAACCGAAACTGATGCAGTCATCTTCTCCTCTGGACCACTATTGATTCATGTTCTGGTATTCTTCCTGAAGTATTAACCAGAACAAAAGTTAATTTCTATTAGTTTCTATGCATGAAGGATAAGAGGCATAGACAACAGGTAGTACACTCCTATAAGTAGTCTGATTCAAGAGGCAATTAGAGATTTCATCTTCACTATTGCACATAGTAATAGCTTTGCTGCTTATCTCGCTCTATATGGCTCAAAATCTTCTTTTTCTGACATTTTCAGGAGAGTAATTTTGACTTCAAGGTTTTCCTGCTTCTTCCTGACTAGGTACGCTTCAGTTTGTTAATGCCGATTACTTAATTTTGTGCGAGTGTACAGAAAATCTCATTGCCAGAAGTTAGTGCTCAAAAAGGAGACAGAGGAGTCCTGAAAAGTAACTTTATTCGAATAAAGGGAGGGCCCACAGACATAATTTCCGATGGAATCCCTCAAAGATTCCAAGGAGTGCAACCTCTTTTATTCCCTATCTCCTGACCACATCAGACTCTCCCACTTTCCCCACAGGCTGAGGTACATGTGGATCACAGCCTTCCCGGTCCGCCTACCGGATCTGCAATCCTTGCGTGTCTAACCACTCCCAACTTTATGCTGCCCTGGGAGAAGTTAACATTCGTAAGTTCAAGAGTCTTGGTCTGCTTCTGGTCTTAAAGTCAGACCGGTCTTTGCTGTCTCCATCGAGCTTGTTTTTCTAAACTTCGACTCTCAAACAGCTTAAACAATACTGCTTTAGTATCAAGTTAAGTATTTGAGCCATTTCTTTTGGGAAGACACCCCTTCCCCCTATCCTGTCAATACTGCTTACAAGGTCACCTTCACAAGTCCGTGGCACTCCTTTGTAAAGAGACCCCTTCCCCCTATTCCTATCAGTGAGGAAGATGCTTTTTGGAAAGGATAAAGATTTTTTAATACTTTGCTACTGTTTCACCTTTAAAAGTAAACCCCAGCTGCCCATGATGGTTTCTCTTCCAGCTGCCCTGAGATCACTTGTCTGTGGCCCATTCTTGCCATGTACAGCAGAGTCCGGACTTCTCTGGGCAGAAAACAGGTCATTCTCAGCAAGGAATAAAAATCCTATTCAAGATTTATGACAAAGACAAGTTCACATAGCCCAGATTTCATCTGTCTGAACTGGAGGAGCAGGGGCTGAACAGAGTTTTTAGCAGCTAAATTCTTTTGACTTCCCCTCCTCCCAGCAAAAGCCTCAAAATGTTTCTTATCCCATAGGATGAAGAACCACCTCAACAAGTAGAACGCCATAGACTCATGTCTCCAGTTTATCCCTCAGAATAACGATTAATAAAATGAGTAATAAATCCCACAGCCACCCCACCCGCTACGGTGTCCACCACTTTTGATAACTGATTAAATGAGCAACACAATGCTCTTTGACTTATGTCCATGACACCTCTGTCTAGGAGCTGCTGAAACTTCTGAAAAGCCTCATTACCACTCCTCTGTGTTTACCCTCCAGCTGTGTAGCAGATGGTCCCCAATACAGGGCTGTAGACTAAAGACTTTTTCTGTGAGCTTGCAATTCGCAACTGTAACACTGAGTACCAAAGCACTAAACAATTTTTATGCTAAGAATAAGCAGTGAAACAGACAGGATGTTCCAGGTGCTTCTCTCACCACTTCTGGGATTTCTGTTCCATCAAGCAACTTATCACTACAGCGACGAAGGAAATGCTATGCAGCCCATTGCAGAACAGTAGGACAAGCATAGTTTATTATCTAAGTGATAAAAGCATTCACATTTTGAGTGGTATCTCATTTTGATAATCATGGACAAACAGGAAATTACTACATTTCCTTAACCAGCAAAAAATTAAGTCTAATTCTTTGGCAAAGCACAGGCACAATGTTGCAGTTAAGCAAAGCTGATGAGAAAATTTTGTTTTTTTCTTTTTCATTAGCACTGAAATGCTACCATATACTGCAAAAAATCTACAACATTGTGAAATAGCTTTGCACTATATAAAAAACATACCTAAATTAAACACGAGTAGCGCACACGGTGGAAAAACAAAATTATATGATTATAGTGGGTTGGGTGTCAAGACACTTGCAGCGCTTACTCCAGGCAGAATCCCAGAGAAATCCTCAGCAGTTATATCAACTATTTAGAAAGTCTAACATGTACCCTATGTTTTTTGCACCTCTTGGTAGGTGCCTAAGCCTGCAAAATACAGTCTTACCTTACTGTCTACAATACAGTTTAACTCTCAAAGCACTTGAGAAATTGGATATGGAAGTACTCTACTATCTCATTGTTGCTGCACCCAGGGCTGCCCCCAGCCTTTACATTCCCAACAATTCATCCTTGTTTGTAAGAACAAGGTCCAGCAGCACACCTTTCCACATTGACTCCTCCACCACCTGAGTCAGAAAGTTACCTTCCATGCACTGCAGAAATCTCCTGGACCATGCATGCCTGGCCATGTTGCTTTTCCAGCACATATCAGGGTGGTTGAAACCTCCCATGAGAACCAGTGCCTGCAATCAGGAGGCTATTTTCCTTTCAGCTGCCAGTAGAAGGCCTCTATAACTTCCTCCTCCTGATCAGGTGCCCTGTAGTAAACTCTCACAATGGCGTCACCCATATTATACTGCCCCTTGCCAGCCATAAGTTCTCCACGTGTTTGATACCCATCCCTAGGCAGAGCTCAATATTCTCATTGCTCTCTCACATAAAGACCAACTCCACCACCTTGCATTGATAGTCTGTCTTTCCTAAAAAGTACTCAGCCATCCATGACAGCATTCGAGTCACATCAGCTGGCCGACCACGTGTCCATGATTGCAATTGAGATTGTTGTCCTGTGAGCACACAGATCTCTAGTTCTTCCTGTTTATTCCCCATGCTGTGTGTGTTGGTGTACAGGCACTTCAAGAAAGAAAAGTGGAGCAGAGAATACAGGTTTCTCTAGAGAGATGCAAGAGGATCCCCCACAGCTATACACACCCTTGAGGTGGCTGGCCCTCTGGCTCTTGCCATGAGAGGCAGCTAAGTAACATTTGTCACTTTTCTGGTTGGCCGGGATTATTCCCCATTTGATTGCAGTGGTCTGAGCATTGCCAATTTGGACCCTGCCTCCCAAGTCCTTTAGTTTAATAAAGCCTGTCTCATTAGGTGGGCCAGCCTGCTGCTAAAGATTGTCCTGCCTTTTCTAGACGAGCGGATACCATCCCTCCCCGATCTCCAGAGAGTCCTACTGTCACAAAAACCAAAGCCCTCGTGCCTGCTGCACCAGCCATGTAGCCTGGAGTTTAAGAATCACCAACAACATGAATATGACGACAGCCAATCTAAGAACTCCTAATTTGAAAAGAACAAGTTTGTGATAGTCCATAATGCCTGCTCTTTTATTGCAATCTGCTGGTTAAATCAGCTCATTGCACTATATCATTCAGTTTGTTTTTACCAATTTCCTAGGCTAAACTCCAAGTCTCAATGTTCATTCTAAAGCAGAAGTAACCCCTTGACATAGAGAACTTCGGAGGCATTAAGACTTCTCAGAGTGTTATGCTATAAGATTCAGAGAGCACAAGTTTTCTTTGAGAAGCAAGATGAGCTTGAAATTTATTGCTTAATCATGTGGAGTATAAAATTCACTTCTGACATTAAGAATTTCTAGTTTTAACTCTAAGATATAAAGATGAAGGCAGAACTGGAAACAAAAGCAGTGATAATGAAGAAAGAAAAAGTATAAAACTGAAATTTGAAAAAGTAAAAATTGCAAGAGGAAAAATTTGAAAAGACATAGTTCCAATACCCTCATGGAAATTAAATCAAATAATTGACTTATTATATTTTCCCTTTTTTTGGTCTCCTAGACATCATTCAAGAGAGATATGCTTTGTTGTCAGCCTGGGCATAATTATCCATTACAGCTAAGTGCTGGTTCTAGCTCCAGCACCAATATGCCCTTTGGTTCTACCCTGAAAGCCATTAGGAACAAATTAACCTACATCACTTGACTCTGCAAACAGGTAGAGCCACAACTGTCACATTTAAAAATGAGGTAAATGAAAATAGTGTGAGATAATGAGAAAATTAGATTGGCAGCATGACTTGTTTTGAAACAAGTTGGTATGTCATTAGAGCAAGGAAAGGAAGAAAGGTGCGACTGAACACTGCCAGGGAGAGTATACAAGAAAGGAGGGAGTCAATGAAGAGACCAGGTCAGTGAGTATGGATGGCATACATGATTTTCACTCTTTGAAAACCAAACTTTTCTGAATATGAAAGGACTAAAAATGATGATTAATTTATACACAAACATTTCAGATAATCTTTGGACAAGTCTGGCTCTTTAGCATTGTAGATTTTTCCGTCTAGCCACAGAAAAGCATGCACCTCACTTTGAGTTGCATTTTTCACAATTAGTGTGGAAGAGACAGCCTATAAGAGGCAATAAAATTATACTGATAGCTTTTACAGAAGAAGTCATAGGACTTTCCAGCAGCAGTTTGACAATCTTTAAACAACTAAGTTTCGTATATTTTTAAAGATCCTTGATTTGTTTGTATTCCATTTACTTTTTAATCAACTAAAAATACAGCATATATATTATATGTAATGCTATATGTGTAGTATCTAACACTACACTATAATACTTCTCTTTTTTCAAGACTTTCTTTGAATTCCTTGTTTGAATCTTGTGTCCAGGGACCAAGAAATTATTGTGTACTTAGTGATCTAGCAAAAAGCTGTTTAGATCTATAGAAATGAAAAACATTCCTCTGCATTCTAATTTAAGTAGGTGTGATGGAATATGCATGTTTTAAGGCAATAAAAAATTAGTAACAGATAACAAGCTGCCTTTGCTATGATGATAGCTTCCTTATTTACAGTTTTAATAACGAATCATGGAGAAAAGACATTTCTATTTCCACAATAAATACAATTCCCTGAAGACCTAATCCTATACAACAATAATTTCTTGTTAAAGACAGAAATTTAGAGTCTCAGTATTTCTTAGGCAAGTCAATTGCTTTGAAGTTAAGTGTTGTCATAAGAGACAGAACTGGGGATGAACTAGAGCAGCTCCATTACTCCTTAATGTGTGTCTAGACTTGTGCCGCAGATTATGACGCATCCTCGGAGTGAAGCTTTGAAAAATAAATCAATTTTAGGGAGGATTTTGATATTTCACAATTTGATTTTGTCTCCATTATCTTAAACCAATTATCAGCGTAACTGACAAGGACATTATACAGGGAATTGTTAAAAAAAAAAAAAATATATATATATATCTGGGGAACATCTGAAGCCATCCCAGGAAATAATCTGTGAAATCATGTCTTTTGAACAAATAGAAATTGTTCATGCAGCCGAGCACCTTGAGCCAAAATAAACACAGAAGAAAGGAAGAATTAAAAAAATTACTTCTGGTGTCCAGAAAATAAATAAATAAATAAAATACATGACAGGCCATACACATAAAAAATACACACCTAATAAACTAGGTTAAAGAAGTCATTGAAAAAGTATTGATGTTAAAATCCAAAATACCAAACGATTAGGAAAAAAGATTAAGGACAAAGATGTTTAATATGTCCATGTGTAGGTCAAGTTAGAATAAATTACAACATTTTCAAAAATTATTTAGAAACAGATGCGTTACTTAGTAGCAGACAGTATCCAGTTCATATGATCTCACAAACAGTACAAAAGCTGTAAATGTACTTGAAAGGAAGAATTTAAAGCATCAAAATAAGAAGTTTCGCAGTAAGCATGCAAAATCATTCTTGGATAATTTCTAATCAATAGATGTAATGGCTGTAAAAGAGGATCTCACTATACCACTGATTTTATTTAAGGAATCCTGGAAAACTGAGGCATTTTGAAAAAACTGGAAGAGTGCCATCCTTAAAAGGTAGAAGAATATTAATTAATATGCAATGAATAACAGTTGGTGGTGTCTCAGAAGTATGTCCAACAAAACATGAATGACTTCTGTTAAGAATTACTGAACAAAATTACCGAAGCAAGATTACTGATTTGATTGCTAATACCCACTTAGTTGACAGGTAGATTTCTACAAGCCATTTGCTTTAACTCCACACGAATCTTTATTTAAAAGCTTTTGTTACAGTGTAAACAGAATATTTATTAAAATGGATTGAGCACTAAGTCACTGACAGATTTTAAGAACTTGCTAATGGGAAGATATTGATGAAGGAAAACATTTCAAACATGACCTTACAGGCTATATCTGTCCCATGTGAATAATTATGTTTACACTGAAACACGCATATTGCACATTGCATGCAAGTTCATTCACCCTGATTCCTTTGCACTTTATTTTTTTCTTTTTGCAGTAGCACGCTAAATCACTTCAGCTATCTCACATACCTCTCTGCCTCACCCCTTGATCTATTTTTGTATACATATTCCTAGCTATGTTGCTTTCTGATGATGATATTGAGTTTGGAGAGGCATTTCTTTCAGCCATTTGCACCCTTGAGAAAGGATTAGATGAGGGAAGCTGTCATCTGAGTAACCCCAAATCTGTCTTAAACAATGGAGAAAGTTACAGCCATTCTGAATTCCCTACGATATCAAACTAGGCTGCAGTAGTTGTAGTCTTCTTTTGAAAGTTGCTATCCTGGAGAAAGTACATTACAAGTTACTGATGAGGTTGTATTCATCTCCAGATATGGGATAACAAAGAGTGTTCTCTGAATATTCAATGTCCCTTTCAAAACACGTACTTCAGTCTGATACTCTGCTTGCAGCAGGAGTACTCTTTCTACAAGGCATTTGTTCAAGTGCATGTCATTGGCTGTTGGCAGTTTTTAATGCATCACTGGGTGATCAAGTTGATGAGGTAATTATCACAATTCTGATTGCTAAGCATTCCAATGTGGTACGTTCCACAGATGCATTCTGTGCCCTCAGCAAGTTTTCATGATACCATCCAGCTCTGAATTTAATCTACAACCACCACATATTCCCTTCAACACCCATCTCTGAGGACCTCTGCCTGTATCGACAAGGAAGGAATTCATCCATTATACAGAACTTGAAACACTGGATTTAGTTTATAAATAATCCATTAATATCTTTCATTTTTCACAACTCTAGACTATTTGAGCAGGGGACACATGAATACCGTCTTCTCACCAATGACAGCAAACACTAGCAATAGATAACCATCTGTACCACGAACAAGGATATCTATTTCCTCCTTAGGCTCCCAAACCACTAATCACAAGTAAAACCTCACCATCTGCAGGATTTCAGTGTAGTTTAAGTCTGCATCTGAGAAATGCTACACACCTCTTCAACTACCTGCTGTCCATGTCTCTCATTTTCCCCACTCACCTTCAACCTCAACACTGCAACATATCCAATAGGTTTACCTAAACTACCTAGCAGGAGATATTCAGCATATCAGATGTCTAGCGTATCTCCTACCTATCTAGTTGTCCAGCTAAATCGATCTCCTTGGAATTCACAAGTATGTGAACCTGATAGAAGTGTCTGACAAAACCTAGCTGCAATCTGACTTGGATACCCAGACACTGGAAGGACAAAAAAGTAAATACAGTGTTGCTGATGGAAACTATACACTCCACTCTTAAGAAAGAAGCACAAATATATTCACTGACAGAATACAGTGATTTGACAAAACTTAATTGTGCTAAATTGCAAATAAGACAGCAACTGAAGACTTAAGAAGACGAGGTACACTTGATTATTTACTGCATAAAAGGTAAGGTTAAACGCACTGATCCAGGAGACCCCTCCCATTAAGTCATGAGGTTCAGAGCAGACCCCCTCACTTTCTAAGCTCCCTGAACCAGAGATAAGGAGCCTAGCTGCAGCTGAATCCACTCCTAGTCCCATACTTGGTTAATGGTTTATATCTGAGGGATTACATACACACAATCAAACTAAAATTGAATCTTAGCAAAGCTAAGAAAACTTGAACAACAATTGAGTCACTTACCAAGAATCTGTATTGGCAAGGAGTCTCTTGATATCAAAGTGTAAGGGATCTTTGCACAGGCAGGACCTCAAGAGGCATCTCTACTCAAGGGAAGATCCTGTCACACAGCCAGTTGCTATGCAGGAATGCTCAAAGGGCCCTTGGTCTGCTCACTATTTGAGAGTTAAGATGATCAACTCTCAGTTATAATTTTGACATGTGCTCAGTCAGCCCTCAGTTGTTGAACCAGGTGCCTGCTATCAGTTCTTTGAACACCCAGTTTGAGACAGTATTGTGGTCATTTTCTGTCTCTGAGACCTTGATTGTTATCAGATCTGAGCAAGGCCTCAGGCATCTCACTGCCTGCCTGAGTGAGGCCTTCTGCGTAAGGGCCAGGCTGAAGGAGGAAGCTCAGAAAGGGTAGGGGAAGCACCATCACAAAGGGATACCCAAAACACGACACAAAAACTTTAAAATAGATTTTACAATTCATGATTTAGGAAGTCCAAGCTAATCAGTTGACTGACTGAAGGTTGAGAGGTGTACATGGGAACTTCTGCATGGAGAAGATACTTGATGGAGAGGGGAGAAAATACAGAATTCACTCGACTAAGAGCCCTCCCCCAGCAAAATAAAGTGAAATAAAAGTTGCACATCTCTCACCATCTTGTTCTCTATGTCTAATAGTAGCAGTTAACAGCCAGTTTGTGTGAGACAGTTCTCACATCTCTGAAGCTTGTGACATCAGTATGCTGGGAAAGTAGTGCGCAATGAAGAAGGCCAACAAAGGAAAATTAGAGTCATCCTGGGAAAATTGATTTTTTCAGATGTTTGTAGTGAACAGTCATCTTTGAATTTAAATCTTTCCTAATACAACTGATGACTACACAAATCATAATTGAAAAGAAAACAGGCTCTAAACATTGTTAGTGTTTTCTACTAACAACATTTTTCTATTGTGAGAAGCTGGAAATATTCTATTATAGTAAAAACTTTATGAGAATGGAACCATTGTCAATACTCAAGTTCATAAATTTAACTTTCCATGGTCTCCGCAACACTTGAAATTGCATCAAGCTCTGATAATACAGAATTCAAAAGCCCTCAGAATTTTTATTTTTTATTTTTATTTTTTTTTAAATTTTGCGTTGTTAGCTATAAATAACTGAAATCTGAGAGATCATTTTTGATTACCACTATTTAAGAAAATATCAGTTTGACAGTGTCTCAGGGGTTCTGCCAGAATAGAATAATTAAGAAAATTTGAAAGAAAGAAAACAAAAAATTGGAAGTGGAAACAAGAGTGCTTATAAATACAAAAATTAAAAATCATATTCTAGCATAACTCAGACATGATTAAGATATATCCACTGAACTTGTGTGCAATTCACTATATTATTAACAGCTTTTTATTGCTTTATCAGATTAATATTTCTAAACGCGAATCTTCTTTCTCTTAAAAAAGAAATTGATCTTTTGCAGTAGACCATGATAAAAGCATGGTTAAAAAAAAAAACAGAAGAAAACGTTATACATGTTGAAACAAACAGCTTGTTTGTACTTATATCTACAATCCATAGGGTCAAACCTAGTAATATTTTTGATTTATCATATTATAAAAACAACAGACATTCACAGCAGGTATGCAAAAACAGTTTATATCTGTAAGAAATATCTTCTTTATGGGTAGCTGTATTTTCTGAGGTCACTATATCTTTAAGGACCCAGGAAGAAATAACACTCCTTTGCTTGACTGCAGACTGGTAAGAGAGATGATCCCAGAAGAACCTTGCAAAGAGGGATGTCTTGAAGAGAGGCAGGAAAGAAGGCTGTACGTAATCCTAATAAGGAATGTTACAAACAGATGCAATAGGGTCTATAGTGTAAGGATCTGCTCTTATGAGACATTTTGAAGAAATAACATCCACAAAGAATACCCCACCTGGAGACTGTGGGAGAAAAAATGAGTCCTATCCATAAGGTTTAACAGCATGGATCTTCATTAAGTTTGTAAACAGGAGAAACAAGGGATCCTGAACCCGACTCTGAAGTATCCCAGTAATCAAATCTTGGCTCTGATTTGTTCTGAACACAGGTGTAAAAACAATTGCAAGCAATTCTATATCATAAAGGAGAGGGAGCTTGCACCTAAAACTATGCCTCAAGTTGACTGAAATGACTAGATAAGATGTATTGGGTTTTTTTTAGTTGAAGAAAATAGCAGCACACAATTCTAGGTTTCCTGCCTAATATCATCCTCCAACGTATAAAAGCTATCATTATCACGATACTGATAAATTGCACTTCCTAGACCAGAAAGTCCTTCCCTTTTTGGAGAAGCACTTAACAAAGGAAGCCAAACCCTTGGTGCCAGAAAGGCCATTTCACAGCAATCACTTTTCCCATCAAACATAAGACTGTGCCATCTACTCTGGGGATCACCTGCATCTTGATTGCTTTCAGCCAGTGCATTTCTTCTAGTGATTCTGTACATCATTTTGGTTGTCCTAACCAACCCCACTATTTAATGAGCTTTTCTCAAATCTTCCCTGCTGGTAGAATGTCCATGCATATCAAAAAACAATTGTGAATTATTCCAGAGCCCTGACAGCTTTTGCTCTCTCCTCATGTTAAAAAAGAAAAGATGGTATATTTTAATTTTCTCAAGTTCACAACACGTATCATCAGAACGACAAACCTGGAAGGCTAGCTAATGTTTTCTTTTATGTGTTTCTGTTAAATTTTGGAAGATGGTCTTCAGGGGTATAATAATAGTAAATTTGATAGTCAGTGAAAAGTTTTCTGTACTTTTTCATCACTAAAAAAAAAATCAGTATTTAAGGGGAGGCTATGAGAAAGAAGGGGACAGACTCTTTAGCAGGATCGATTGTGACAGAACAAGGTGAAATGGTTTTAAACTAAGACAAGAGACATTTAGATTGGATATAAGAAAAAAAGTTTTTATGATAAGGGTAGTGAAGCACTAGAACAGGTTGCCCAGAGAGGTGGTGGAAGCCCCATCCCTGGAGACATTCAAGGTCAGGGTGGATGGGGCTCTGAGCAACCTGATTTAGCTGTAAGTGTCCCTGCTCATTGCAGGGGAGTCGGACCAGATGACCTTTAAAGGTCCCTTCCAACTCTAAGGATTCTATGACAAGTGCTCCACATTTTAGTGGCAATTACTACAGTTGAGCAAATGAGTAAGAGATTAGTCCTGATTTCAAAAACACAAGTTTAGTGAAACTGTCCCTTGAATATTACTTTTATTACTTTTATTTCACATGTAGGTGAAAAACCCATACTGTTAGGATGAAAGCCACTCCATAGAGAATAAGCAAATCTCTTTTGCCTTAATGCACTTAATTGCTTCTCTATAAGCTAACAAGGTTCATTTTCTGAGTGCATTTGAATAAGTCCCTCACACCTTCACAAGTCCATAGGAAAAATTAAAAATCACTGCTATTTATCATGTTAATCATGCTTCAATGTTAGACAGACCATGGGGTTAATGATAAATTAAATATTCATATAAGATGTAAAATCAAAACCCTGACGACTTGTGGTCATTTAGAGTTGCTTTGGGGATACACTAAGGGCTAAATTACATTATACACATGAAGTTTTTTTGCAGTTTCAACTGAGTTAATTCGTTAATCAGCCAAGCACAAAACATACTTAAATGCAACCTGATAAATAGACCTGTGATGGCCTACATCTCTAACACTCTGTACATCTTTCCACATCAGGACAATTCTTCCTTTTGAAAAATTGCCATATTACTGTGTTTACGCACTGCTTAGCCTTTCAACAGTGACTGGCTGATGCTGAGCAGAATACCCATCTAACTCTGATTTGCCATAAAGCAACTAGCACACTTCTTGTTAAGTAAGAAGATAAACCCTGTCTGTACTTACACTGAACCAACAGTATTGCTATTTTAACATCTACAGTGAAAGAAAGATTAATGCAAAGACAGATAAGCTCTATGTTTACACACAAAGTGATCTGATCCCTGATAGAAAAGGATAAATCAGGTACTTGTGGTCAGTTGAGGTTATAGAAAATATGCTTTTTGCCGGTAATGAAATATAAAAATAAAACATAGAAAAATTACTTTAGAGTTATTTTTCTCCTGTATACACAGATGCACCAGTAATGAAAGCCAAGTCCACTCAGCAGGCATTATGTGATTCTTCCCCAGGATACTTCTCAATTTCACAGATCTGTAGCACAGGATTTCTCAAGGTAGAGTGGGTATCCTTGTCCTAAACAGACATTAACAGTTTTTCTTCCACAAATGTGCCCAGTCACTTTTAAATGTATGTCATATTTTAACATCCACAATGCCTGTTGGCAGATAATTACCTCTCAAGTAGCAGAAACTGCATATTATCTCACTCTATTTTTTTTGTTTTATTGAACCCTACTATCTGCTAGTTTCAACTGGTAATAGGTTCCTACACTGGAAGAGAGAACAATAGTTTCCCATTTCTCCGGATTTTATAACCCTTCATATCCCCTCAATCATTTCTTTCTGAGCCTGAGGCACACTAGTTTATTTAATTAATAACAGAATCACAGAATTGCAGGGGTTGGAAGGGACCTCGAGAGATCGAGTCCAACCCCCCTGCCAGAGTAGGTTCCCTACAGCAGGTTGCACAGGTAGGCGTCCTCAAATCCTCAAACAGAAATCATTTAACATCCTTAATCATTCTTGATTACCTTGTCCATAACTTCTTTTTTTTAATTCAAATAGAGAAATGAATACATGTTTATGAAAACTATACATTTTTGAAAACGGAATGAACCATAGAACCATAGAATAGCTCAGGTTGGAAGGGACCTTAGAGATCATCTAGTTCCAACCCCCCTGGCCACAGGGTTCCAACCCCCCCGCCACACCTCTCACTAGACTAATTTGCCCAAAGCCCCATCTAGCCTGGCTAGATGCAGACTAACGTTTCTTTTTTCCTTTCCCAATAAATCCTAATATTTGATCTAACATTTTTAGACTAAAGTGATTTTTCTTCTTTCAGCTCCAATGTGAAGAATATTTTACTCAGCATAGAATACATAAGAAATAGTGAAGAGTTTAATGCTAGTGGAAGTAGAAGTTTTCACAGAAGTTACTTAGTTTACCTCACTAGCTTTGGATCTTGTGAAGAGCATCCAAGGTATTTGCTATCACTTTAACAGAGTCTGAGTATATATGGTATACCATACATATTTAACCAATGCAATGTATGTGTTACACCATGAACATTTTAGGTGGTATTTCTCCTTCCACTAGCATATTATTCCAAGTATTTTTTCATACACACTATTATTGAGACTACTACTTCCACATTTCGTTTACTCAAGACTCATCACAGATTGAGGGAGAGCTGGTAAGATTAAATAAATGCAACGAGTACTGCACAGTAATGTAAATATGAAAAATTGTTCAGCACTCTTAAGTACACATACTATTAAACTTTCTTGTATAGTAAAATGAGTGATTGCATTGTTGCTTGGTTACTCACAATTAGCACTGGTATAAATTTAAGGAAGACTGCAACAAATGCTATGAGAGCAAATGCAACCATTTCCTCAAATGAAAACGCAAATGTTTCTGACTAGGCCAAACTGTAAAACTGAGGAAGATGTTGTCCTGATGATTCCAGTGAGAGAGGAAAATCATTCCTCCAGAAAAGCTGGTGATGACCCAGTACTGGAGAGGAACCTGTCCCTGCGCATCATATGTCTGCCTGATCAGGTGCACGCCAGCATCCATTCAAATCTGAACTGTAACACACTGTAGTACTAGAAACAAACAGATTGCTCCTTATTTCGCAGAGGGAAGAGTCACAGGGTGAAGAGAAATATCTTAATCACTGCAGCCTACAAAGCAGCCAACGTTAGCACAAGCAGTTTGGCTCAGATATCTCTCACTGGGAGGCAAAAGGATACTTTTAAGTGCTGTCTGTTTTTCAGCTTCCTAGACAAGCAGCAGCAAAATCTGTGCTTAGCAGACTAGTGAACCCCCAGATATAGAACAACACAACTTCAGATATTTAATCATTCACAAATCCCTCTTCCCACCACAAAGGCAGAAGTGAAGGTTTTTCAAAAGGCTGCCAGAATATCAGCATCCAGCTACAACTCACCAGCACAATTGCGTTTAAAGGATTAACATGCAGCTGTATGTGAATGTTACTTATTTCCACTAAAACTTGCAACAGAACAAAAACTGCACTCAGATTCTCTACATCAGTAATGGACAACCAAGAAATCCTTACATAAAAGTACATGGCTAAAATACACAGCAAAACAAACACCTTTAGTTATCAATAAACTACTTATTGAAAAGATGTAGCTTGCAAATACAGAACAGAAACATTTTAGGAGCATTAAGGAGCAAAAAACATCACAAGTGAACAGTACAAAATTTTGCTATTTACTGTGTCAGTCTTAAACAGTGACCAGACGCATAGATAGCTGTGGAAAATGAGAAAGACATTTGTATATTTCAGTATAGATTGGACACAATGACGAAGCCACCATTTCTTAACATTTGAAGAAACCATTAAAAAGAACTGTCCCTAAAATAGTGCCCTGTGGAACTCCACTAGTGACTGGCAGCCAGCATGATGTAACTCTGTTTACTATATCTCTTTGAGCTGAACGCATCAGTCAATTGACCACCCATCACATTATGTTTGTGTCTAGCTGTATGCTGGACATTTTGCCTAATAAGATACTGTGAGAAACAGTATTGAAAAATTTGCTGAAATCCAAAAACATTACATAACTGGCTTCCCTTGGTCAATTAGGCAGATAATCTTGTCACAAAAGGAAATTAAGTTGATTAAACAGGACTTCCCACTTGTGAACTCACTTGGGCTGTGAACAAAGACTATTTTCTTTCAGGTGTTTTTCAGTAACTCCCAGAATAATCTTCTTTGTAATTTTGCCAGGCACTGACTTGAGACTGACAGGCCTTAACAGCGTCTTCTTTCTTGTCCTTCTTGAAAATTGGAATAATATTTGCCAGCTTCTAGTTGACTGGAAACTCTTCAAGTTTCCAAAACCGTTGACAAGTCATGGAAAGAGGTCTTGACAACAACCAGCTCTCTGAGTACCCTGGGATGAATCCCATCAGGCCCCATAGACCTATACATATCCAGTTGAAGCAGCAAATCTCATCTAATCAGAACAACACCCCATCTATCAAGTAATGTAATAAATAAAGTCAGACAGATTGTATCAGCTAAGAAGTTAAATAATCCATGGTTCGCCTATTGCACTGAAGTGAAAATGGCTGTGAGTGATAAAATACATAGATTCTGCTAAAAATGCTGCTATCTGGTTAACTGAATCACAAGTTATAATTCATACAGTTCAGCAAGAGTGACATGCTACTTACTGGTCACTTGGGAATTCTATCTTTCTTTTGTTAAAGAAAGGGACTATGAAATGTAGTAAGAAGAATAGAAATTCTTCACTTGTTCAAAGAAACCCTTCAAAACTTAAATGCTTTATGAGAGTTGCAGAAAATAAAATTCATATTCAACATCTCTTAAAACACCACAAAACATCCTTAAGGAGAGCTATTTCTTGGAGACTAATACTTATACAAATTCAATTAGTACTGCATCACAGTCCCAGTTGCCCTTAGTCAACTGGATTCCTTCTCACATGTAATGGTTTTTCAAAACCACTTTCAAAGCAGACTTCAAAAGTAGCACATTCTCCATGTTTGTAACATCAGTCCATAGAAATATTAACTTCAGTGTAGTTTATGATTACTAGTACTGTAAAGCGTTGTAAGGCTCTCAAAAAACAAAGTTACTTATTTGCCTCCATCCAGCATGTGTTTTTTGTGGAGAGCAGCTTGGAAGAGTAAAGAGTAAACATAGACATACAATAAAAATATGGTGCTGCATAAGAACTGCTTGAAATTTGAAACCATATGACTTGGCTTGAATCATTTCTTAAATTAATGGAAGTTTATTTAAACAAGTTAGGTCAGATTTGAGGGGTTTGGTTTTAAAGCCAGGTGTTATTTTGATTTGGATTAATCTCAGAAACATCCCATTGAATTCTGTTTATATTTACACATTTGCATTGCTCTGAGTTAACTAACGGTAGGTTTGAGAAAAGTCTTCTTTTCATCCCTCATATGACAGAGCCAACATATGATCCTTTTCAAAGTCAGTGTCAGGAATTAAATCTATAAAGAAATATCAAAAGGCTTAAAAGACTATTTGCAGTCTTTCCCCCTTCTGCTTCTCTACCAACCTTGTTAATGATAGTGCAACATGCCATAATCATTTTGTAAATGCATAAAGCTGTCTGCTAGATAGCAAACTGAGACCAGTGCTTAGCTCCAACCCCAAAATGGGAGCAGTATTCAGTATTTACTGACTGTGCTAGATTAAGGTTGCACACGTCAAAAAAAAAGGTAACACATTTCCAGACCACCAAATGAATCATTCTTTCCATCCCTCTTAAATTATTTACTGTTATTGACTTGTATTAGTCATAGAACACTGTGTCCAATGAAAAGGCTATAGTTACTCTTTATGTAAAGTTTAAGCTTAGTTTCTGAGAGGAAAATTATATTTTAAAGCTTTTATGCCATAATTTTCTTACCAGTTTTGCCAAGGGGAAAGTACTTACAAGGCTTTCATACATTTTTTAATAAATTGTTCTCCATATGTAAAAATATTACATTGGGAATTGAAAACTTAAGAGCTAATTACAGGGAACAGAGATAGCATATTTCCCAGCCCAGTGGTTTTCAGATGATCAACAAAAGAACAAAATAAGAGTTTCAATAAAACTCAGCAAGGCAAGAAACTGTAAATAACATGAGTGAAAAAGGCTTGAAATGTCAATCTGTTTTGTTATGAGTTTTCCAATCCAGCCCTTCTGTGGTAAATGAATCAAGGCTATGCCAAGTCTTTGAGAAACTTGTTGAAAACATAATTTACCTTTTGACATTGTCCCAGTTATTATATGAAGTAGTAGCCTCTAGAGAAAGTGTACTGCACAGTCACGTAACCACTTATCTAAATCCCCTATATGACTATATACATACACATTTATAAATATGGTAGTCAATGCTTTCCAAAACAAAGTTGGTAAGTTTGTACCTAATCAGTGCTCTGTGTCCCCTTGGGATTAATCTATACAGGGGAGAGGCATTCTATATCTGTTCACACAACCCAAATCACAGCAAAAAGAGAATGCTGGATGGATGCCAGTTGGTGTGAACTGGCTCATGTCCAGCTCCCTAGGACTTATGCTCTCTGAAGTAGAACAACTGCATCTATTCTGCACAACATTAGCTCCAGTTCTCCTCTGGGCCTTTGAGACAAACTTTTTTTTTTTTTT
>WBMW01005646.1:822100-833410 GCA_013396635.1 Penelope pileata | reverse complement strand
CCCCCTTCATTTTTTAAATAATACTTTGATACCAAGGGTGCTTGTTTTGTAACCCAGGGCAAGATATGTAATGTACACTCATTTACTCAGCTTATTAGTCCTTCTTTGCAGAGTTAATTAGGTTGTGCCTTTTGAAAGCTAGCTAAGATACAGTTAGGTCCACCAAGTTTGCAGAAGTTTGGAGGACAACAGTTTCCATCCTACCTTGTAGCACACATTTTGCACTGCAGGGCCAGACAGATGCACATGCACTCCAAAAGATGAAACTTAGGACTAAAACTTTCTATTCCTGTACAACACTCTTTCAGGAGAATTGCTACTACCAGAAATAGCCTTGGGGAAAAATTTCTATAGAGCACATCTGTATTTTGGGCTTCTACTGGGCATCACCTTCCCAATCTGTAGGAACAGAGAAATGCAGATTTCCTAAAATACAGTCTCTGCAGAGCATCACAAGAAAAGGTCTATAACCTCCAACTGTCTTCTCAGAACACTTTCAGTCAACAAAAGGAGATTAAAAAAAACTAAACAGTGTGCTGAAACCAACTAAAGCAACCACTTTGGGTGATCAGATAAATGGGCAAGGCAGCCAGTCTGCACAGCCTCGTTGTTGATGGTGAAGAGCATCACCAAAAAAAGCGACAGCAGAGAGAGTGGAGTCTGTGATACAAATATGTAAGTATGGTCTTCCTCCTCTGCCCAGACACCTATAAAAAGTCTTGGAAATTCATTTGTGTAAAATCCCCACCACTATGAGAAATGCAGTTGAAGTAGACTGAATTAAGATGTCAATAGACCCTTCTTGCAATTTATTTCCTGGCTTCTGCTGCACCATGCTACAGCCATTCTTGCAGTCTTCAACACTGTCCTTGTTTTATCAGAGGATTAAGTACAGGCAAGATTCCTGAGGTGAGGTACATGGGTAGATACAATATCCTATATCTGTGAGAGTACAGAGGAGAATCACATAGAATTTTTGGTAACAGAGATTCTACCATAGAAAATCAGGTAACTTTAAACCAAAATACAGGGAACAAGGAAACTCATTTACTTTAATTTACTTTAAAAAAAATGTACAGATAAAGGATCCTTGAAAGCTTGGTCCTATTAGATTATTACATAAATCTTAATTCTACTGCACTGCCATTGTTTGGGAGTAAATGCACTAAAACTAGCGTCAATATATCAGAGTAACTGAAAGCTGAAGCACATTTTCAATTACTATTGGAAAAAATTGCCTTCTCTGCATCTCATTTTATACAAATCAGTCAAGCAATGAAATACAGCAATCAAATATATCTATCAACTAACCTTCCAAAATTAGCACAATTGATCAAATGAGACATAACTGACCTTCAGCAACTGTTAAGCTCTGCTAAACTATAATTTCCATTAAGTCATAACTTTAATGCAACACTATTGGGCCAGATAGGTAATACCCAATGTCCTCAGCTGACATCAAAAATCAACACAGTATTCTATATAAGGAATAATAATAGCTGAGAAAAAAAATAAAGATAAATGGAGATAAAAATTATTGAAAACGCATACAGTCTGGTTATATCAGTGCCTCATTCTGGATCTACTGTGTGTTAATGAACAGCCTGAACTTCATGAAAGTTGATCATTACTTGACAGGAAATAATATTTTCCTGATCACAATCCTCTCCTCCAACTATTAAGACAAACCAGTTACAGAACACTCCAGTTACAAACACACTGAAGAGTGCTTGCAGTGACTCTACCCACATAACAAGAGTTGTCATAGCGTCTTCTGTCTGTGCTTCCAGTCCAAGAGGTAATCTCCAGCAGTGAACAACATCAGTTACATCAAAGACTAGAAATCTTTCTAGGGGCAGCTATTTAACCAAACTGCTCAAAGCATGGAAAGACAAAAAATATTTCCTTCAATTTATTTGGGAGACAACCATGTTAGGAAATAGTGCATTAATCTCCCTCAAAGGAGTTGTTTTATACAGCAAAGAGTTACAATGGTAAATACCAAAAAATATATACATGTTTATGTATCAGTTTAACTAAATACCAGGATATAAAGTTTAAGTCACCTTATGATATCCATTAGGTGTCAAGTTGAACAACACAGGAACTGTTTTGTTTTCAGTATACTCAGTGGAATTAATCTGTGGAATGTCACTGTGTATCACTAGGCAGAGAAAAAGCAAGTAAGGTAAAGTGGTGACATGCCAAGGTTTTCTGCAAATAGCACTGTTTTTGTTGGCGAAATTGAGTGGTATTTGTTTGACATTTAATTAAAACTCAGTGCCACTAAACTCTAAGGCCTAATGATGTCACAGCACTTAATTTGTAAGAAAATACGCTTCCAGCATCTCTTTAGTTAGACAGTTTAGAAGGAGGAAAAGTAAAAGGTCAACAGAAGGATTTTTGGAGATGCTACTAACTTCTTGCCTTATCAATAAAAATAGCCATTCAGCCTTCTAAAATGGAAAGCATGAAAAGCCATGGGCATGAAAATGCAATTACTCTCCTGTAATTTGGTAGCATATTAGTATTCTGAAAAGAGAAGAAAAGCATAGCTTGGGCTTGGAGAACCATGAGATTGATAGCCACCAGGAAAATGGTTTCTTTAATTAATTTTCTTCTCAATACTATCCAGACCATTAAAACTTCTTTAATACTCGCATGCAGTGAGAATAACTGATGAAAAGCTATTGAAAGACATAAGACAACACAGAGAAAGAAATTCCAATAGGCAGTCTAATTAAGTTGTTTTTTAATATCTTATTAATAAATAATCATCATCTTTGATTTTGTTTCTCCTGAAAATGTAGGCTGCAGGCTAATATTCTCTCTTTTTTCCAAATGGAACATTTTAATATGTTCCATCACTGCCTAATAAGCAAGTTAATGAAAAAAGGAAATATTCTTCCTTTTAATGCATCACTATTATGACCAATAAAAGCATTTGTAGTTACAGACACTAAGCTGACAAACAAAATTGCAGCTGCACAGTATGAATTGATTCCTATTGGGAAGGGAGGATATCAGTCAATTGGCTTGTTGTGTCACAGGCGTTACACAAGACAGGAAGAAACAGGGATCAAATTCAAAAGAATTACTAGAGACAGCAACAGCATTATGTGAACTTAACACTGCTTAAGTCAGACAGTTGACAGTTTCTTCAAGATGAAAATTTGGGGCTGACATACAGCAAAACTTGTATCCCTCTAACAGGTTACATTAGAAATGTGCCCAAGTCATAAGCTAGATTCAGCATACTTCTGTTCCTTAAAATAATGCATGTAACAAGAAATGATTTGCAGTTGCCCTGATTCACACCTGCATCTGTTTAGACCTCTTCTATCTCTGGAGCCTCTTTAATCTCCCCTCCCAGTAACTGTAGTGTATATCTTTCCAGACCTAAAATGGGCTGTAAAGTACATAAAGAGCTTACCACATTAAGCACTGCAAAAAATGTAGGCAGAATATCTCATTTCTGAACACCAGTCAGGCTTAGTCCAGAAGGTAACAATTCTGAATATGCCCTGTAGAACAGCTTCAGGCACCTAGGAAAACTTTTCATATGCAAGGGAAAAGCCTAGCTGTGTCCTGGTATCAAGTGAGTGGGAGTTTCTAGAAGGCAGTTTTGAAGTTGGCATGAATAAAAATAGCCAAATCATTAGTCCTGCTTTAGTAGCTACAACATATCCCTATCCCGCACCACAAAACAAAAACCTTTTCAAAAAAACAATTCAAGATATATTTGTTAAGATCACTCACATGTACCTGTTTTCCCATATCTGCCTGACAACAAAAGGCTCAATATCTGTAACCTTAGTCCTGAAGGAAAAAGACACCATGTAGGAGGCAATCAAAAAAGCACTAGAACAAGCACTGATAAAGTCTTGGAAATTAAAATATATATATAAAAAATCCAGCTCATACTCTAGTACATTCAAGACAAGCTACCTTTAAGATACTTTTTCTTTCTGAAACATTTGTTTTACATAGTCCAAAGAAGAAATTTCCCCGACTTGTTTTTGAAAACTGTCTTGACTACATTTATTTAACATGAGATTTTCTTAAGACCTATAGACAATATTAGAACTGGCATAGCGATACAATCACAGAAATAAGGTCAATAGTTCTGGATATCTCTGGCTTTCATATCGGATCATGCCTTGGAACATAAAACAAGTTGCAAATACTTTCCAGGGTTAGAGGTAGTATTTAAGGTTACCAGCAAGACATGAGCATGGTTGTATTTAGACAAGGGAAACTATCATTCTCTTTAAGTATAACCATAACTTCCATATGTAGAAGGCACCAAATGACACCAAGCTGCAGACAGCCTCTTTTTCAAAAATGACTACAGTAGATTTTCTTGTTTGCTAGCTTCCAAACATTGCAGTTGGTCTAGCTGACGGATAAAAAATGAAATGTCTTTCCTCTATGAAATCAATGTAGACATTTACTTTCTCATATGCATTGTCCTACTGAACATGCCTAGTTTGAAAGGCAGAGCACAGAAAAGTACTGGAATAATATGAGTGGGAAGAAGTTTGTTGCTGGGTGAAGTACAGTGACACTGATCTTTTGTTCTCCACTGCAGTATGAGTCTCCAAGGCTGAAGAAAGATGCATAAATAGTTTGAGAAAACACAAAGGTAGCTGCTGGCACTCCTGAAGAAAATCAGTGGCTTGCTGCAGTAAAAATATAAAAAGGAAGATTTATTTCATACAAACAAAGATGCTGGTAGTTGGCCAGTTTCCTGCCAGATTGAAATCAAAGTCTGCCTGTTTTGATGAGAGTTAAATTTTTGGGCTAAGTGGAAAGTGAGGTGAAGGGGTTGGGATGGTGCAATTTGAGATATTGACTTGCTTAAAAATATTAAAAACTGATTTTTATTAGTAATGACAATCCATTTGTGGATATAAGTCTGATTTTATTTCTCTAACGTACAAAACATAACAGTAAAATACAAATACAACATTTTGCTAAGTGCAAAAAGATTAAATGTACTAACAGGAGAGGAAGCATGATTGCAATACTTCTAGCTAAAAAGATGTGCATCTGAAAAATAGCTTAAGAATTGCTTGTATGGTACTAGAAAAAAGACACTGAAATTGTAATTGTCAAGAACTAGCCATTTTGAACATCTCATTTCATGGGTAGAGCTGAAAGTGCTCCAAACAGGGGGTCCAAGAAGAATGGCACACCAAGAAATGTCTGCCAGAAAGTCTCCAGAATGGCAGTGAATATCACGCCTGTTTTTTCCTAACCTGGCAATGACAGGCTTTATGATTTAAAATGGGATTTTCAAAAAGTTCCTCACGGTTGATAGGAGCTTCAAAGATGAAGCAACCCAGCCACTGAACTAGACTCCCCCAATATTTTTAATATTAGAATAGTCATCATGATACATTCCATTGTTAGCAAAACATAGAAAACGCTAATTCTAATTTCTTTGCAGTTGTTCTTAACTTTTCAAAATATTTTGGTCTTAAGTTCTCATGCTCTCTCTTTATCTTCAGCTATTTTGCTTTAATTTGAGAACTTAGGCCACCTTTCAGCTACTTGAGAACATTGTTAGAGAAACAGTATTGCCAGCAATTAAACCTCTCCACCCTAACCATCTCTTTGCAATATTTTACTACCTCTAGTGTTTACAAATCATTTCCATCAACAAGCATATTTCAGTGAAAAAGTGTTCCCTTACATTGTCAGCTCTGTCAGCTGCAATAGTGTTGTGTGCTGAAATAGGACACGCGCAGATGTTCAACCAGAACAGAAAACAATGTAACCCAATATGCACAGTGACAAGCAGAAAAGTCCACTGATGTAAAGAGCCACCCAAGCAGATCTGAGTTTACTTGGTACAGCAACAGGAAATAAACAGTAGTGAGATGAGGAAGGGTGAACTGTAGTACAACTGTGGTAACACTGACATCAAGTGAAGAGATGCACAAACTTTTCATAGATGAGAAATCTTCCAACATAGGCAAACGAATATCCTCAAATCTTATTTCGTGCACTAGAGTCTTGCATATGAACATAGGGCTGATAACAACAAGTAGCTGACAGTGTCTACAAAACACATCTAAATCCTTCAGTCAGTCTGTGCCGCAAGAATATGCCTGCATGCCCCAATCACCTCTCTAATGGCTGCCTGAATGGATTTTTCTTTTTTCTATTACAGTGCCCTTCAAAAAGGGAAAGATCAACTTCAGTCTCGGCAATCCTGCATTCAAGCACCATCTTGAGATGACTTTAAAAGAATGCTTAGTATGTGCCCATGCACATAAGTCATTCTTTGGTAGTCCATCTGCTCTGTAGCATCCTCCTTACTGATGGCACTTTACTAGTAAAGTCTCAACATTATCCAACAGAAAGTATGTGAAAGTGTTCTGAGTTCAGTGAATGCCAGCAACTAAATTACAAGAGCAATATGGTCTTGAAAATGGTGATTAGAAAGCACACTAACCATAGTCCCACTCTGGCCAGGCAATTTAGGTTACAGTGAGTGAATCTTTTAGGCATTCTAGTTTTAAGTACAAATGATGATGCACAGTTCCACGCATTCATCATCAGAGGTTCAAGCACCCACACAGCTACCAGTGCCAGGATGCAATTAATAAATGAATAGTGGAAAATAAGCAAGACTAAGACAACCTTAGTGAGCAGAAGAAAGTCTTTGGAAGGACACTCACAGTACCATCTCCTTTAGTTAAGTCATATGTCTATAACTAGCCACTTGGAATCCATGCTGACAGTAAGCTCTCCTGCTCCTCTGTTTGGTAGCAGTACTTTTCACAGTTTCAACTGCATACTGGTAGAAAATACACATGTTGCAAGTTATGAATACCTTCATCTTCCGGATGGAGTATTAAGAATATTATAGACTGTGCTGAAATATCCATGTCTACAAGATGGGGTATGTGGAAATACCAACCACGAAAATCTGAAACCCATCCATTTAGCATTACAGATGGCACTATGAGCCTTAGGCCCGTTTCACTCTAAAACAGCAAAAACAAGAGAAAAAAACATGCAGTAAATGTCAGCTGAACTTAATTGTTGAAAGGCATCTGAATGCTACCAGCTAATGTGTGATACAAAAGTATAAATTGTAATTATGATACCATCAATGTAGAGAGAAAATGTTTTCAGTTTTCTGAATTTAAATATTACTGAATCCATCTTTCAGCTGTGATACCTAGTGAACTATGATGTACCATAACTCTATTTCAAAAATGGAGTCAGCAGCATATTATCCTTAGAAGCCACTTGATATTTAAAGTTTACTGTATGTAAAAAAGCTATTCTGGTACTCCTCACTAGACACTTAAGATTTAAAGCATGGTTGGTATTCTACTGAACATACTTCTTTTGCCCTTCTGCTAATAAGCTTTCTGCAACAGTGGGTATCGTACACAGAACTAATACAGAGTGCATGACAGATCTCATTTACACAACAGATTTGCAGTGCAAACAAAAGCATAGTCCTCTACTCAGCCCACAAAGGAGGAAGGATTCACTGCAGATGCATTTGCATTAATAAAGTGGATATATTTATCCTTGTGTTTTTCATTTCATTGCTAAACACTTTTAGAATTTTGGTGTCATTGTGGCGATATTTAAAAATGGTTGACTGCAAATCTATACGTCTACACCCTAACAAGAATGCAGGTCTACTTTCCAGGAAGAAGGGAAGGACTATTTTGAGAAGTATTTTAATATAACAGAGGAAAACACAGGATAGGGAAGGGGAACAGAATCCAGACATGAAAGAAACAAATACCTGACTAGATATAGGACAAGATGCCACTTTTGTTTAAATATAACAGACTGAAGTTCTGTTATCCACCAGTAGCCAGGGTAGAGTAAAATACATACAGCATTGAGACAATACTTCATGCATAATAATAGTTAGCTGAAGTATGTGAAAATCATTTAAAAATTTATAGTATGCATAGAACATGAAATACACTGTCTCAAGCAAGCAGGATAAATCTGTTCAAAAGAACATAAAATAGTAAACAGAATTGTTCATGCTGTAAAGGAAATACATCTTGAAGTGTCATCACTGTATATGAGTATGACCTGTCACAGCTCCACTCTAATTTAGACTAGAGTTAATTCCTCTTTGAATTACAACACTCAAAAATTTGAACATGCTGGAAATATTGAAAATATGGTAACCTGGAGTACATCTAGAAATTACAGATTTACTATTTTTTCCAGTGGATAACTAAGCTACCCATACTTCATATTATTTCCATACTCAATTTGACTAGTTTTAGTACTTTCTTACATTGTATGCTGTTAGACTGAAGAAGACTTTATTGCTGATTTTCTCTTTGTCATGTAACTTACTCTGTCAGCAAGTATCATATTTTGTGACAGCCCTAAACCAGATTAAATGATTAGGTGAGAGAATGGCCAGTTTCTAACCCTTATTAAACATTGCACAACTTCTGCCACACTGATAACTAGAGGAGTAAGGGCTGTTATAATACAAGGCTTGTGGATCATTTACCTTACCCTGCTCCTATAAATGGGTTATCAGTCTATAATAATTGACTACCATCATAGCTACAGAGATCAGAAGTCAGTAATGCGCAGCATAAACATGTCAGCCTAGTCCAGAAAAGCACTATGCCTTTCAGTGTTTGAAAGTCAGTTTACAATTCAGGCATGCATTACAGAAGAAAGTATCTGCTTCTGAGAGTGTAAGATGTCGTAGGCAAACGTACATAGACATGTAAATAGTTGGAAGCAGCCAGAGGTCTGGTGGAAATAAACCAGAAATTTCCTTCTGGAAGAATTAATGGACTACAAAAATGGGGCAGCAGATAGTGGCATAAGGGCGAGACAGAGAGAAAAGGAAGAAAAATAACATCAATCTGAGCTTTCTAACAGTGCATTTGTATTTGGTTGTAAAAGGAAGCGCAAGCAACCAGATCCAACTTTTCAGCTAACTCAGCACGTAGGAAGTTGAGCAAGAACTACACAAGCCAACTTCTTTGACTATATAACGTTACAATTTATGATATCCAAAGTCCAACTTATGCTAAGAACACTTTCAGGGTATCAGTAAACACCAAAATGCCATTTCATTAAGGTATGGTAAGATTTTCCAGTATCCAGCAATCAGAAGTCCTTCCTTCTGACACTGAAATGTTAGTATGATGTGTTATGCTCAGCTTAATAGGTTATTTTAAAGTCTTATGCAAAGAAGGGTTTCCAATGGTTGGTATTCACCAGGAAAAGTTCCAAACGTTGTGAGAAATATGCCTAAACACTGACTGCACAGGTAGCAAATACTAAATGTCAATATCGTAATAGTGCACTATCAGTAACATTAGGAAGAAAGAATGGTACATGGCATATAGATGAAAGTCAAAGTTGTATAATGCGCAAGAACTATGAAGATAATCACAGCAACAAAACAACGATACCCGAAACTCCATTCTCCCAGCATTTAATCTTGCTATTCATCATGGAACATGAATAGGTTGAACAAAATTTCTACAGTTTCTACAAGGTTACTGATATGATGAATACAGACAAATGAAGGAAACATAAGACCATAAAGCCAGGTGGAGAAGAGGATAACTACTTCATCTCCTTTTGATTCTCAGACATGATTCTTAAGAGATCTGAGCAAAATCAGCAGTACAATTAAACAGTGAAAGAAAAGTTACTGTTGCAAATTTTTCCACTCTAGATGCAAAGACAAATATCAGGCAATTTTATAGTTCAAAGAAAGCACGATGGATGAGTGGAAAGGTAAGTTTTATAACCCAACATGAGATGTGCTAAACAACATATGACAAATCATGTTGTATTACTAACAGGAGATTTAAATGGATTATGTACAAGGTCTAGAAAACCTCTGAGTGGTTGCTCAATATCTGCAACAGTGCATGAAGAGATTAAAAAGTATCAAGTGACCAGAAAAAAAAGTGCTTAACTGCCAAACAGCTGAAGAGTAGTTCTGACCCGTTGTAATAAGGAAGGTATCGGGACTTGCTGATTTAAGAACGCCTAGTTTAGTAGCTGTTACTTGATCTTCTTAATTACTGTTGGAAAGGAAAGCACATTACATCATCTAGTTCCTTCCCCTCTCTTCCCCAAATACAAATATCTATTGAACATGTCTGCCTTTTCTGCATTCACATGATCAATTCCACTACTTCCATCCTGCAACATACTGATAAAATCGTCTGGATTTATCCTATTGTTTGTATATTTAATCCTCTTTTTTTCTTAATTCTGCAGGCTATACATTTCACCCTGTCTTTCCATTATCGGTTCTGTGCAGTTTCCATTTTATGATTTACATTATTAGCTTCCTCTTTCATCTATTTGTTATAATAATTTAATATTCATAATAGCATTCATGTCCTCTCAGAGTTAGATTGACTGTGGCTTTTTGGACCTCTAGCAAAAAGTACTGAAACATTTACAAATTGCCATGCCCATTTCCAATCACAAGTTTTTTTTTTTTAATCTTGCTGCAGCTGACTCATTTGAAGCATAACATACACAGGTAGCAGTTCCATCTGTAACTAAAATCAAATCCATTTGTAGCTAAATCAAATCAAGACCATTTATGCCAAAGCTACCAAGAAATTCTAAGACTGAAACTAGCTCTTCTGTGATATGTCAATAGAAAAGCCTTAAATTTTGTACAACCCCTTGAATTGGGAAACAGCTAACTAGAATGTGTTATACCAAGATACAAAACTGATTGGGAAAAATTGTAATCCACCACAGAATCATAGAATGGTTCAGGTTGGAAGGGACCTTAGAGATCATCTTGTTCCAACCCCTCTGCCATGGGCAAGGACACCTCCCACTAGACCAGGCTGACCAAAACCCCATCCAGCCTGGCTTTGAATACTTCCAGGGAGGGAGCATCCACAACTTCTCTGGGCAACCTCTTCCAGTGTCTCACCACCCTCACAGGGAAGAATTTCCTCCTTATATCTAGTCTAAATCTACCCTCTTCCAGTTTATAGCCATGGCCCCTTGTCCTGTCATTACCTATCCTTGTAAAAAGCCCCTCCCCAGCTTTTCTGCAGGCCCCCTTCAGGTACTGGAAGGCTGCTATCAGGTCCCCCCGCAGCCTTCTCTTCTCCAGGCTGAAGAGTCCTAACTCTCTCAGCCTGTCCTCGTAGGGGAAGGTGCTCCAGCCTTCTGATCATCCTTATGGCCGTCCTCTGGACCCGCTCCAACAGCTCCACATCCTTCTTGTGTTGGGGGCCCCAGAACTGGACACAATACTCCAGGTGAGGTCTCACGAGAGCAGAGTAGAGGGGCAGA
>WBMW01005646.1:699301-821717 GCA_013396635.1 Penelope pileata | reverse complement strand
AGGATCTGCTCCATGATCTTGCCAGGCACAGAGGTGAGACTGACCGGCCTGCAGTTTCCAGAATCTTCTTTTTTCCCCTTCTTGAAAATGGGGGTTATGTTCCATCTTTCCCAGTCAGTGGGAACTTCACCAGACTGCCATGACTTCACCAGACATGACTTTTCAAATATGATGGATAGTGGCTTGGCAACTTCATCCGCCAGTTCCTTCAGGACCCATGGATGAATCTCATCAGGCCCCGTGGACTTGTATACCTTCAGGGTCTTTAGGTGGTCGCGAACCTGATCTTCACTTACAGTGGGCAGATCTTCCTTCTCCCAGTTCTTACCCTCTCTTTCTGCAATTTGGGTGGTGTGACTAGAGCCTTTGCCAGTGAAGACTGAGGCAAAGAAGTCATTAAGTACCTCAGCCTTCTCCACATCCCTTGTGACCAGGTCTCCAGTTTCCTTCTGGAGAGGGAAAGGAAGGAATTAGGAAGTTAGAAAGTGGAAGATTCTAGGACTGGCAAAATAGTCCATCTGCACAAATTCATATGGAAGTCAGTATCCATAATACAGGCAAGCTTTCTAAGGCTACTTCTCTGGGACATACAGAAGAGAAAAGCAGACTATAGAAAGCAAGCAAGCAGTCAAGCTTTCATTTTTCCAGCCACGTTTTTGCTTATCCCTTGGCACAGTTTCAAGCCCAGCGAAGCAGCAACATTTTAAATAGTATTAGACATGGACATTTGCAGAAATCAAGTTTTCATGTACCCCATAGGAGAGTAGCTCTACTGAACTATCTCCTGCTGCTTTTCATAGGAACACTACAGTACTACAGTGTCCTCTGGGACAGTGTTTTAATAACATAGCCTTGCAGGATTGTTAGTCTAATAGATACCATTTATGACCAAGTCCTGAGACATAACTACTTCTGACAGACATGGTAGGCATAACTTTGCCACATCTTTATTTGGTAGTCTCCTTTCATATACTTCCCTCAATAAATTTGCTCCTTTCCATCACTACCCTAGATCAAACTTTGTTACTGTCATTCATACTTCTCTCTCCCTATAATCACAGGGCATTTACAGATAACTTTGTGCCATGTTCAGAAAACAAGGGAAAATTCTATCCCTCTAAACAACAACTCAAAGTGTAGTAACTGCACCAAAACAGACTTCCTGAGGAGGCCAGGAAAGTACTAATAAGACCATTTTTTTCCCATGTTGATTTCCAAGCTGAACCTCGTAGCAACGGGACATACATATGTATCATACAAGCCAGAGAAGTCAGACCAACAAAACCTTCACTAGGACGATGAACTTATTTGATCAAAAGACACTAAAACGCTTGGTTTTGCGAGCAAGCACAATCACCGTACCTAGATAGATCGAAAAGTTGACAAGAAGAACTACCATGTTTTACTTCATTGGAGAAGCCCTCATTAAATGTAACAGTCTTTGATGGAAGATGCCTCTCTACTTTCAGTACATTAAAACTTACATCACAAAAAGGAGATAAGAGGAAAACTATTTAAGACACTGATTAAATCATAATAACACATTTTACAGGCATGGTACGAAACTCTATGGATTCACAGGATACTGCTATCATAACAAGAATATCACTGTATTATTTCATATTATGTATGCACACAGCACACTTCCTGAGCAGTTTTGCTATTATTTTTTTATTATTTTTCATTTTGAAAGTAAGGAGGTCAGATTGGTTTGATCTGACTTGGTTTTGTTTTAGTAGAGAAGTTGTCCAAACTTAACCCATCATTTAAACTTTCACTGCCTGATGATTCAGATCAACTTCTGTTCGCATTTAATCCTGTCAGTCAAGGACTTTAATCAGTGCTTCCTAACAACAAAGCTTGCTACCCATCTGGGATATCCATATCTTAGAGGACAAAAAATATTTTGGTTTTACTTTTTTGCAAAAGACTCAAATATATGAAGGAGTTTTTAAACCTATAAAGGTATCAGGAAAACAAATATTATTCAAGAAACAATATAGATCAACAACTTCAGAATATTGATCAAAATAATCCGTAATTTGGAAGGGGAAGATAACTAAATATAGTACTGATTAAAGCACTGATGGGGGATATGACTGAAAATCCTTGTGTGCACGATTATCAAGCTTTTAGCTGCAATTATAATGAGCTCAAATCTAAAGGCTTTACAACCTAAAGACATCCTTTCACCTATCTTTCTAGAGGCTGTACTAATTTCCACTCTGTTCTTTCTCAGCAGAGCATCTGGTGAACATAGCACCAAGAAAATACAGGAGCAACCAAGAACTTTTTCCCCCCACAGAAGTGAAAAAGAAGATAGCCTGCCTAAGGTTACCTAAAAAAGCCATACCTGATAAAGTTACTTTCAATTTCGGCTAGAGATATAGTATGTACTTACTTGTCTCAACCTATTGTTTTATTGAACAGAATAACTTAAAGAATTATTTTCTTATTTCATAAATTAGATGCGCTAAGTTCTTTCCCACCCCAAACTCTTGGCCACACAGTCAGGCAAGAGCATTTCTATTATTTTGTTGGTTTGTTACACTAGTATTTCTTAAAATCTATTTTTCTACATATACATAAAAATACATATATAAAGAGTTAGTCAATTATTAATTTTAAGTTTTGTTACAGACTTTGTTCACTGCTATTCCAATAGCAAATTATACTGTCTCCTGAAACAGAACTGTTTCAGTCTGTACCCTGCACTGTGTTGATTAAGCAATGCAGATAGAAATGAATGAGGTAGCAAGGCTTACCATATCTTCTTCGATAGATTATCCCCTTCTGTTACAACTCATGGCTTCATAATATATATTTTTCATGAAATTTCAGCCACAAATTTATATTTGCAGACTTATATTTCCTTGATAATTGTGTCCTTCCAAATATTTGTCACTAGTGTTTTACCCAATTCATACACTCAAATTGTATGCATTCAGATTTACAATAAAGAAATAAAGACAAATGTTTCCAGTGTTTGAATATCACAAATAATGACATTATGCTAGTTTCCCAAAAGCATAACTACTCTCTAATTCTTTTGGTTGTTTCTCAAGTTTTGATCATACAACCATAAACTGAACCGTAACTTCTACCACCCTATAGCTGCACTTGTTTCTCATTTTGACCAGATCTTTATCCAGGTGTGATAAAAAAAAAAAGATGTTCTGAACTTTAAGTACATTTCTCAAAGACTAAGGCTTAAAATTAATACCTTTAGTGTTCACTGAAATTGTGCTTTTAAATTCAGAAATAATGAACACTGTAGACATATACCAACAAAGAATTAAAATCCCACAGTCCCACAGACTTTAAAAGTGTTAGAAAAGAAGCACTTTTTTTTTGTGAGCAACAAAATTGTGTTGTTTCCTAAAGTCTGCTGGTTATGAAACCATAATTTCTAACTGAAGCTCTTCCAATACTGAGCATACAAAGAACCTACATGAACAGATTGTTTGGCACATAACACATTTCTCCTTTGTTACATTTTTAGGATCTTTCTTCTCTGCCTGGCTGCCTATTTTCTCAAAAGGTATGTATGCATACAAGGTTTGTGATACTTGCTTCTGCCAACTTAATCTGAAATCATTCAGTGGGTTCAATAATTTTTGAACATGTAAAAATGGTAACTCAAGAAACAGATTTGCCTGTTCCTATTCACATACACAAAGTTCAAATTTTGAAGTCACATATCCATATAAAAATGAACTAAAAGAGGACCAGAGAATGAAGTGATTCAAACTTCTACTTAAGCGTTCAGCATAGCATACAAGGGAAAATGAGCTTTACTGAAAGTCCAAAGCTCTGTGCTCGTTGAGAAAGTCACTGCATACATTATGATGCAGACTTCCATGCATCGTAGAATTTCTTGTGCTAACTCTGTTACTGGAAAAATTCTAAATAGAGAAGTACAGAGTTCACTGTTCACCATTCATTAAATTACCATTCTTCCTACAGCTGGATTAGTTCATTTTAAATATAACTTAGTTTACCTCAGTATGAGTATGATCTGAGACATCTCCTAAGCTGTTAATGAAGATGGGGGATATATTAGCCAGATTAACCTAGAATTTGGGTTATTTAAGGGGGTTCTATGCTTTTCTAAGAAAACAGTACAAACTACTCCTGGATGGCTGTCATGTTTTCCCCTCTACTTCTCAGAGGTCTCTAAAAACTAAAAAGTACTGAGAAAGACAGATAGTACCTGCAACTTATGTCACACTGCCAGATGCAGAAGTATGGGGAGCTGAACCACAGACTGGTCTTGGAAAAGATTCACACAATGGACAGAATTGCTTCTATCTCCTACCACAGGCCTATTTTAGGAAGCATGGATACTTATGTGCACACTGAGTCGGCTTACTATTTCTAGGATGGCAGCTGGTGTTATTAAATTTAACCTTCTTAAATACCTAGTCATTAGCGGAAGTCCACAGGTGGCTGACAATGCAGGTGCTTCCAGGAAAGCTGGATGGTGACTAAGGGCAAGAGCACTGAAGTGGAGCCTCATCCACATGAGCTGCAATGCCTCAGCACCATTGTTCCAACATACACCACAGCACTCACTCACTTAGCCCACAACCATTTATTCATTCATCTGGTATATCTACAGTGCATAATTGTACCCATCTAGATGTCACGGACTGTGAAGGCTGCCCTATTTGAGGGCAATAGAGTCAGTCAGTGTAAATCTGCTCATTATTTTCACCAAATGTTCTAGAAGTTAATGCTATTACCTACAACTGCTTACTGTTTTCAATTAGAGATGAGATACAGAGATTTCAGGCTTCTTGCACTGTATGAATTCAAAATGAACGACTTACAGATCAATCTAATAAATGATTAAACCACTAAGAAAAAAATATGGACTGATGAAATCATCAGCATAGCCCAGTTTTAGGACTGATAGCTTGCAGCAAGTAAGCATGATGGTTTGGAGCTCTCAACAAGATAATAAGCAGGTGTCTGCTCTCCACTTCTTCGATATTGTAGTGATAAAAATTGGCATTTGCCAAGAGAAACTGATAGCACTATGGATTCTTGTCATCCTCCTATATTTATACAAAGTCACTGTTAGAGTTCTCCATTTACAGTAACCTGACCTATGCAGCAACAACATTTAAAAGAAAGTCTTCATTTCTAGAGCTTCATTCCTTTGCGTACCAAGTGCAATAAGAATACGGTTGTGATCACTGTCCTGAAGATGGACAAGACAAAAGAACACAGACATAATATGGAGTAGGACAGAGAAGAAGAAAATCTATCAGCTTTGGAAGGTAGGAATTGACAGCTCTGAGGCTAGGGATTTTTGTTAGAGACAAAAATAGTACTGCAGCTGAGAAAAGGTCTAAAATGACATTTTCTGGTTAGACTTGTGATTCAGTGGGAAGAAAACATGAGTGTGGGAGAGTTTTTATATACATTTAAATAACATACATACACATAAGTTTTTATATACATTTAAATAACATACATACACATAACATGGAATTTTACCTAGCTTAAACACGGTTATGCATTTTTAAAATCTTAAATTTCCACAGAACACAGCATATCACGCAGACAGGCATTTTTGTGGATCTAAACAGTCAAAACAAATCAAGATTTTCAATGAAAAATGTGACGCACCCAAAAGAGAACCGCTTTTCAGCTGAAAATATATCAAAGAACTGGAGTGGTAGGCCAGTACTGCATCCACTAGCACCACGTCTATTTAGTTTTAAATTAAGTTCTTAACACTCCGCAAAGCAGAGAGGAAATTTCTCAACTCTTTTTTCAAAGAATCTGTAGTTACCAGTCACAAAGATTCCTGAACAAGTAACATCATATAAAGGTAGAATCTAGCATTTTCAACACTGCATGAAAATGGAGTGGTGCCACTGCCAGCAATATAGCCTTCTAATACGTACTGGATATTAGCAGGTGTATTATGGTCTTAAAAAAAGTCCTGATAGGACTGACCGTAATACCTTTTTTGCCTTAGTCATTCCTATAATCCCACGTTTGAAAGAATAAATGCAGTTTACATACTCTTACTAAACATATCAAAATACCTTTTAAATTTCATTGAAATAATTTCTTTGTCCCAGTAGGAAAGTATTAGGGATGTGAATTGCTGAGGTTCATTATGGCCATCTGGACGCTGAGTATCTTTCTCCGCTCTTTCAGTTTGTGTAGCACTTCATCATTGAGTAACTCTACCCTGTTTCCATGGCAAAAAGGAGAGGTCAGTTGCAAGGTGGATTGGGCATGCTTGATTTCATTTACAATGTCTGAGAACTGCTGCAGACAGTAATCATGGAGATTTCATATAGCTATGAAAACAGAAAGTCAATGTAAAATAAAAATGCTGGTGAACTGACAAGCCACAAATCTTAAAAAAAAAAAAAAAAAAATCAGCATTGAGTTCTCAACATTTTATGAAACTTTAGTTTCTCTTTCAATGTGAAAATGATGTACAAATCACTTTTCAGCACAGAATAAACAAATCATTGGCAGGATGGAATCCACAGTTTCTCAATGCTGATGCTTAAAATCGTAGTTATTTTCGTTCTTTAGGTTAGTAACTGCAAACAGAGCATTCCTTTTCCCCCCTTCAGGAAACTTGCACATAAAAAAAGAAATAGTCATTATTTCATTATCTCTGACATACCTAACTTTGAAAATATTTGGAAATGAGCAAATGAAAGGCTAAACACTGCTAACTTCTTAGACTGATTAAATTCATGAAACTATGTCCAACAAAAATCATATAATGGCTTAAAAGTTTCACTGCCTCAATATTGACATAGCTTAAAAAAAAAGATCTCTACTCCAACCCAATCCAAGAGAATCTTCCTGAGCTCAGCAAAAGGCTCAACGAAGTATTTCCAACTGACACATCATGGAAGAAATTCAGCTGAAGGAACAGAAGAAAGAACAGCTAGGGTCTGTTTTCCAATAAGAAAAGTAAGGCAAGTAGAAGGCAGCAAGTGGAAGTCTACATGTAAGTAGAGCACTAGACTTCCCAAAACTGCAGATGCTGAGAATGAATGGACTAGCTTCAGACCCAAGTTAACATCCTTCTGTTGTCAATTGTAAAACAAGCAACAATGCACATCTTTCTGCTCCTGCTGATCCCCAAAGACATCAGGTACCATGACATCTCATGGTTGGAAATCTAGTTTCCAACATTTTAGTGTTGCCATGCAAGAGTGTAGGGTCTGCCTAGGATGATCTGTTCTCACGTTTACAACTGCAGACATGTACAGTTGTCAATACTGGGGATGACACCAATGTATTGGAAATTGCCACCCTGATGTATTATTGAGAAGGAAGACATTGTTTTGCTCCAGAATTCTGTCTGCCTTGTATTGCTCACATGCTTAGGGTTGTAATATAAACCAAAGTTTAAAGAAGAGTTTTGACCCTCTAACAACGTGCATTCCACTGGGTTTAGAGAAGAAGGGAGGAAAGCCACTTTTGTCTTCTGCAGAGTCACTGCCAAAATTGTCTAGGCTTGTTTCATTATATTATTCCTGTCATTAAAGAACTGACAGATCTCACGTTATAGTTTAAATTTCAAAGGTACCACAGTTCTTTAGCTTAGGATATAGAAAAAGCTTGAATACTCACGTCTGTCCCAAACTTTAAAAGAAAGCAAATTCATGTATTTTGGAAACTGTTTTTATCCAAAAACTTTAATGCTTCATACAAAGAACTCCCTGCTATACTAACGTATCTATCATCAACTTTTATGTAGGCAGCTCGTGTACAGCTTGCCAACAGGAAGCTTATACTAAACCTCAGCTTCTCTCAGCTTTCTGTTCTGTGCAAACTCCACAACGAAAGCAAAAAGTTCTTCTCCACACCTGATTTACCTGCTCCTTACATCTCCTGCAGAGACAGATAGCAGGTGACAGTTGGCCAGCTAAGGTATAGCAGTTCATTTAAGGATGGGCCACCATCCCCAAAACATTATAGCTCTTAGGATATTTACTTTGTGTAGTCTTCTCTGCTGATTTCATGGAACCAGTAATGATATGAAATCAATCTTACTTATTCAATCTGCTTAACTTTTGAATTAGATTGTAAGAATTTCTAAGTTTCCCTGATATTCTGGCTGGTCCGTTATTTGGAAGTCTAAATAACCAGCTTATCACAGTCCCAAACATGATGAAAGCCCTTTTCTGCTTTTGAACATATACTGCCTCATACATCATTGATGTTCTTTCATACTGGAAGAAGGGGTAATATACTGAAAACTGTGGGGTTTTTTTTCAGCTGTATCAGTTTGCATAATAGACATTACTTCTTCCTATAGACCTTACCTTTTTGAATAAACAGATACTGAAGCAATTAATGCGCTAATGCATACATTAGCGAGTACATTTGGATTGCTAAAACTATAGCAAAATAAAGATAGCTAATCAACAGAAGGTGAACGGAGTTGTTAAAATAACACAAACACAACAGGAGGTCCTCTTTAGTACCTGTGAAAACAAATGAGAAAACACAGAGGAGGAATCAGTTTGGCCCTTTGTTCAAACAGTACCTTCAGTAATAGAATGAATTGTGCTTGCATCCTAGAAAGACATGTACCGTCAACTGAATTTTAAGCAAGTATCACAAGAGATTTATTGAGCTTTAACAGGCAAATGGATATAAAATGCTGCACATGTATTCCACAGTGCATACTGGATTTGTAAGATGTATCTTTTGATAGTATATATGATACCTACATCACACATACAGTCACATCACACTACACATTGCTTAAACATTGCTACACAGCACTAGCTTAGCAAGAAATTGTGACTGACTGCAGAGCAAAGGACTTGAGTCTCATGGTTAACAAATTGGCATTTGACTCCTTGTCTGACATCGGACAGCTTTGACTCTCTACTCATTTAATGAGAGAATGAAGTCCATTACTAGTCCTTTGTTTTATAATTTATAACATTGACATTCTTTATCACCACATGATCTTCTGACAGTTGCACTGCAGAATGCTGAAGCCCCGGCCCAATGTACAGATTACAAGTACTAATATGTCCAATTAGATGTTGAGTATCTGAAACTTTCGCCTATAGTTGCTTTAAAGGGATATAAATTTAAGAATTGAGATTAAATCCCATTCTTTATGAAGTGATTTGTTTTGCATAAGTAAAATACTAAAATAATACATTAAAATCGAATGAAAAATAATTGCTCTTGACACAGAAAAGTTGAATTTTAAAGGAGAATGAAACGATGTAGGGAATAAACGTTCATATCTGAAGAGCAAAGGAAAATCTAATGCTGAAAAGTAAATTTTTTCTTTTAGATGTTTGTAAAGTTAGGATTAAATGACTGACTTGTTAGCTCACAACAAAGTTCTGTACATCACTGCAGCAGAAGCGCAGCAATAGAAATGTAAAAATTCCAGAAAGGAAATAGGAAATACCAAACTACAATCCTTGTTCTCAAGGCAAGGTCCAAAGCAACAATTTCTAACATATCTATGCTATATGTACATAGGTTGCTCCAAAAATAACATCTCCTATTTATTTCCACAGAAACTACAACAGATGCAAGGAGCAAAATAACACCATTTGAGAGAGCAAATTTTCAGCTGCAAAACGCTATTCTTCAACATAGTCACCACCATTTTTGCCAGTAGTAAGAGTCTGCATGCCATGCTTGCAGAAATCGGCATGACCTTCCAGAATATGACTCGTCTTTCACATCACTGTCATCATTGCTGAAATGCACCACCCACTGCTTCACTGTGCTCACATCCACAGTTTCATCTCCAGAAATGTTCAGCAAGCATTGCTGAATGTCAATGAGTGCCATTTTTTCCACATGGAGGAATTTGGTGACACCCCTTTGCTATATATACACTTCCATGTCAGATGCCATTTAGTCAGACTGCCCCTCTGCTGCCATGTATTGCACAGCAACAAAATATAATGAAATACTGGTGGGAAGGTTCAACCTCCTACTGCCATACCACCGACATTCGCCTCTGGTGTTGTGGGCCAACATGATAACATAGGAGACATTATTTTCAGAGCAGCCCTTGTATATGCATATGTATATAGAAAGCTGTACACAATACTGTTATCTCTAGGAATGGATAATCATAACTTTGTACACTGGTCAGCTGCCTTGAATTATTTATACAGTCAATTTTTTCAGTTTTCAACACTGAATAAAACAGGATATATCATCATCTAAGATCCAGCAAGTAACAATTAGTGTAAACCACTTTTTTATGACCACTCTGGTATAGACAAGTGATGATGGGATGAGGAATAACATAGTGATTCAGAAAATATCACTTTTAAAGACAATATTCTGCAGAAAATTCAACATAAAATAAAAAATAAGCACTCTTGAAAGATTGTTCCACCAGAAATTGACTCCAGTTCCACTAAAATAGAGTATTTCACCATTTCATCTGTATTTAACAAATTAGATGCCGAAAGTCAGATATCAGTTAATATACTTAAAGAACAACACCAGATTACCTTAGGTAACTTGTATCTGATTCAATGGTTATGCTTTTCAGTGTTGAGATATGCCAAAATACCTATGCTTTCAATCGTCTATAATTTTGAGTTAATCATGTAACAGCTAGCTTTGCTGCCTACAGCTACTGTGAACAGTCACTTACTGTTTCTCATAGCAACCAATCTGTATTTAATAATGTAACTGAATGACTTATTAGGCCTAAATTAGAAGGCTGTATTTGACACATGCAATAGCACATAATAAGAATAGTTGCTGATTAAATTAGTCAACTTGGTACAAAAAAAGACCTGAATCACAGGATCTGACACATCAGAGAAAGAAAAAGACATTATTTCATCTTGTATATCTACCCATCAATGTATAATTTATCTCACGGTATATTTTGAAGTCTTTGTCTAGCCTAATTTTAAATGTCTCCAATAACAATACTTCCATCACTATTCTACAAAGCTTAGCAAATCTTTTTAAAAGAAAGTTTCCCTGAAGTGATGTTTAACTGAACTAACCTAAGAAATTATTTATGCTTCTATTTATAAACTTTAGGTAGTAATAGACGGTAACAGTCTCACTGTATTCATTCCAGGTTACATTCTATTTTTCATATATAAAAATATACATTATAATAAAAACATACATCCATAACGTAGATCTGGGCTCCAAACAACTCACAAGTATTTTGAACTTGTCAGCAGACAAACATCTGCTCTATTCCTCCAGTTTGGCTCTTCCCAAAGAGCTTAATTTAAAAAACACAAATCATGATGAAAAAAGTAATTTACAACAAATTTGTTCCGTTAGTGTTATTGTGAAGGCAATAAAATAGGGCAGTAAAAAAAAAAAAAAAAGGGAAAAGGGAGAGGTCAGAAGATTGAAAATCTCTAGTCAAAAGCTCTCGAAAGGATACAGATATGTTTTAAATCTGAAAAGTGAGTTTACCAAATTATGTTTCCTTAGATTCTTTTATACAGAGTCCAAAGGATACCTCGACAAAGATCTAAAACCTTGAAAAAAATGAAATTACAAAGATGCTTGACTCATGAAAGTATATGAACTTTAAAACCTTCACTTAACATAAAAATGCTTAAATTTTTAGGAATATAATTTTTTTGCAGGACCAGTCAGAATAGCTTTCATCTCAACAACACTTCATACTTCAATCCTTATCTCATGTCAAAGTGCCCAAGATGTTCATGTTCCCTGAACAGCCTGTTTGGAAGTTTAATTAAAATCTTATCTGACACAGTGATGAAAGCAAAACGAAAGCGTGGTACTCACATATCTCAACATGAAGGGACTCAGACTCATCTCCTTCCTCTCTTAAAGTGTCCCCCACCACACTGACAGAGGTTAGTTAAAAAAAAAAAATTAAGGGAGAGGAGAGCAGTGTAACATGGACTAAGTGATGTTTCAGGTCTCTCCTTGAAGGCCTAGGGCTTTACAAAGAGTTGAAGATTCACTAGGCTAGAATAAGAGTTTAGTAAGAACCATAATCCCACACAAAAGAGGTCCAGACACTTGAGAGAGACAAGCTCTTGGAGTTGAGCATAACACCATAACAAATTTCAGAGATAAAACTAATGATTGCTTAACATAAAGTACATAAAGCAGTCCTGAGATCAAGGGTTAGAGCAAACCACTCTTCTCAGCCCAGTGACTCTTCACAGCAGTCTGTAATAGATTTATAGCCCTTTCTCACTTGCAGACTCCAATTCTTAGATCTTTTAAATGGCACTGATTGCCTTCAAGAGGAAAAGAGCATTTCAATTCCACACAGAAATGGCTGATTAGGAGACTTTTCTGTTGATTTTAAACCCTTCAGACAGAAGACAGCCTTGAAACTGAGTACCTGAGTGACTACTGTAATTGGTATGCTATTGAATAAAAGAACAGCAATATTACCACGGCTCATGTCCACAAACAGATCTTGGGGATATGCCAAACGTACATTAGAGGCAGGGAGAGAAAGGCAGAGCAGAATGGGTCAGTTTGAAAGTCCAGAAAGGTGAGCTGGACAATGACAGCATTCTGCTGAGAAGTGAAGTTGGGCAAACCTGTAAGAAATCTAGACTGCATGGTAACAGCAGTATTCTTAGGAACAGCAATATCTTAACAGTATTCTTTGCCAACAGATTCTACTGGATTTATTTTCCAGAATAAGAGAATCTATTCCCAAGATAAGCAAAACCTACCAAGATAAACATTTATACATGAAGACTACTGTGAGAAATATTTGCAGTATCCTCATTCAATGTCAAAGGAAATAACAGACATAGCCTGTCTTGCTTCCAACATTCAGCAGGAGTTGGCTCTATTTGTGGTCTGTAAAGAGGCAAGAAAGTCCTGATATTTTTGAATTTGCGTCCTAACTTCAAAAGAGGCCACACAGTCTGATCAGAAAGCTAAGCTTGTACTTGGCATTTCAAAATACGTATCACAGGTGGGCCTCCTCAAAACATGAGCTTCCATGAATCCTATCTAAGTGTCTGACTTTCCCCATAAACATGAAGCCTAGTTGCATAACTCAGGCCTGTGGATGCCATTCTGGTAACCACCTGAAACTTTAGTTTCATCACAAATTAATTAATCTCTCTGTGCATTAATTTCTAAGTTTTGCTGCAGATAATGCTGAAGTGTCATCCTCACAACCAACAGACAAAGAGACAGGCTCTTACGGCACATCAGCAAAAGAGGTGGTAATTACATTCTCATTGCCCAGAATTCCACAATTCAATACAATTTCTTAATCCATTTGTGGGGAGAGGTTAATAATACAGTGATCCAAGATCCAACTTAATTTTTAACACAGATGATGTAAAGCACAGCAGAAAGAAAAAATAAAACTACACAAACCAGATTCAGTCCGAGAAGATTATGTAAAGGTTCATTCCCCTCTTCAAAAAAAAAAAAAAAAAAAAAAAAAAATGGGTGANNAAAAAAAAAAAAAAAACTGTGTGTAATTGAGAAGATCTAAACTGAAAGACAATGAACCTGAAACAAAATCAATGTTCTTACAGTGCTATTTATGATGAGGCATTTTTCAAAGGAAACAGATACTTTAAAAATCAGGCCATTCTCTCAGATGAAAGATTTTTATCATAGAAATCACCGGCTAAGAAATGAAAGATTTGCAGGTTAGGCAGCAATCATTTATTAGGTCAAAGCAAAAGTTAATCCAAAATTACTTTCTCTGATAGTTATAAAAGATTTGAAACAAGTTTTTTGGGCTTACTATCAGATGAATTCTTGCCCACAGAACTAGTCATCTTAAGTAAATAATACTTTCTTCAGAACTTGTAAAAAAAATTCTTATACACAAGTGTCTTTATTGCAGTACAACAAGACAACAGGATTCTGGCTACAATTACAAATTGCCTATACCAGCAGAAAACTAGCATTGGTGACCCATGTTAAACTGAAATGAAACATGTTATTGCTTTCATTATACAACATTACACTTTGCTTTGAGCTATATTCAAATACAATAAGAAAAAATTCAATGTATTTCAGTGTGATAATTCTTGCAAAAAATCTTTTAGTAAGTGACTCAGAGGCTTAAAAATCCATTATATTTTTGATTCAAGACTTTTTTCTAAGGATAAAACCATCTAACAGGTGGCTCTTTATAGCAAAAACACTAAAACAGAAGTAGCAACAGCTGTGAAGGAGGATATCAAAATCAGGAATATTAAGATGAAGCATCATTTGTTTTTATAAAGAGATGTTTATTTTGTGATAATGGATGCAATTAATAGCAGCATATGCTACAGTGTTCATAGAATCAGTAATTAATGTAGCATTAATTTCAGTGGTTTATTAAATGCATTTGCAATGTCGTATGCCTCTCAAAGCTGCCATGAAACACAGACCAACTTGATTAACAAATCAACAGCTTCAATCATATTCTTGTATAGTATGAATGCTACAGGTACTTCAGCTAAGGCCTGATTTTAATAGTAACAACAAAAGAAAGTACTTTGTGCTTCTAATTGAATAGTTCAGACATTTAAAATGCTGATCATAGGGAATGAGTGGTAATTAAGAACAGCTGTGAACTGACATCATTAACGTTCATCTACCTTAACTTATGGTTGTAGCAATATGGCTGTTTGCAGGAAAATATAAATTAAAGAAAACTAGATTTAAATATGAAAGTAAAGATCATTGCGTGAAAAGTTTTACTGTACTGAGCTGTAAGTGACATGTCCCCTCTGGAATAATTTGAGCCTTTAAAGTTTAGCTCTACTGCTCTCAGATAGCAGAGTGAGAATAATTAAACTTGTAGCCACGTAACAATAATTAAGACTTCGTCCTTCTACAATACATCTTTTTAACAGTCTCTGTAGCCTTTCCAAACATTAACGAATGAACTGGAACACAGTGGGTGGTACAGCATGTTAGTAAAGACTAGCTCTTCATATAAATGAGAAAATTCAGACAAATACAGTGCAGGGTGGTCTGAAAATGAATATCTTGACAAATGGCTGCAAAACAGTATAACTTCCAGTGCCTTGACATTTATTGGGTGTGCAAAATAAGTGTAACCCACAACTTGATATTCTGTGGAAGTTAAAATCAGACCCTGCAGTAAACAATGGTACTCCTCAGGAGGGATATTTGCATTCAGTTATGTCAGTGATTTATGTAGCACATCGGTGGAGTTTTTTTGGGTTGCTTTTTCGGTTTTGGGTTGGTATTTTTCTTGAATATAAAAGGCTCCTGTCAGTTTTCACCAGTATCCTCAACTACAAACTCTGCATAGAAAGCTCTACCAAAAATTACATTTACTACTAAAGATATGAGCTGCAGACTGCGCATTTTGGCTTAAGATATCAACTACAATCCAAACAAAGAGGCTGTGAATCGTTTATATAGTGTAAGGTGCCCCCCCATCCAAAGTCACAAGTCTCCCAATTCCTCCATCTTGCCACATTCAGGTGTCTGCAAGGGGCAGTCATATGACCGTCTTTGCAAACAGAAGTTAAAAATAGCAGGAACATACCCTGAAGAATCAGAAGAAACCCCTTTTCTTGAATACACACCAGAAGACCATTAATGAGGGCAGACTACTTAGGCTGCCTTCAAAGCACCTGTGTCTATAAGAAGCATTTGGCACACAGAGCAGGTTACTCTGCCACCACAGTAGAGCCCATCCTCTCCAGGCCATGCAAATAGAATCAGCAGCTTCATTCTTTTTTAATCTGTCCATTAATCATGCAGTCACGGCAGGTTTTTACCCTAGTCAAAACTAATAATTTATCCAAAACATTTTCACAGGAACTGCTTCCATTTTGCTCAGGCTCTATACAACCGGAACTGGCAAGTGGATATCATCTCAAAGCCAAACCAGCAATAAAACTCATGTCTCTTGATTCTCAGACTTACATCCAGGTTCACAGACTGCATGTTTTTACTTCTCTTTGCAAGTCTGTGCTCTGTAGACTTCAATTGGTTTCTGGAACTCAATAGAAAATGCCCATTCATACTCAACGTCTTAACAAGGACAAAGCTCTGGACATACAGTGCCTAAGCAAGATCAAGTGCAGTGAATTTCTATCCACCAACACATATCCTGGACTCATTCTCTCTATAGTGCAGACAGGCAAGCATTTAAGCAGATAATGTTAAACATCTCCTACAGCAGGGCACCACAGCACATCCTTAATCTGGTGCAGGTACAGGCCAGGTCTTCAGAACTTCCATACACAGGCAGCAAGGAGCGGAGTTTTGACCATTACATGTGAAAAAGAGCAGAAAAAGCTTGAGTTACTCTGCATCCAGTCTGATAGAGTTGCGGTGGCTCATGAATCCCAGATTATTTCATTCTAAGAAGCATCACTTGCCTAAAAGCGTGCAGCTGGGGAACCATCTTCTGATGAAGAGCTGTAATAACTCACACTAAACACTTCCTTACTCCCAGGAAGGCATCGGAGAATGATTTTTTTCCCCAAAAAAGACATTTTCTTCATGGAAATTGTCTTTTTTTTTTTTAATTATACTTCTTGAAGGTGGTGAGGGCCTATGATTCAGTATCAGTGACTAAGGAATATAACTGGAAGAAGTTAAACTCCTTTCATATTTGACACAAATTACGTTTCTGCTCTGGATTATTTCTGTGGTCAGCCCACAGACCCTTTAGAAAATTTGAGCTCTGGAAGTCCTGTAAACACAAAGATAGGCAACCTAAATGACTTTTGAAAAACCTACTCACCTATATGTGTATTTTCAACAAACACTAGTTTGGTTGTGGTAGGAGTACAAGGACAGGTGATAAGTGAAGGAACAGGGTGATTTTTCACAGATCTTCCTCTTTAATAGAGGGTAATTTTTTTTTTTTTTTTTAAAAAGGGGAGTATTTACTTCTCTATTTTTGTTTTTCAGTCACCCACACTAATCCTACTCTCTCATGTAGATTAGCCTGTTATTGTGCAGGCTCACTTGGTTGTGCTGACCGCTTCAACAGCTACCTAGACATTTCAAAGTTTGCCATAGGTTGCTGCTCCCGATGCTGTATTGTTTTTTTCTTACCCTGTGCCTGTGTTTCCCAGTTTGGCAGCCATTGCTGCAAGTTATTTAAATGGGAACTATTCATCGGTAACAGCATTCATAAAGGCTTGACTTCTCCTCCCATTCTTTCCTTCTGCTCTTGGCTTGGCAACCCATGCCATGAACAGATAAAGCAACTAACTCAGGTGGAACAATAAAAAATTTGGAGTACTTTCTGTAAAGAACTTCTTTGTCTTCCTCCCACACATACTGACACACTCTGCTATCCAAGAGTCCACTTCTCGGTCTGAAAGCAGAGTCAAAAAAACCAAACCAAAACAAAAAAAAAACACCAGAACCATCATTACCAACAAATCAACTTTCTGTTAATTAGCACATCTCACCATGAGAAAGTTTCTCCTTCATCCTGAAGGCAATTCTGAAGCCAGAACAAATTTCACCAGAGCTCTGGTGTTTTGCAAATGAAGCAGCAAAATTACTTCAGACAGATTCTTTGTGAACCCATGCAAAGTATCCAAGGGTTTAACAACAGACATAAACAGAAATTTCACAAAAGCTTTGACTTACACAACCAACAAACGGAGATTCCCACCAAGATAACTCTACTCTGAAAAAGTAGCTGATCTCCAAGAAAGGTGCACTCCGCTCTGCGGCTGCACCTAAACAAGACCAGGGCGGGCCCACCCCGGGCCCACCCTGGGCCCACCCCCTCCAGTCACGTGGAGAGCCCAGGTGCAAACAATGTGCTTGTGCTCTCCAGGCAGCCACAGCCCTTACTGCAGGTGCTCAATCACAGATTCAGGCCGTGACCTAGCATTCCCCTACATCCGCTCATCTGGCAAATCAATAAAAACAAGCAAATAAAACATTAAAAAATATATATAGTTTTTTGTTTGGCTAAAGTTGAATAGCAGATTAATTTTTTCTGCATAGTAATGATGTCTGATATTTATTTCTGCAAAGATTTTTTTTCCAGATAGAAATCTTAGCTAGTTACTGACTAGTGTAAAGAGGAAAAGTTCTTTTAGCACTTCAGTTTCTGTGAAAGATCAGACTATTCATTTTGTCTGCACAAAAAGCAAAGACTTTTATCACAGTTCAATATCCTTGCAGTAAGAAAAGTCCAACCTTTTGAAAACTCTTACATCTCATAAAAAATGTTATTTGTTTACTGGTACAAAGTAGAGAATTTATTCAATACAAACAAATGGCTGGCTGTTTTGTTTAAGAGAAACAAGAGATGAGGTATTGTCAAAGTATTTGACAGTTATATTAATAATTCATACTTTTTCCTTTCAAAAACATAGACTAACTCTACAACACCATGTGAATCATTCTTTAGTTTTTTACTATGACTCTAGATATGCTGAAGTTCAAATACTCTTAGGTGCAAGGTAGCAAATCACAGAGTTCAAAAAAGTTTTGACCCTTTGCATTGCAAGAGGGCTAATGAGGGAGATGGTTTCTGCTCTCAGGTCTTCTTTCAGTCTTGTATTTCTATAAGATGACATCTCAGCATCTACAGACTGTGATGTGCCTGAAAAACACTTCAGGCTCCTTATTTTCACCTTTACTTTATACCAACAAATCCTAAGCTTTGCTTTTGCCCTTGAGTGCTATGCATAGTCCACTCAACAGAAGCAGTAAATAATATGGTTGTTTTTCTAAGCAATTAATACACTGTATTATTACCTGTGTCAGACACCATATTATAGGTGAATGTTTTATAATTTCCACACAGATGACAAACTATTAATTATCCAGTATTCCCAAGTGCATGTTCTACAATTACTCTAACCTTTTTTTCAGTACTCAATTTTATTTTCTTTGCAAAAGTAAGCAGATATTATTTAAAGTTAATGCAGAGTGCCACAGCATTACAATAACAAAATAGAAATATTGATCCAATTTCTGAATGCATTATCAAGAAAAAAAGTACATAAGCTTATACTATCTAAAAAAACAATTTTACTGAAATATTCTCTGGCAAACAGTACCTTTCCAGTGAAACTGTAATAGTTTTTATTTTCAAGAAGCAATTCTAAAAAACATTCAGAATTATTTAAGAACCTGTTTTTAGAAAATGCCTATTTGTAGTAAATGCAGATGATCTCCTCTGTAACATAATTTCTCACTCCATCTCACAGTAAAAATTCTTTAGAAATATCATAGTATATTCTCAGTTCAAGGCTGAAACATGCCTTCAATCCTGGTTTTATTCCTCTGGAGAAAAGTAACGAGATTATTTTCTTTGTCTCAAGAAAAATCATATTAAGTCAAACTGGAACAAAATTGTTAAGTACCTGAACACATCAAAAGGGCTCTGTGCAATATTTGAGTAAAAATTAACATTTATTTTTCTTCAAGATTGTGTTACAGAAAAGATGATGCTTCTGATTAACTGTGAACTTGGAGAAAAAGATGACTGGGCCTTTGTTTCTTAATACTTCTGTTTTATCAAAAGTAAATCTTTTTTCAGTACTCAGGTTATGAGATATGAAGATGAAGAATTATTTGGTAAATCAGTTGTAGACTTTATTTTTATTATTATGGAAGCTTAGTGATTTAGTAGTTTTATTTACTTAAACCGAAAAATATTTATAATTATCACTTACTAAGTTTATTCTAAACTGGTAGAGTAAAAGAGTTTTTTTCCGTTAATTTAGGTTTGACATTTCAATTTAATTCATTATTTCCTTTAGCAAGAGGGAATTATTTTATATCTCTAAAATCAAAAAACATGCATTAAGCTATCCTAGATTCTCTTTCCAGACCACCTACTTACTATTACAAAGGTGTAATGGGATTCGTATACAAAGAAAGAAACTTGTTGGGAAGCACAAAAAGTGAAGTACTGCAGCCAGGAACTCACACAGCCACTCACCACTCCACCACCTTTTTTTTTTTTAATAATGAATTTTGATCAAATGAAGAGATTTAAAAGACTGGAATGCATTTTAATAACTAGACTGCAGATATACGTAATGTAAAGCCAGCCCCCTCCAGCTTGTAACTCATGGCACTTTAAGTCATTCTTGCTTAGACTAAGCTCTTTTGTATAAAAAGCTCTAGAGAATAACAATCTGCAACGTTATTTGTTGTATATTGCAAACTGCCAGATGCCACTTTAGGATGCTATGCAGCTTCTGGTATAAAAGTTTGCTTTGTGGAGATGCCATTTCAAATGAGCCATGAAGTATCACATTCTTGAGGAGCAAAGGAATTTTGCATGGTTCTTTCCTTGATACAACAGCTAAAGATACAGAAGAAACAGCAGAATAGTCTTCAATTGATTCAAAGCTGTGTTTATAATTTGGAAAACAACTGTCATTTTGTGATTTTGGATACCATCCAGGAATTGAAAGCTGAATGTAAAGAGTATTGAAGAGTAAAATGTTGCCACAGGTCTTGACAAGGTGGGCACCAACAATGGCAAAAAACAAGTTCAGAGGGATCTGGATAGGCTGGATAACTGGGCTGAGGCCAATGGGATGAGGTCCAATACGGCTAAGTGCCGGGTCCTGCACTTTGGCCACAATAACCCCATGCAACGCTATACGCTTGGGGCAGAATGGCTTGAAGACCGTGCAGAGGAAAAGGACCTGGGAGTGTTGGTTGATGCTCGGCTGAACATGAACTGACAGTGTGCCCAGGTGGCCAAGAAGGCCAATGGCATCCTGGCCTGCATTAGAAATAGTGTAGCCAGCAGGAGCAGGGAGGTGATCATCCCCCGGTACTCAGCTCTGGTGCGACCGCATCTCGAGTACTGTGTTCAGCTTTGGGCCCCTCACTACAAGAAGGACATTGAGGCCCTGGAACGTGTTCAGAGAAGGGCAACAAAACTGGTGAGGGGTCTGGAGCACAAGTCTTATGAGGAGCGGCTGAGGGAGCTGGGATTGTTTAGCCTGGAGAAGAGGAGGCTCAGAGGAGACCTCATCATACTCCACAACTTCCTGAAGGGAGGTTGTGATGAGGAGGGAGTTGGCCTCTTCTCCCAGATAACAACTGACAGGACAAGAGAGAATGGCCACAAGTTGCGCCAGGGGAAATTTAGATTAGATATAAGGAAAAACTTTTTCTCTCAAAGAATGGTCAGGCACTGGAATGGCCTGCCCAGAGAGGTGGTGGAGTCACTGTCCCTGATGCTGTTCAAGAAGCGGCTGGATGAGGTGCTGTGAGATATGATATAGTAGCTTAGTGGGTAGGGATGGTGATAGGAGGACGGTTGGACTAGATGATCTTGTAGGTCCTTTCCAACCTAATGTTTCTATGATTCTGTGATAAGTTTTGATCAATTGATACGGCCCAGAGTGTGAAAGGCAATCTTGTTCAACTGACAATTAGAAGACCAAAAGGTATTCTAACTAAAATGGTCTCTTTTTCTTCCTTTTTTAAAAATAAGCCTACAATGTACTACTAGAAAAAAAACATAAGGTTTAAAACCTATTTGGTTGAACAGGATTTCTTTTATTTCTAAATTTATCTTGTAGTAAGGAAAACTTTATACAGTTTTCTTCCTGCTAAGAAACACAATTATAAATGGAAAAACAATATTTTAGCAATTACTTGGGGTGAATTAGAAAAACTAATTATCTCAGCAACATTGTCCATCACAGCATGAAGCTGATAAAGCAAATGCTAGACATTCTTAGGAAGTTTAGTTTAACTAAGACACTCATGTACTCTTCACAGATTTTCTATTTGTTTTCTGCTAAAATTTAGCCATATGTACACATGATGGATTTTTGTCCTTCCAATATCTGAAAGGATTTTATTGACGGTGAATTTATAGAGACATAGCAGCTCAATTCTTATAGTTATTTGTTACTTGATAGGTAGAGATCAGCCTGGGAAGGGAAATTACAAATCTCCCTCAAGAATCCAAAACCAGCTTCCACTGGAGCTGTGTCAATACATACTGCCAACTGAAATGAGCTTCATGGTTTTGTATGATGAATTTGATTATTAAAAGGTGGGATCTCTGACTTTCTGTATATTACCGTTTGAAGTTCCTCAAAGTAAATATTGCAAGTCATTTACCAACATGAAAAGCCTAGGAGCATTAATATTTCCACTTCTGTGTTGCAAAAGCACCTTGAACATTTAGGAAGACTATGACTCCCAGCCTCCCTTTTAGGAGGTTGTTTCTTTTTCTTTTGTCAATGAATTGAGACAGACTTTTTTTGAGTGACTTAGAAATTAAGTCTGATTTTGGTTTTCTGGGTTGTTCTGATATTAAGTACCTTGTTGTCATAAATCACTTATTACATGATAGAACCTCATGTTATATCGACCTTCAAAGTTTGCTATGATGAAGCTTATAATGGTCTTGTTGAAAAGACTTACTATGCTGATAAAGTGAGCAATTACTCTGAGATCCCAAAGAAAATGAGAAAAAAAGCACCCATTGGTATGTTTTTTCAACTAAATAAATTATAGGAATTTTAAAAGTCTACCTGGTCTAGAGCAGAGCTGCTATGTTGCTTTCCTAAAACGAAGAGATTATTCCTTCTCAATATTTTACCTTACAGTACTTAATATCAGTTTGATTGTACAATGGTACTTGTTCGCAAATTTATTTTAGGAAGCTTTTTACTGTTTAGGAACATAGTAAGTGCTTTAAGCACCAATATGTCAGAGGCTGATGCTGAACTGTACACTTATGTGAAAGCTAATAGTTTTAAAAGCAATAACTCAGCGATTAGGTCATCTCCTGGGACCTAAAAATCCTAATGTCTACTTCCTGCTCACCAGATGATCTTTGTGCCCTGATGAAATTTCTTTGGTTTCAAATAGTGAGCTATTAGCTACAATACTTTCTAATATGAATTGCATTGCAAAGGATAAGTTTTGAAAATATTGCATTTCTAAATATTGTAGTTGGGTAAAGCTTATTTTCTCCAGAAGGTCATCACAACATACAGAATATTGTAAAATTCCACAGGTAGCTTCCTATTCCAATTTTCCAAAAAATTAGACAAATCTGACAACTTAGAGGAAACAATATCTGTAACTCTGATCATTAAGTATTGGCTGGTAGCATTATTTTGGATTGTGTGAGATTTATTTCTCTGTGAGAAATAAAATTAATTTTGTTTGTCTTCATAAGTGTAGGTAAGAACAGTACAAGCATTAAATAACAAACTTAAGTACCACAGCCAGATTCTCAGCTTGCCAAAACCTAAGTGTATGATGACAAAATTTCTGGCACAGATCTAAATGAAGGAATGAAAAATTATTCCACTAAGAAATGAAAAGGAATAAAAGACACATTTACTTGGGATAAGCTAACTCTTCCTGTAATCTCAGCTTCATGATTTCTTACAAGTGAGTAAGTACCCTCAGCTGACAATTTGCAAGGAAACTTCAGTGTTTAAAGGTAAAACTGTTTTTCAAATTAAGACCTACTCACCATGTAAAGTATTTGTGATTTACCCAAACTTTCCCAAATACATTTATATTTGCACATTTATTTTTTTTTTAAAGAAAGAACTTATAAATCTATCAACTTTACAAAAAAACATAGTGGCTAACGCTACATGTATGTATTGTGGACTTTATCAATGAGAACATGCTTTTGTCTTTTTGAACATTGTCATTATAATTAATGGAGATTAGTGAAAAAATTGAATAGAAAATTGCTCCAATATAGGAGGAAGTATTGTTTCCAAAGCACAAGGCAAAAACTTTAGAATTTAAAACAATATAGAAAAAGGCAAATTCTTACCTGTGTAAGGTAACAAACATTTTAGATTTTCAAGGCCTCTATACTTTACAGAAAGGCCCTAATAGTTAATTCTCAATGCCAAAAAATCACAATGATTATCCAAGAAAAATAACAGGAAGCTTTTGAAGCCACTGGTTTTCTCTTGATGATAGAAAGTCATATGCTTCATCTTCATCTCTCCTGTACTACACTCTGTGCTTTCTCACAGACCAACTCAAACATAATTTGACACTGCACTCCAGACTCAGCTTATTTCCCTCTACTGATAAAGAATTACGTAACTAAATCAAGTTATTGTTACTGTGAACCAGTTCTCTTTCTAATTAAGCTTGTCAGGGGCACTTCTCTCTTAGAAATCAGTAGTTCTCCTCCTCCAAAAAAACAAGAGTTCTAGTTTGCTCCTCAAATGATTTTTAAGTAGTCCCTAGGTACTAAGAACTCTCCTCTGCTTACTTATAATTTTACTTTTGGACCTGGGAAACTAGAGAAATTTTGTATATACAAGATTTGCCTTGGGTTTCCAACTACTGCTCCAGGTGAACCCAATACCATGTCTACTAGCCCTGTACAAATGTCTCATACAACTAAGTCATATCAAAGACAGTGATTTTTTTAGACGCCTGAAACATTTTCTATCTACAGCAAATATATTTATTTTAGAAGTTTGATCCTACAGTTGACTTCTGGTATCAGGAGGACACTAACATCAGAGATTCTGATCATCCTCTCTATTAGAAAATCTGGTTGAAAAATGTTTGAAAGATATCATGTTAACACAAAGCTTTCCTTGTAATAACTGGACTCCCAGTTATTCTTTCATAAAGACAAAAGTTACATAATTATACTCTATTCTTCTTTGTCACCCCCCTGAACCAAAAACAAGCCAGTAAAATCCAGGCAGATGTTAAGGAAACAGCAGAATTCAAGCATCTTGTTATGGATTTTGTACTTTTATTATCATACAAGCAGCTGGAAGTAGCCTCGCAATGCTGGGCACTGATTTTTAATGGGGGACTTTAATAATCTGGATATTTGTTGGGTAAGCAACACGACCAGGCATGCATGGTACAGACAGTTCCTGCAATGCATTGAAGATAACTTTCTGACACAGGTGGTGGAGGAGCCAATTAAGGGAGGAGTGCTACTGGACCTTGTTTTTACTAACAAGGATGGGCTCATTAGGGATGTGAAGTTTGGAGGTAGCTTGGGATGCAGTGATCATGGGATGATGGAGTTCAAGATCTTGAATGGAAGAAGCAAAGCAATAAGTAGGATTGCTACCCTGGACTTTGGGAAAGCCAATTTTGACCTCTTCCAGGACCTACTTGGAGGAATCCCATGGGCTAGAGTGTTAGAAGGTAAGGAGGCCCATGAGAGCTGGTCAGCATTTAGACAGCACTTCTTCCAAGCTCAGGGTCAGTGCATCCCTAAGAGTAAGAAATCAGGGAAAGATGGCAGGAGATCTGCGTGGATGAGCAAGTAGCTCATGGGTAAATTCAAAGGGAAGAAGAATGTCCATGAAATGTAGAAAAAGGACCTGTCCACTTGAGAAGGATATAGGAATGTTGTCGGGGCTACAGCGATGCAACAAGGAAGGCTAAGGTAGAGGAGATAAATTCTATGATTCTAAGTTTGCTTTGTACTTCCTTTACTTAACTTTCTCCTTTACACCAAATTTTGTTAATAATCTAATTAGCTTGAACAGAGGAGGCAGTCTGATCTCTAGATATTAGTTTTTCCTCTACTTCACAACAGTACACAATTGTTAAATAGGAAGAGGACATTCATGAAAACATTTGTAATCTACCTACTCTTTGGCAACAGACATAGGCTCTTCTTGCAAAAAGCAAACACTTCATATTAACAAGTAGCATCTTCAGTGTCATGCTAATTTGGTGGTAATCGGTTTAATACACACTGTGGCATTGTTATCATAACTGAAGTACCAGAAGCAATGATTTTTGGACAGTACAGCAATACCTGAATTTCGAGGACATACATTTCAAAGAAAAATGTGAGTGCTGCAGGAAACATGCCATGGTTTACCACACAAGTCTCTTATTCTAGTACTACTAAGGCAATAATTTTATTTTTTGGTATTATTTAGGGAAACTACATTTTTTAAAATGTTTTATTTGAGGAAGTTATTTATTCATTTATTGCAGTTTTCCATACACACATCACCTCCTTTTTGTTCAACTAGGTTGAGCAACGAAAATGCAAGTTTTAAGTACAAATTTTTCAAATAAATTTGCAGACCCGAGATATATGAATAACTTTTAATGTGTTAGATACAAGTATGATTTTTAAATGCTCACCTGGTCCAAACCAAGATTTTTTCTGCTCCTGTTAGATTGTAAAGTGTTCTTTGGAAGATTGGCTTTGTTTTGTGGTTCTAGTCTGCAGGAAACAAGCATAGTCACTACTAATGTTTTGTGCCGCATGGAATAAAGTTGCTTTCAAATGCAGTTTGATGTTATAGATTGACTTTTAGTTTCTGTATAATCACTTATGTCTTTCCTGCAAGAAGTATTTAAAGAAAAGAGAAAGAGCTCTGCCCAATTCATTTCCAGAAAACTGGGCATAGCACTTACAATTTGCATTGTAATTACTTATGAAAAAGAAATGTAATTCATTTGGTTACTGTAATTCATTTGTCAGATATAATTAAAATGACCTCAGGTGGCAGGTTAAAATTAGCACCATTTAATCAAGCAAATACCAAAACTCTTCAGAAAATAAAATATTCAGTTAATTTTGGTACACAAGAAAGCACACATCTACTGCAAATGAGCAAGATACAATCATACTAATCTGTGTCTACTCAGGAGCTAAGAATGAGAGCAATAAAATAATGGTATGTTTTAGAATAAATTCATCCACAGTGTAACTTTGCTGGAATTAAACTAGCAATTAATCTGATTCCATCTCTTTAGAAAATACTATGAACAATATTGTCTATATATATACACCTAAAATTCAAACTATTCATGAAAGAAAATATACATTCTCTTCCCTACAAAATTTGTAATTGAACAACACTCTAGCCATTACTTATGCACTAATGCATGCCTTTGAAATGGACAGATTATTAAAATCACCAGATCTGCAAACATGAGAGGTATTTTTATGGATGGCCTTGTTTTAAGAGAAAGCACATACGTTATATTGCCTCTTTTGTACAGCTCTGGTGGAGTCCACTTGAAAAACTCAGAGAACACAGCTCCAGAAAGCGTAAAACTATTGCTACCACATTAAAGCAATCTGCACTTTAAAGACATCTAAACATTTCTTGTTGTGTCAGCTCCTTAGAGCAGTCACTATAGTTTGTGAATGATTCTCTTCCAGTTCATTGAAAATATAATTTTGCATTTCTCTGTTACTCACAAAACGATTTATTTTTGCTCAGTGCAGTGTTTTACTTAAACATAAGGGGGAAAATAACTCAAAAAATAATAACCAAGTATTCTATATAGGCAATATCCACTGTATTCTTGTTTGTGATTAAAAAAAATAAAAATTGAGTTTAGCTGGTGAATTTATTGAATGGATAGCAGAAGCCCAAATTAAAGTAACGTTATCTGCACTAATATGTTCTGAAAAATCTAATAAAGGGTTGGAAAAAGCAACAGTAAATACCAAAGTAACATGACTCCAGGAAACTTCCTCTGGTACTTATGTCAAGTTCCATGGCCATAATCTTCAAATAAACTATAGAGCAGTTAAAGCTCTCCTTCTTACTCATTCCTTAGTGAGTAAATACTGGGTGTGACCGACTAGGGCCAAAGCTTTGCCTTATACAAAAAACCTGGTAGATCACTGGCACCTGTGACCGGAAGGGGTGGACCTGGGGCAGGGTAGCCCCAGCCTGAGATAAGGGCCAGCCAGGCAAAGCAGAAGTAGCTTGGGAGAGAGATCAGACAGCAGTTGGGGAAGTAGTGTTGCTGAGGAAGCAGAAAATGATGTAGCAGAGACCCCAGCTCTGTATGAAACCAATGGTGTAGTTGTAAGTTTTGGGACTTTTTCCATTACGCCTAGGAAAAGACTTTCTGTGAGACTAGTGAGCCAGTGTAGTAAAGGCCTTCAGAGCTATCACTTGAAATGATTGATGTTTAAGCCCTTAAACAGCTGTTATATCTTAGAGAATTACAAAAAAAGGCTTGCAGGAATTTTATATGGTGTGCTCAGAAAGAATTTGTTAGCTTAAAATTGATGGAACTGGAAGAATAAGAAAGCCTGATTAGATATCAATCTGAAACAAAAACTGTTCATGATGTGCAGCTTCTGTATTCCAAGCTGTTAACAAAATGAAAATATCGGCAAGAAAATAGTAATTAATAGGAAAGAGGCTGTAGAGATGAAGGAAAGAAAGCGTTATGGGCGGGCAAAGATTTTTTTTAACTTTTCTCTGAAAATGATTTGTTCAGAAGCTGCCTGCTCCCCAGCAGCCTTTCATGGCACTCACAGCAGGTGTTTCATCTTTACAACTGTGCTAGCTTTTTTATTTTCTTCTCTTACCGTACTCACATTCTGCTTTGTCATCAGTTCAATGTCATTCATTACTGAGAAAATTCTTTCAACCGGCACATTCCTGCCTGGGAAAGAAATGCCAATGCAAATCTTGAGAACACTGGAGAGTGTGAAAACTAAAAATGAATTTATTTTATTAAGTGAAAATCTCTCAGTATTCTTCCTGTGTACAAATGTCTTCTACCCTCCTGCCAGTCTTCATTTTACCCCTTAATGCTTCATTTATAACACTTTTCCTAGCAATTAAAATCATTGAGTATTTTTGCCTTCCCATTACAGAATATATTAAAAAAAAGTCCCACTCAGCACAATACATCCTTGTAAGGACTGTGGTCACGAATAGTCACAGTTCAGGAGCTTGCGCTTTACACTTGATGCACTGTGGGACTTTTTTTTCTATCATTGGTATTAATGCTGAAACACAGTAACACTCCTAAAGGCTTCAATGCACTAAAATGAATTAGTTTCCTGAATTTAACTCCCTTATTCATTGGAGAGATTTGTAACAGAATCCTGGATGAGTTTTTTCTCTTGCTGATGCATTGAAGTAAAACCATTATTGAAGTAAAACCATGTTACTACATACAGCATGAGACAAAGCATCAGGCTGTGACTCACAGCCATACTGACTGGATAACTGAAGGTGACTCAAGATGACCCAAGAAGAATGAGCACTATTAAAAAAAGGCATCCCTTCTGCCCCATTTTCTGCGTTCCCAAACAGTATTGATAATTCACTGAATTAATTTGACCAGGCTTAACTATGAATTCTGTATGCCGGTAAACACATACAGATTCCCTCAAGAAGTTTCCCTGCTTAGAGGGAAAGGTATTCTTCCTCTCTGCTTCATGGGAATCTTGACAAGAAGGGAAAGGACTGAACTTGAATTTTCCTAATTCTAGTGAATCTTCCCGAGTATCTCTGCAATAAACAGAGGATTAAGTAGCAAATTACACTTGCATAAATAAATTATTAAATCTGCAGATATTAATTTATATTTGTGAAGACTGCAGAAGAACAGCAGAAGCTCAGGTGGTATAAGAAAATGTTGAAAAACGAATCAGGAATTGTTTCTTGTCACTTCTTTCCAGAACATTTCCTTATCAAGACAACTAGCTAGTAGGACAACAGTCTATTTTGAATATGAAAGGCAGAAATCTAGCCACAATTATATAACAAAGCTGGAAAGGAATCACTAGGGATAGCAACCTCTCAGAAGGAAAAAGATACCAGCTGAACTCATAAAGAAGGCATACTTGGTTTCATTTATCTAAAATAAGAGCAGGGAAGCAAGTTCACAACGTCAGTGCTCTGGGTTTTCCATTCTGCTCAGGCTCATCTCTCACATTCATCAACCAAACTTGGCTCCCACAAAGCCTTTCTGCTCTCTATTGCTCTTGCTCTCTTGCTGAGAGAACATGACAGTGCAAGTTTCTGTAACACCTTTTCCTAAATCCTATTAGCTATCAGTTGGTTACACACTGCATAGGAAATGGGTAGTGGGACAAACACCTATAAACCAATTCTTCTCATTTCTTCTTGTCTACAAAGTTGAACCAGGATTTCTCACAGTGAATAGCTGTCTTCCACAGGAAGTTTGTGTGATTCAGTAAAGAGCATGTAAATTTTACTGACAGTCTATCGTAATGATGGATTAATAATGTAAATAATTTGTTGAATTTGGTAGACTGCCTCAAGTTATTTAAAGAAACATAACTATTGGCGGTTTTAACATACTTTTTGTGTGTTTGGTTGACCACAGGAGGAAAACTGTCTTTTGGCCTTAATACAAGTGATATAGTTAAAGCAAACCATGTACATTTAAAGACCTATGTTCTATTCCTAGTAGTGCCTCTGGGCTGTTGGCAAGCACACTACCTTCTCTGACTCAGTTTCCCAATCTGTATAGTATTTTTTGTACCTTCTGAACAATAAGCTTAACTTTGTTGACAGTGTGTCCTATGTATCTAAACTAAAAGCTGCAGCAGCTACAGGGATGCTGTACGTATCCAAATTGGGAACTAATCTCTGCTTTCAACAAATGCAGATTCAAATAAAAAGCCTGGAGTCAGGAAACTACCAAAATTTAGGTGTCCTCTGGATTCCCCTGGCTGGCCTCTGTTTTTCAGTTGATCCAAACTGGTCAGAAAATCATCACAACACAAGAGAAATGTTAGGGATCTGAATTTTATAGGTGTTCTAAACTGCAAATGATAATTACTCAGTCACTGAGATTGTCAGTTCTATGGTTTTAACAGTCTAAAATAGCAGTCACAGAATCACAGAATCACAGAATTGCAGGGGTTGGAAGGGACCTCAAGAGATCATCGAGTCCAGCCCCCCTGCCAGAGCAGGTTCCCTACAGCAGGTTGCACAGGTAGGCGTCCAGGCGGGTCTTGAATATCTCCAGGGAAGGAGACTCCACAACCTCCCTGGGCAGCCTGTTCCAGTGCTCCGTCACCCGCACCGTGAAGAAGTTCTTCCGCATGTTGGTGCGGAACTTCCTGTGCTCCAGCTTAAGGCCATTGCCCCTTGTCCTGTCCTTACTAGTTTATAAAGATAACAATGAAAACCACTTCCAGTCATGATTAAACACCATTAACCTCCTCCAGTACCTTCTATCTGGCACTGGGCAAGAGCAGGGGTTTAAAGAAGAGAGTTAAAAGAGTTCAATCATGCAGTAATGTTTCTATAGTACAGTTACAGAGCATCCAGGTTTTTTGAGAGGGGAAAAAGGGGCCTCCACACCAAACCATCATGCCTCAAAAAGACCTTTACATATTAGTTACTATGACAAACAGAATTAAGTCAAAATTCCTTCTCTCAGATATAGAATTTTACCTTTCTCATACACTCCAGCAATCCTTTTCTTCTACAAATTACACTTTTTCTATTTTCTGTTCAATGTTATCATCCCTTGGAAATTCTTTAATAAATCAAAGCCATTCAACACTCCCTTCAAAATAGTCCACTCTATTTTGGCCAAAGATGGACATGCTGAACGAACACTTAGTCACCAGGCATGCAGCCAGATCCACTTGCCAGCTTTTGCCTAGGCTGGTGTCTTGATATAATAGTTGGCAGATGATTTGTTTTTCTCTGTTACTCTGGCTAGACTCTGTATGAAAATAACAATTTTACACAATACCAGAACAAAGCATTCATGTTTCCTCCTCGGTTCATTTCAGCTCCCTCCACTAGTTATCCCCAGCATCATGTTAATTGAGCACTGCCATCCTTGGACCATGTGTGCTGCCAGCCATCTGAACCAGAAACATCAAATAAATACACAAAAGAACTGCTTCTCTGCCACTGTTAGATTAGATAAATCTGTGCCCTGACATAAAAGCACTGAAATGTCTCATACATATTCCAGATCAGTGAGGACCATCTGGTTGCTTTCATTTACAGCCAGAACCTAAAATGAGGAAAGTTGTCACACTAAGAGAAAGGATTTTCCTATTTTGGAACAGCTATAACATGCTGGAATGTATAGTGTGTCAGTGTTTTTCTTTATACCCAGCTGTTAACAATCAAAGAGAATAGACTGGGTTGCAAAGACAGTAATATAATCAGAATCCAAAGAGACAAAACTCCTAAATGGAAAGCGTTATGCAGTAGCATCTACAGAGATACAAATTCAGATTTTGAGAAAATGCAAAAGCTGGTATTGGGTTCATAGACGCTTTTTTTTTTTTTTTCTTGAAATATTCAGTTGGCACTGATGATGATAATAGGCACAAGGGCAGTGAAAACTAGGAACAGTATATCTCAGCTTTCCCATTTGGAAGTGGTTTACATTCTATTAGCATATAACTTATCACTTCCGGTACTCATCATCTGCTAAAGCTTTGGGAAAAATGGCTGAAGGCAATTGGCGATCCCCATTCAGTACAGTAATTATATGTCAACTGCCCATGTGAATCGTAATGTCAAAATGCAGAGAGGTTTAAAGAAATAATATCATAACATGCTATATATTTGATTCATGAAACATATCAGTATAGGAAAGCTAGAGAATAGGATGCTTTTGAATTCCTCCAAAAGATACACTGAAGTTAGGCGAAGGCCAGGTGTGTTTAGGTTCTAAAGTCATCAAGACTGAAATCCAGCCAGCACCATAGAAGAGAGGTATCCCATGGAAACAAGTACAGTGAAGTCTACAATTCAGAGAGAGGCACATTCAAACAAGAAAGCTGCCCCTCCTAAAAGGCCTTGAAAAATTCAAAATCAGTAAAGAAGCTATTTCATGGAAAGGAAGCAAAATCACAGAAAAGATAATGTTAGACAGAGAGCTAGACAGTAGTAAAGTGAGAATGACAGGGCCGAAGAGCCCTGTTTTGAATCAGCAGTTTTCTTTCTGAATCTGAAAACACAAACCTATAAAGCCCATACACAGTAGCAGGTAGATCTAGAATGGCATTCTTTTCCTTTAAATTGATTATATCAATTTGAATTTATTTATTTTTGCTAAGTATTCAGAAGTTATGGGTATGTAATACACAGATGAGTATTGTTAATTATGAACATATTCAGAGTCAAATCTTAGTGGGCTGTATCATTTTTTTAGGTCTTCTGTCATACATATGTTATATATAAAGCCGCTGAACCTGGGACACAGCACAAACCCACTTTTTCCTTAGATCAGGGTCTGGGTTGCTGCCCTCATTCAGACCAGCACTCCCAGTAAGATGTCTTTGATCATTCTTCTATTAGGAGAACTACAGCATCAAGTTTTGACTTCATTTATTTTAAATGATGACATAATGCATGAATAGGAATTTATTTCATTAATTTTACCTACTTAGTATAATCCTACTGGATTTGGTTAATTCGTAGTGTAACTATACTGATGTTAACATTCTGACTTCAGTGGAATTGTACCAGAAATGAGTTGGACAAATTAACTGCAACAGGGCTACACAGAACATAACTCAGTGAATAGATCTGTCACTTTAAATTGTATTTTGTTTATTATAGCACTATATGGAAATGTAAAATCTTTAGTCAGCAGGTGGTATTTTAATATGTCTGTATTGTATAGACATTTGCTGCACAGCTTATAAAATATGAAAGTTTGTGTTGCGTAATCTGATGACACATCATGCCTTTCACTAACTACTTAATATCAGAGGGAGCCTGATTATATCTTTTCCCAGAGGAAAATGAGTGAAAGGAAAACATTATTAATACAGCACCAGTAACTGTGCTTGGTTTTGTGTATAAGTGCACTCAGTGGCAAAAGGCATACACATGAACAGAAGTGCTTCAGTATGTCTCTATTTATAGCATTGTTTGTGCTCACTGATCATACTGAGATTGTTAAACTCTATTTAAATCTGTTTCCTCAAAAAGCTTCTTTTAGCTGAACTTGCTCATTTTAGTTAATGTGCTACCTAACCCTGTGCTCCCCACATGCTTCTGGTATCAACCATGTTGTCTCTCATGGGAAGCTTCCTGAGGTGGGACACCAGTCTTCTTATGGTTGCGAACAGGATGATGACCAGCAGAGTTTGTATATGCTATCAAGCTACACATAATTAAAATGATTGTACAGCTTTGCCATTTGAAGTGGTTTGGGTCATATATTCAGTGCTAACCAATAAAGTTTATGATTGTCAGCTTGTTCATAATATGAGCATTAGGCAGTTTTAATGTACTTCAGAGGTTATTTTAAGAGCTTTGTTTCCACGTGAAGTCAAAAAATCACTTTTTAAATAAAGATGAGGGAAGATACCCAGCTATAGTAGCAGTATTTTTGTCCTGCCTTTGTTCATTTAAATCACAGAACTTTCCTGGAGGGTTTTTTTCCTGCACAGGTCCTTTGACTTCAATGAAAATTGAAGCAGCTTTTACCTGACAGTTTTTATCTGCATTTATGTCTTCAAAAATGTAACCAAGTTTAAAAAATATGTATGCAGTCTGCACATACTGTGAGAATCCTAGAGCATTTTTTCAATTTAGTTCAAATAATCTAAACTGTAGTCTACCATTAAACATGTATATATATGTGTGTGTGTGTCAATACATAACATGCAGGTACACGATTAGCCATACAGTTACCTTTGAAACAGCTAACATGTTTTAAGATAGGTGTCCTAAGATCAAAGGTTTGTTTTGTACAAATACTAGATTGACAGCAGTGAAAGTTCTGGTATGTTTCAGAACATTTTGAGATATAGACAGCTTTAAGATACAGATTAAAGCACTATTTTTAAAAAGCCATTATTCCTCATTTTTAAGGTAATAATATATCTGCAGTTACAGTGGGGCCTCCTAAAGGCTGCAGGGACAAGTAAGTATATCTATACCACATAAAGTTGATTCAAAACACTTGTACGCTATATATTTATTGACTGCATGAATATAGCAACTAGGAAACACACTCAGTTGTGCAAGATGCTATATAAGCAGAAAGAAAAAGGTCTCAACATTAGTATCGTTACCATGATGCATCCTATTAAAATGGATTACTTAGATATTAGTCATTGCAATGAAAATCAGTGTAAGGGACTATTTTTGAGAAACAGTCTCATATTTTGTCATTAAATATGTATTCAAGTGCAATTACTTGCAAAGATTATCTCAGAATCCAGTACTTGGGTGATTAAGTACACACACATTTAGGACATGCTACAAGAAAACAGAAAGGTCACTGAAAGTAATGCCTCCTATTCATTTCCATGGAAAATACAACAGGTACAAAGAGCACAATGGCATTGTTTGATAGAGCAAATTGTCTGCAATCAAACACTACTCTTCAGTATAGTCACCACCATTGCTATGCATTCTCAGCAGCGATGAACAAGAGCTTGCATGCCGTACTTGTAAAAATCTGCACCAGCGGAGGTGCCCCACTGTTGCTGTCACCACTGCTGAAATGTGCCACCACTGCCTCACTGTGCTCACATCCACTGTTTGGTCTCCATAAACTGGACAACGTCAAGAGTCGATGAATGTCAATGGGTGCCATTTTCTGCATGGAGGAATTCAGTGCTACACCTTTCCTTCATTTGCACTTCCATGTCAGAAGTCATTTGGTCAGAGTGCCCCTCTGCTTCCATCTGTCCCACAGCAACAACATGGAATGGGATATTGGTGAGAAGGTTCAATCTCTACTGCCATACCACCAACATCTGCCTCTGCCATTGTGGGCCAAAATTAAAACAGGAGGCATTACTTTTGGAGCAGCCCCTGTATTTGGGGGTGGGCTATGAAGGGTAATTGAGCTGGAAAGACACTGATATCATTGGTATTGAGTACAATCATTGGCCCTAGTGCATTGACTCTTAATTTCAGTAGTTTTGCTATGCAATGTTTTCTTGGTCGTTCTTACCTGCAGTTACATTTAATTAACAATTAAAACAATCAGGTCTTGTCCAACTGCAGTTAAAAAAGTCAAATCCCCATCTAGATATGCATGCACACTGTTCCTGCAGTTTCTTTCTCCCCTCAAAATTATGCCTATATTTCAGCAAGGCAACCCAATGGAAAACACAAAATCCAAAAGAAGATTTGAAATATTGTTATTATTCAAACTTAAACGCATTCCCAAACATTACAAGGGCTGCTCTGAATTTATATTTCCTATTTTATTATGTTGGCCCATGACGCCGGAAGGAGATGTTGGTGAGGCACAGTGAGGCAGTGGGTGGTACATTTCAGCAGTGGCGACTGCAGCAGTGGGGCACCTCCACTGGTGCAGATTTTTATGTGTGGCATGCAGGCTCTTGTTCATTGCTGGCAAAAGTGCATAGCTAATGGTGGTGGCTATGTTGAAAAATAGTGTTTTGTAGCTGAGAATTTGCTCTATCAAATGGTGATATTGTGGTCTTTGTATCTGTTGTAGTTTCCATGGACATAAATAGGAGGTATTACTTTCGGAGCAACCGAAGTATTTCTTTTTAAACAGGAATCACTAGCCTTGCCAGTTAACCGTAAAATAATAAAATGTTGGTGTCTATTTAGGGTTAATATCAATATCAAGGCAGAAGATTCAAACTTCCAAAGAAAAAAAAAAAAGAAAGATAAAACTACATAAAGCTACAAGAGAATAACTATGGATATTCTGTTTGGCAATAAACTTTTAAACAAGACAGGTGGTTGCAATCCTGTTTGCGAGTTAGGCCTACCAAGAAAAAGCATCTATTCTGTAAAACCAAGGCTCAGGAAAAAATGTCAGTCAAGCAAAAAAAACAGTAGATCAGCTGAGTGTAAATTGCAGAGATCAGTGACAAGTACAGCCCACATTGATTACTTCTGGGAACCAATGTCATTCATGGGGAAGTGACTGTTTTGCTGCCAAGGAGCTTGCCTGCTTGACAAGTAGATACCACCCAATGGTGATGGCTGCTTTGAAAAAGATTTTATTTTTATGCCTTAAAGTTTCCTTGTCTACTAAAATTTTGGTTGTTTTAAAGGGATATTGCCAACTTTCCACTGCAAATTTTTGCTCACATTGAAGTTAGTGTGATACTTCTCCTGGGGAAACTGTTTCTCCTTTCGTAGTATTTCAATGACATAATTGTAAACATTTAAATAAATTTCCTACTAGTTTGCATACATACAAAAAGGAGATACACACAGAAACAAAATTAAAGTATTTTTCAAACCCAAACAAAAGTTTTCTCAGTCTCTGAAAAGCTGAAAAACAATGGATCAAGCATTAGCTTTGCAATTCCATGTCCTGGCAGGCAGAGAACGAAGATCTCTCCAAAATAGTGTAAAAGAGGCTTTTTCGTCCAAAAGATTTCTGGCTGGATCAAACAGAGGCTTTAGGCTCCTGGAAGCTGTTGGTGTTTTCTCCCCCATAGTGAGCTCTCTCTGGCACCTCATCTTTTAAGGGATCTGGTCTTGCCAGCACAGTTTAACAAATACATGAGAGTCCTTTGTAACAAAGATCAAAAAAGAATCTGGCTTTGGGAAAAATAGTCGTTTCCACTAGTATGATCTAACTAATGAGCATGTCTTTGTTGAGCTACATTCACAACATGAAGGAGACGGCTACTAACGGTGTTTTTCCTAGCTAACCAGAATTCTTAAATCTTTCCATAAACTGTTCTAGTGTTTTAACAGAGACACATGTTCGTGTGCAGTTTTCTCCCCAGATACAACTGCTCAGTTGTTCTTTCTCCAGCTGCTTACTGAACAGTACCAGCGTAACAGCAGCAATGCTTCATCAGGAAAAGAGCTTTAGGAATAGACTAGTATAATCCTTGCAGATTTTAACATAACAAAATTAACAAAGCATCAGCTCTAATCTTCAGCTAGTAGTAGGGAGAGTGAACAGCAGATTAATAAAGATTTGCATCTAAGAGATGTATATTTAGCCAGGCATATTGTGAATGAATATGGATCTAATGAGAGAAGAGGTGCTGAAAGGTTTTGTATGTCTGAACTTGGCCTGAAGCATCATACCCAGGTATGCCACTCTTCATCAAAATTCCATATTAAAAACAGTATAAAAAGACAGTATAAAACACTTTATATGACCGTGTAAAACTATTCTCCCATGGTAGGTTTTTGACATGATGCTTTCCTTAAGCAAAGTCTGCAGCCTATATCTAGTTTTGTTTCTACTGAAGTGCACTGGAACTGATGTACCTTTCAGCAAATGTTTTACATCATTGAACTGGCTCTTATTAAGATGTCTAGAGGATCTCTTAAACTCTTCACTGAGCCAAAAGAACAGCATGGTATGCACTAAAGTTAGTCAAGTATTCTGAAAAGTGACTACTCTTTTCAGAACTGCAAAGCTAGTGTATGCATTGGGAATACAGTTTCCTTCTCTGAGTGGTCTGTCAAAGGCTGCCACGTTGGTTTTCCCTCTTAGGAGCTGTGCTTGTTTAAAACTCAAAATTGCCTTCTCAGTTTCTATTAATTCTGCTGAGACCAAAAGCAAAGATCCTTATTTAATATGCACTCCTGCAAGGTGTGGGGTACCTTCTGAAAAAGCGCTGGACATCCACTATTGTCAGGAAATTACTACAGTAGTTTTTGTGATCCTAACACAGTTGAAGCCTGATCTTTCTCGATACTTTACCAGACAAATTTCCCAGAAATTTCTAATATCAGTGGATAAAAGTGTGAATAAAAACAAAGATTTACCTTTTGCCAATGAAGCTGATGGAAATTTTGCCACTAGCTTTATCAGAATATTAGCTCTGGTTTTGAGTTCTGTGAGGAAGCAAATTGTAATTTTGAGAAGTAATTTGAAACAGTCTTCAGTTAGACCTAAATAAAATATTGATATGGAACGTCTCATTCGATTTTCACTCCTTTTATGCTGCTCACTGTTGAGAAGACACTAATACACAGTTACTGAAAAAAAAAACAGAAGCAAGCAATAATCTCGGATATAATCTCAGTAGAGATTAAACACTTACAGATTATGTTCCCAATGAAGTCTCAATATCCTGCAGAAGGTTTATTCAGGGAGAGATCTCATCCTGTAGGAAACAAGCTAATGATAATAAGAGATTAGTTCTTTGTCAGCATGTTGTTGTCTACTTCTTTCCAACACCTGCAAAGTAACCTAGATGTTGTACTACAAGTGAAACCAGAGGGGATATATTCTGGATAGACTTCCAAGGCTGCTTACCAGAAGGATCATCTTCTAAAGATGCCACAAAGTTTCCAGCTAACAGTTCTACTTCCTAGGGCCTCCTCTGAGCACATCTCTCCTTCAGTTTGTCCTCTTCCTTCTGCATTTCAACATTTACGTGCTAAGGTTGAAATGAGCCCTTTATTTGGTATCTAAAAATCAAGTGTGATATGTATCACTAAAGTTAGAAAAGGAAAGATTTGCTGAGATCTTCAGGATTATGTTTAGTCAGATGATTGGTAATCTTAAAAGTAGATCAATGCCTTAAAATCTTTTAATCCTGCAGTTGTAGTACTTAAATAATTTTCTATAAACACCTGTCTCTCAGATTATCCATTATAGACATTTTTTCAGACTTTTCAAACTGTGTTATGAAAAGCAGTAATGACAATAAAACAGAGCCTCAGCCCAACAGTGCTTCAGTTATGAAACCAAGCAACTAGATCACCGTACATTAAAGCTGATTGATAAATACACTTGTTTTATCAACCCTTCGTCTGAAAAGAGTGATTCACATAATTTAACCTTATCAAATCCCTGAAGTTTATTCAGAGCATTTTGCCCATTTTACAGTGGAATAAACACAGGTGCACATAGCTAATTTATGACAAAATCATACTGTAACTGTACAGGTAGCTGAACAGAGAAACAAGTGGTCCTGACCCCTATGTCTGTTCTCCATCACAGCTCAATCATCTTCCAATACGCTTATTAAACTTTTGCCAGCCATGAGCTATGTTAACACTAAGTAGTTAATAAATATAAAAGTAATGGTCCTAAGAATTCCAGACATATTAGCACATAAATTGCCTAATTTGAAGAGGATTTTAGTATCTTTTTCAGTATGTAGTAATCATACTCTCTAAATAAATATAAGTCAAAAATTATTTGAAAAGGATTAACTTCCCAAATCAATGTAACTGAGAATCTGAATCATTCACCCTAGAAGCAGAGTTTTGATGGAGCCTCAAGCTTCCATTACAAGGAGTTTATTTTCCCACTACTTGGCCCTTATCTTTCTGTGGCTGTTTCACACAGCACAATGTGCAGAAACACAGCTTAGCCTTCATTTTCCACCTCATCCGTTAATCCTTGTGAAGTCTATTGTCGTTATCACTTCATCAGGAACCAGAGAGACTGATTGGGTTGGAGAAATAGTATTTACGATTTTCTTGAAGAAGCAGTACTCTGTGCATGAATAATAAATCAACAGGCAAACTCTGTCTATTTCTGGGAAAATGGGAAATTTGTGAGCCATTTAATATGATCTTAATATATCAGTACTCACTTTCTGTACAAAACATACAGTGTGACTTTTACCAATTGGTCAGGTCCTGAACTGCATTTTCCCTGTTCTCAGAATAATTTCTCAAATCTACACGACATGAGGTAGAGATATTCCTTTCAATACTTTTTCTTGCTGCTATGCATAGAATCATGGAATGATTATAGTTGGAAGGGACCTTTAAAGGTCATCTAGTACAACTCCCCTGCAATGAACAGGGACACCTACAGCTAGATCAGGTTGCTCAGAGCTTGGTCCAGCCTGACCTTGAATGTCTCCAGGGATGGGGCTTCCACCACCTCTCTGGGCAACCTGTTCCAGTGCTTCACTACCCTTATCATAAAATTTTTTTTTTTATATCCAATCTAAATGTCTCTTGTCTTAGTTTAAAACCATTTCCCCTTGTCCTATCACCACAGACTCTAAGAGTCTGCCCCCTTCTTTCATATAGCCCCCCTTTAGATCCTGAAAGTATGCTATGTTGCAGTGCTCAGCGCTCTCCACCAAGAGAGAAACCTGAAATCTGTGTACTTGTTCTCATGATGGAATTCTCTATACCTGTTAGTTACTGAATTTGCTCATGTAAAAGTCTTGTCGTACTCAAATGGCAACAACACACCTACTGACTGCACCCTAATCAGTCATGGCAAAAACTCTACAGCAATAAAGAAACCTAAGCAATAACAGCATAATTCACTATTTCATCAGGCACAGAATTGTACCCGAGGTGTTTGTATTAATTAAAAAGTAAAGTTTCCATTTCCTTGATTTACTTTGTTTTCCTCTTCTCTTTCCTACGTTGTTCAGTAGAACAGTCAGGTGGTTAATACAGTTTAAAGTAGTTTCATAACACACTTCTGTGAAGAGTAACTCCTTTTTTCAGCCACTTTGGTCTCTTTTTCCCTTGCTGAAGAATTGCATTTCTCCAAGCTTTTTTTAGGTTTTGTTTTAAATTACCAAATAGACATTCTTACACATACTCAGATTCTGATTTGTATCAAAACAAAATGAGAGCTTCCCTAATGTTCTAAGATACACGTTAGATTTTAACACTGATCTCTTCTGTTCACCTCCCACACTAGTGCAAATTGAGGACTAAACTGATGGGTAGATGTAATGTAGAATTTATTTAAGAGTAAATGACTTTTATCTGAAAGCCTAAATCCAAACTATTTGTTATCCACCAGATACAGGGAGGCAAAAAGAAAAAAGAAATCTTAACATGAAAGACATGAAGTTGTATATTTACGTAAGTTAAATACTTTCTAACACACACCTGATAATTTGCTGCAAAATGGTACGGTACTTTCTAAGGATGATTTGCGTTCGTTCCTTGCTCAGCTATTATTTGATTATCAATGAACAGTAGTAACCAAATCCAAGCTAGCATGTGGCCTTCCTTCAGCGCAAATGCTCTATCATTTTTATAGTATGCAGTTTATTTATTCTACTCTTTTTTTGTCAGTAACTAAACCTCTAGACCAGCATTTCCCAAACTGCTTACCCTGTGGTTGCCATTCCTGGCCTTAATGCTCTCCGGACAATAAACAACTTGTCTCTGGAACTGCCAATATACGTTACTGCAGTACTTCTGAGGTTATTAGCTACATCAACAAGTGACAGATTCAGTACAGTGCCTTTCCACAAATTACACTTCTATACTATTGTCAACTATATTGCATACACTAATTTACACTACACAGACATAGTTGGTCAGTGGGAGTGACCTCAGGGATTTCTAGTATGACATTTCATTTTGATTTAGAAATACATCATTCCTTGTACAAGGCACAGAACAACTTTGGAAATTCTTCCTTGATCAGCCTGTGATCAGACCCTTAATCACTGCCTTTCTCCAAGCTTTCACACCAAGCTGAGTGGTGCAGTTCACACAATAGAAGGAACGGATGCCATCCAGAGGGACCTGGACAGGCTTGAAAACTGGGCCCACGTGAACCTAATGAGATTCAACAAGGCCAAGTGCGAGGCATGGCACCTGGGTCAAGGCAATACCAGATATACAGACTGGGAGAACTCCTTGAGAGCAATCCTGCCAGAAAGGACTTGGGGGTCCTGGCAGACAAAAAGCTGGACATGAGCCATCAGTGTGTGCTCGCAGCCTGGAAGGGCAACAGTATCTTGGGCTGCATCAAAAGAGGGGTAGGCGGCAGGGAGAGGGAGGTGATTGTCCCTGTCTACTCTGCCCCTGTAAAGCCCCATCTGGAGTACTGCGTCCAGGCCTGAGGCCTCCAGCGCAGGAAGGATGCAGAGCTGTTGGAGTGGGTCCAGAGGAGGGCCACAAAGACAGTCAAAGGGCTGGAGAACCTCTCCTGTGAAGAAAGGTTGAGGGAGCTGGGCTTGTTCAGCCCAGAGAAGAGAGCANGGTAGAACTCGTGGGCTGAGATAAAAGCTATTTACTAAGACAGCAGAGAGAATAAAATAAATACCAGTACGTACATATATATAAGAAACAATAAATAATACACAAAGCAAGGGACCAACGACCGATACCCAACCGTCCAGCAGCCCCTCCCTCCGAGCAAGAGATTCCTCTTCCGTAAAAAATCACATGATGTAACATGGTATGGAATAGCTCTTTGGTCAGTTTAGGTCAGCTGCCCTGGTCCTGTCCCCTCCCAGTTCCCGCCTCCTTATGCCTTCTAACTGCTTCACTGAGGAACAAAATACGTCCTTGGCTGTGTTCAACACTGCCAGGTGTTATGAGTTTTGTTTCTCTTCTGGGAACAAAACATAGCTTCATACCAGACACTGTGAGAGAAGTAACTTCTGTTAGAAACTAAGACACCATGGTAGGGAGGTTGGAGCTAGATGATCTTTAAGGTCCCTTCCAACATAAGCTGGTCTATGATTCTATGGTCACTGAAGCATTGTCTGTTGATGCTGCTATTTGTGCCAGTGCTTCAGAGAACCGTACTTGAGCACCAAACAACTGTGACATTTTCTCAGAATGCACAAATACTGAACACAGTTCACAACTAGAAGTACAGAAATATGCTTTGAAGAAGTGTGCTGTGTTCAGTTGATCTGTCCAATCCAACTGGTAGTAGTAAAATGAGTGATGAGTTACATTTCCAGAGTTGGAAATGTCTTTTATGTATTGTTGAGGTGTCTAATATAACTATTTGCAGGAAATCCAGGAAGAATATCTCAGGTATCTAGACTTAATGAAGGGCTGGCAGAACCGTGATAGGGAGCATCTCTCTTTGGTTAGTACATCATTTGAGATTTATTTTTAATAGGAGCAAAACATCATGAGAAAGCTTATACTACAGCTGACTTGATTAGTAATGGTGTTGTGTAGATGCAACAGCATTTACTTTAAAATCAAGATGGTCTGATGGTCTTTAGGAGTATGGAAAGTATGGATTTTAGACTCAGAACTTAGACAGCAGCCTTTAGTAGAACATGAGCCTAGTCCTTACAGCTGAAATTTAAAAAGGTAGTACATCAAAGCCAATTGCATCCTTTTAGTTTCAAGGAAGGACTTGGTGTTGGTGGATTTTTGGCAGCTGTAAATGAGATCTCTCTAGTCCAACGAAAGGAGAGAATTTTAGACAGACTCCTCCTCTTCACTGTTTCCCAGTTGAACAGCCCTGTTTGCATTCCACTATCTAATTTAAATCCTTTTCACAGTGGCAGTTGGCATTTTAGAAAAGCATAACTTGGCATTCTTGTTTCTTAGGAAGCTCAAAAGTTAGATGCTACAGTACTTAACTTTTAAATACCTTAACTCTTTTATCTTTCATTCTTTTTTACTTATTCCACAATGAAACACATATTCTATGTCCCCCTGTAGATTTCTTAATCTTCAGCAGTAGTTTTCCTCTGGAGAAGAAATCCAAATGCTTCTAATCAAGTCTCTTAAAGGCATATGTACTTCGGTCCAAAGAAAGTAAATCAGTTTTAATCAAAACCATTAGTCACTAACCATACTTATTGAAGGGTTAGCAAGCATTTTATCTCATCATACTCCTGTAGCTTGGGCCACAGCATGGACTGTTTTTAAATATCATACACAATCAACAGTGGCAGTCTGAGAAGAATTCCCAGATTTAGGAGTCAAATAGGTTACAAAACACTTTAATTATACTTCTAATTAATGGAATAGATCTATTTCAAAAGCTTGCATTCTCTTAGATTAAAAGAAACAATATTATATTCCAATAGTGGCCATAGGATTTTCAAAGTAAAAAACAGAAATTAGTCTACAGCCCCTTTAGCCACACAGTCACTTAACTTGACTTCCAACATCTATTACACTCTTTGTTGCAGCTTCTCTCTCTCACACTGTACCTCCAGCATGAATTCCATTTAAAGAATGAATTCTGTTTAAATGAGACTTTGAGTCACTAGCCCTTTCACTTCCACAGCAGAGACATCATGTATAGGTAACTTTGGAAAATTTATCAGTTAGGAGGTGTGTTTTATCTAGGCATACCTAAGTTCTGCTTCTGTCCAGTAGCTGTATTTCCAGCTGTAAACAGCTGAAAAATCCCAGAGACTATGAGGTAGATTCTAAATGGATGTAGCTGAAATCATTTACAAAAATTCTGCCCCACCTGGTTGTCCTTCATCACAACCAGTTCTTCTTCCATTGCCCTTTTTGGAACAGTGAAAAGCTATGCAGGATCCTTCTACCAGTTCATGGCTATGACATACAGTTACTTTGCAGGCAAATTTTACCTGGACGCACATGACTCATCATTAAAAGAGCTGCATATTAGCTCTTCTAAAATATGCAGCACTTTTGGAACAGATAATACATAGAAGTGTATTTTGTCTCTTTATAGAGAAATATAACAATATGCTACAGTTTTCTATCAAGCAATGTCATTGCACCATCTAACCAATTTTTGTTTCCTGTGCATTACAAAACAGAGTTCTTTATGTTCAAAAAACAGTGTAAAAAACCAAGGATGTTTCTGTCTAGGCATATAAGGAGAAATCAATCAATGTGTTTTGATTTTCTCTACTTTTAAGCCCTCAATAGCTTAAATTGCTGCCTGAGATCATCTGAGGAATATATAAGAAAGCACAGTGTATAGCAATGCTAATTTACAGACCCATTTGTGAATAAATTAAAGTTAGTTTAACTACCTAGTAAACATTGCTTACCTACACCCACCAGCTCTCTACTCTTGCCTTCAGATTTAATTGAGATGTGGTTTACAAGCAGCAAGTACATTCCTTTTTAGTATTCCCAGCTGGAGCTTCAAAGCAATCAAAATAAAGACAAGTTTGAAGGAGCCGTCCTATTTAATACCTTTATCGATGATCTGGGTGAGGGGATTGAGTGCACCCCCAGTAAATTTGCAGATGACAACAAGTTGGGAGGAAGAGTTGAACTACCTGAGGGTAGGAAGGCCCAATTGGATCAATTGGTTGAGGCCATTAAACTATTTAAAGTTTCCCTGAAAGTGGCAGGTGCTAAACATATCTGAAAAAAAGTCAGTTGAACTCTTAAGTAACCTAAATTTGGGTTTATAATCTAATTTACTAATCTAACTTTAGTCCAAATCTAGTTATATAATTATTCAGAAAATGTATAACTATAAAGATAGATATTTTAACACCTTAAGTCAATATTTCTTGTGGAATCGTATTAGCCTAGGTATGCACACTATTTTACCTATATATTACTTCTCTATTTAGCAGTTTTAGCAACTGTACACATCTGCTGAAGAAATGATTCAAGATTGGAAAGAAATCCTAATGCTAGCTGTGAAAGTTCTTTCACAGTATTTTGTATGCATTTGAAACAATGAACCTGGGACTCTGCTACAAGAACTACTGTGTTATAATTTGGGGCAAGGGCGGATGAAGTTAGGCAAATTAAGGCTGGAAATGAGTCATAATTATCTACTGAAACAATGCGTCTTGGATGAAGGCATGCTGTCTTTCTAAAACACAGACGAGATGAAATCGTTGTTGAGTACTTCAAGCAGAATGTATTTGAATACATCATTTAGCCCAAGTTGTTAGTACTCAGAGCGTATATTTTGTTGGGGGATTTTTTTGTCTTTTATTACCTCTTTTTCTATGCTTACACCCCCTCCACGTTTCTCCTGCTGTTTGGATTATTATCTTTGAAGTTTCCTACATGGTTTATGTCACCCATATCTTGTATATGAAAATCCATCCCCTCAAAAACAGGCATTATTAATGAATGCAGATCTACTCAAGATGAAGCTTTAAATTGGAGGATTTTCATTATAAAAGAAGTGAATGATTGCTAAAAACAAATCCCACTGCAAGTTAGAACAATGTGTATCAGATTGAGATTTCAAGCAGCTATAAAGCTATCAGCATGAACTTCAGTGAAACAAAGAATACAAATTCCTGTTTCTCAGATTTCTTTGACTTTGGCACTGCTCTAAATAGAGCAAATACATGTGCTTTTTAATGGAATTAATTAGAACTATTTTCCCTGAAAATCTTTTGTTGTTCTTAAATATATATGAGACAGGAGCTCCCCAACCACACTAACTAAAACTGCCAAATACGAAGTTTCTTTTCGTATAGTTAACTTGAACAAGTCAGTTTAAAGAAGCTTTACACATGTACAAAATTTAAAAAGTTGTTTGTTAAATACTCCAGTTATAATTCATTTAAAAATCCTATTAAGTTTTGTTACACAAGACTGATTTTAATATACTTAAAGATGCAGTAGTCCTTAGCTGTGACATATTTATAGGCTGTGCATTAAAAAGTTTATAAAATAAGGCAGTACATTCTCATTGTCAAACTGTTCTCAATGAAGACAATTATTCAGACTGTCTGTTTGTAATTAGGTATGAAATAATTTATGATTATGAAGATAAGTGAGCTTTTTTATTTAGAATACTGTATTTTCTTACAAAAAGGTCTCCAAAATGTAACCAGAACTCATAAATTACTCACCTTAGACTTTAGGCAGATTTCTTTTGGAATTAATAAACATATGGATTCAATCTCAATAGCATATGTCAAAAATAATGAGCAGGATAAATGCTATCAAACTTGAAAATAAGTCCAGGCTCAACATTGATTGATCTAGGAAATTGGTGCAATGGAAACCATTTGAACCCCTTAGAAATGTATGCTTAAAAATAAAGAGAGAAACTCAAAAGGCTCATCTTAGATAAGGATTCAGAGGTTGGATGTTTATCTGTCATATAGCCGGTTTTATCTGTTCGGCTGCAAACTGAGCTGGAAACCCTGCATGATCAGACTCTCTCATCAGATTTCTAATGAAATTTCATGTGCTACGTGTTCTGCAAAAATAGCCTCTGTTATGATACTATAAAGCTCTGGTGACAACAAAAATATGCACAGTAAAAGGTTTTATTCTAACTGTAAAAAAATGAAATAACATTAAAATTCAAGAAATATGCGGCTTAAGTAACAGTTTAGTTTATTTGATGCTTGTTCTATTTTGCCTTTCTCTGAATCCACAGAAAAACTCAATCAAGAATGCTCTTAGCTAGGTTTCACATCCATTCACAGACAGAGAAGACAGGCTGGAAGACCATTTCAGCTTCAGCTGCTCTACCGGTCCCTCTAGATGATCCCAGCCAGAGGAGGAAGCTGTGCAACGGTAGTCAGAAACAGCACAAACAAGGAGCAAATAAGGAGAATGTGGATACTAAAGATGTTTTCAGAAAATCATTATGCTGTTAAAATACAGCATAAATTACTTACATTTTCTAGAGGTGCTTGCTTTACATGAAGACTAAAACCCCAACAATATGACTGTTAAGAAGATATTTGTTTTTCATTTGCACGCAAAGTATCTGGACTTTTAAAACAGTTTTTCTTGCTACTCAAAAAATGCCTAGATGTAAAGGTATTAAAGTCACAATATCAGAAAAAAGTCACCTCTAACATTAAAGTAAGTCCAGAAATTTTACCTAGCCTGTTAGCTTTTTTCCCTGTAAAATTACCAGTTTCAAAAAAGAGAGGCTGGTAATGAATGTGCTTCTTCGACCATGACAATAGTATTGCTACTTCATTCTCATAATGTTATGGGACCCCAGGCAGCTCAAAACTTCATCCTGGAATGATGGCATATTTCATGATTATGTCCAACTCTGGCAGATAAGAGCATTTATATGCTAATAACAGCAATATGGGTAGCTCTAGAATTTCATCATAAGCAGTGAAGCTTTTAATCAAAATAAACCTTATGGGCCCAATTTATCTACTTCCCAAAAAAGAAAAATCATAATACCTACATAGGTGTTCCAAAATGTATTTCCTTTACATCAAACGTAGAGCTCTGTAAAATATTAAATGAATGGGAAATGAGAGTATTTGGTACCTCAGAGAACTGAGTTATTAATATGATGTGGGTTATGCATAATTTCTTCAAATCACTAGAGAAAACGAAAGCTGTGTCATGGTGACTGGGTGCTGTTTGGGAAAATGGAGAATCAAAAGGTACTCTAGGAACGCACTAAATCATCTTTTCAGAGAAAGCATTAGTCTACAGCCACAAATGGGATTTATGCTGACTTTAAAGGAACAAAACTCTGCTTAACACTCACCATACTGCCCGTAAAAGTTGTTTGGCCTGTTTATACCAGCAGCCATTAGGAATGTGCCTTTTTTATAGCTGACAGCATTGTGTATCCAGGTGGTATTGCTGTTTCAATTACATGTTCAGTTAGGTCCCATCTGGCACAGAAACTTCCTTGTAATTCTGCTATCATGCTGTTGAAGTATGACTTCAACAGTATAATTGTAATTCAAGCTTCCTACCACCAGGGCTGCAGGACACTGGATTGCATTGAGAAAAAAAAATAAAAACAGGAAAGCTGGATCTGCATTTACATCATCTCTTATAAATAACAAACTCAATTTCTGTGAATTTACATGTCGTCCCACCTGTCTCCATTAACTGGCTAGGGATGCTGTCTCCAGCACCCTCAGATAAATATGTGAATTGCTCCCTGCTTTTTGTAACTGCTATGACATGGAAAAGTGCAGTCAATTGTGCTATTATATGTGATCCGAGGCAGCTTCTCTAGCTGAGAGGATTTTTCACATGGAAGTATGGAGGACAAAAGTATTTTAATAACAAAAAATATTATAGGAGCTGGAATGACTCCAAAATTCTTTTCAAACTTTTAACAGACTAGACTTCAATTTTGCAATTTTTTTCCATGTATAATAATGTACACATGACATCAAGCTTGTCACTAGATTATCAGCATCTCTTATATTCTTTCTAACCGATTCTGATTCCATACTTGCAACTTCAAAGCAACGGTTTTCTTTTAGATGTCAAAATTCTACCAACATTAAGTGTTAAATTCTTTCCCATACATCAGGGATTAATTATTAAGGCACAAGCTTCATTCCAAGAACATTCCAAGACTTTCTCTATACTGAGAACTGAATAAATGTCAGAAGCACAAATACTCATGAAGATTTATTTTCCGAGCTAGGCTACAGATTCCTGTGAGATCTTGATGGATATTCCTCCTTTTGCAGTAAATCTAACATTTCTAAGTTTTCAAAACAGTATTTAAGTGTACTCAGGTTGTTTTCATGATGGTATTTAAGCAGGTTGTGTAACCTGATCTGACCAAACAACTGATTCTGCTGATTTGTTTTACAAGCCTCAAAGAGCTACCTTTCTTCACAAAATGCTTTGGATATCCTTTAAAAGTATCTTGTACCTGTGAGAGAAATGTAATGACAGTTCAGTATTACTCGCACAGTTACAACCACATGAAGAACAAAATAAGCAAAACAGACTCCAATAATTTCTTTCTTTTTAACTCGTGAAGCAAATGATACCTACCCTGTAACTATATTCCCAGAGAGCACCACAGACAGTAAAAATTGAGAGTTCATCACTTGCATTATACATGTACTAATTCCAATTTCCTCTAGAAAAGATGATGATATGCAGTAGAGGAAGCTAACACCTTGATCAGACTCTTCTGAGGCAAACAGGTTTTTCCCAGACTTTCATCCGTTTGGTTTCCTCAGAAACCTGATATGGAGAAGCTGGATGGTATTATCTCCATCTCTCTGAACATCTACATAAAATTAGGTCCTGGGAGCTAGATCATCCTCACAGTGTATCTCTTCAAGTTGTTCTAATTAGAAGATAAGGACTTCCTCACAAGAGATTCTGTGGCTAGCTCTGAGTGTAAACAGCTGCCCAGACACAAAGTTGCTGTCTTTTAAGCATTTGTAATCACTGGCTGGCACAGACAGACACAGCCTTTGAGAGATCCTTTAGAGCTAGATAATACAAATTAGACCTGTCCTTAGGGCCACCTAGCTCATAACATGAACTACTACCACAGCTCTAAGGATCACAAAGTACAAAGAAAATGTGCTCCTTCCCTCCTCAGCCTGTATAGGAAGCTTGAGTTCTTCCATTAAAAGCTTTTCAAGATTCAACATTGCATATCTCAAACTGTAATTAAAAGAACAACGTTAGCACATTTTTTTTTCTTTTACTTCTGGAAATAAGAAGCAACATTAAAAGCTGACTCAAACTTCTTGAACCAACCATCTCCTGAATACAGAGCTGGACTGCTCACTGCTGGCCTGAAGGTTGGGTCTGAAACATCAAGGTGCAGCTCCCACCCTAACTGCGCAGTTCCTCATAGCAAAGGTAGCATGCACTGCCTGATGGCTGGCCAAATTTTGAGCCAGCACACAGCTGCCTTGTTAGTAGAGCTTCCACCACATGAATCCCATCAAAAATAAACTGAAATTAGCCTCTTCTAAAATATCAAGCAACTATCCTCTAACTCCAGCCTCTAAAGCTTTCAGCTACCATAGTGACAGCCACATTATAAGAACCTAGAGAGAACAAAAAGATAAGATTTACTGTTTACTTTCCAGCTGAACAACAGCAGGAACAGGAGAGAGAACTACACACAGCAGATGTTCAGCAAGTCATTAGTGCAATTCTGGAAGCTTCTCGAGCATTACAGTGACGTAAGGTCTACAGACTTCAATGTAATAAATGGTAAGAAACAACTCCTAGAAGATGCCTTTGACAATTTTTTATCCTTAAAATGGCTTTAAATGTTCATATAATGAGTGAGAATTTGAACTATTTGGTTGCTGTCAGAGTAGAATACTTGGAGAATCACCCCACAGTGCCTTGAATCATGCAACCACTATGTAATACATACAGTTGAACTCTGGTTATCCTTATTAAATAACTTGTTAGCAGTCAATGAGAATTTAATTTACAATCTTCTGCCATTTAAATGCATAATTAGAAAACTTAATTTGAACCATTATTTTACATGAGCAAAACCACTAAACTAAGATGACTCATTATTTTATGGAGACAAAAAAGTGAAAAACAGCCAAAAGTTCAGAATAATCTTGAGATTATTTGCTTTTATCCATTTATCCTTTTTTCTCTGACAGAAGGCATTTCATTGGCAGTACTAGAATTGAACTGAGCTTGCCACAGTTCACAGCTGGCTTTGTTTTCTTTTTGATGTATTTTAGCCTGTGTGAACATTTGTTTTTAATTCCTGTTTGATACAATGATCTAGTGACTGAACTCCTGTGTAACTAAATGGTTGCAAAGATAACATTGCAGCAAAACACTAACAAAGGCAAAGGGATCAAGTTTGTTGAACACCTATGCATTTGCCTAAAAATTATCCTTCCCCCTTCATTTTCACATGTATAGCCTGCAACTTAACCGTATTAAAATCAACTTGTAATGCAGCAGTAATACATTGTATTTCCATTTCTATTATATCCTTTTTCAAAACATGAAAATTTCCTCAGTCCTTTCTTCCCTGGGAACCTACTCCACTGCCTTTGCTTTCCTGTAGCCAGCTTCCTCTGTTTAAGCAAGCTTTCCTGTACTACAGTACTACACGTCACTTCATCTCTTCTATGTCCATTCCTTTGATTTAATGGAGGTTGTCTTGGTGGCAGGTTATCTGAGGATACTTCAGGCAGATACAACTTCAAAATGATGTAATATGTATCATGTACATGAAGTATGATAATAGACTTGAAGGTTTACACCCTCCAATGGAAAAATTTTGTACAAAGATTTTTTCGCATCCCACCAGTCTACCTAGCAGAAGACTCACTCAGAAAGCATGCTCTGACCACCTAGCCAAGCACTGTAGCAAAAAAGATCTTCAAAGGATTTTCGAAGGCCCCAGCTGATTAATTACAGCTATTGTGCACACAACAAAAAACTGAAGGAAGTCAGCAAAAGGTAGAGAAGTAGAATAATATAGAGGAATGAAGATTTTTGACACAAATTATTGGGGGAGTAAGCTTGACATATTCAGGGTACCTACTTTATTCAGAGCGACACATACAATAATATGTATTGTTTCTATTTTTTTTCAAAAGCATTAATTCTTCTTTCTTAATTTCCAAGAATAAATAAATATGTTTCCAGCGGTGCTGAAGCATGAGAAATTTAGCGTAAAAGATGGTAAGTTTCCTACTTTTAAGCAAGTAAATTTGAAAAGTTAGAACAGAAACAGTTCTACAGGATTATCTGGAGCAACCACTTCTGCTCTAATATTGAGGATTCTAATGATGACACAATAAATCCCAAATACCTTGTGCTTGTGTAGATTTGCAATAGTACAAATGGAGCCAGACAAAGAACACAGTCATGCCTCAACTGCATGAAAGTCTCAGATTACCTTGTTCTAATGGCAGATATGTAAAATTTGACACTGCCTTTCCTCAAAGCAAGCCTTAAGGAAAGGTTTGAATTCTTGCTACTCTTCAGTTCTCTCTCTTTTTTTTTTTTTTCAGATGATTCAGCACTTTCAGGATCTTATTTGTGATGATATTCAGAGCCAGACAGCATGAATTTTTTTTTTCTAGATCAAACTTTCTTGGACGATAACATTTCAAACCAAAGCGTTATGCAGCTGGCAGAAATAAAATGTTTATCCCAAAGCCAGTTATTTATTCTATATTTTAAGAGATTGCAGCCCTTAGGAATTATAGTTCAGTGCTTATCTTCTCAGAAGTACACACCTGAAAGTAAACAGGATGGAATCAACCAAATTGTAGGAAAGAAGAGACAGACTTTCCTTTAGTGTAAAACAGCTTTTAGTGATCCATACTGATGTATAGCAGCTGATGGTTTGGCTTGTGATTTTTGAAAAGAAAATCAATGTTCTCCGGTTTCATTCTCTGGTGACGTTGTCTTTAAGAATCTTTATCATAAGTACTTTGTAATTGCCACTGATAACTAATATTCAAAATAAAACTGAGAAATAAATCAACTGGCTTATAACTGGGAAGGACATTGCAGTTATGTTCAAGTTTCATTGTGGTTTAGGGCAAATCAACACCTTCATCTTACAAAAGTTGTAAAAGCAGAAAATGACTATCTCAGCACAATCTTTCATTCTAGGTCATAATCCTTCTAAGTCACCATGCTCATGAAAGTTCTAAGAAACATTTCTATTATTCAGCCTTTCCTTTCAAAACAGCTAAAACATCTGTGCAAACTCTCATCAACAACCACCATAATTTCTTGCCTCGTTAAAGACAGTCTTTCCTCCTTTAAATGCACTGCAAACACCAACACAAAGAGTTTCTTCGGCTATGTCATTTCTCTTTGGTCATTTTTCTACTGATCCTCCTTAATTTTTCTCTTCTCTTACATGGCATCTCATGATCCATTTCTTCTCTAACTTCTGTTTCTTGGTGCGTATCAGTCCATGAGTCCAACCTTCTTTCCTGAGATGTCAAATTTTTAAATGTTTACCTGTGTACACACCTTCTTTCTCTTCCTCTACATTGTTCCTCCCAGGTCAGGCAGAATGTAGATGCAGAAGAGGTGAGTATTCTTCAAACCCAAGTGGTGTTACTCAGTAGAGAATATTGCTCATACCACTGTAAATAAATCAGTACAGCTTCAGACTTCAATTATATTCTTCCTCTGATCATCAAGAACTACACAGAAACAGATATTTTTTTTCACACAGAACTCCACGGGGCGCTCCTGGATATAGATGGTTTGTACAGTGAACACAAGGATGAGCCTTTCCCTACTGCTTACATTAGGGAAGGCATGTCTGATCACACTAGTCCTTGAATTTATTCTCAATGTCAAGCTGTGTGTTCACCTGTGTTTATCAGTATTTACTCTGTACTGTCTTTTCTACCACAAAGGTTCCTTTGCAGTGCTGGACTTTTATGCATGAGCAGCACTGCTATTACAGGATTTTCACTGTAAGTGAAGGCATCTGCATTAACATCAATGCCAGTCCCTAGCTTGCTACTATCAAACAGATCATGACAGCCTCTGCTACAATTCTAAAAACACCTCTTCTCTTCTCATGTGCATCTTATGTGTCTAAGCTAAGCTACGTAGCCCTTGCTTCTCATTGTCATACAAAATAACTTGTGCTTGATATATTCCAGTCTATTAAATTATCTAAGGAAAAACTATAGGCTAAATATATATATTTATTAATAAAAAATCTGTACTTAACACCAGAGTATTGACAATGGCTCTTAGCAACCTATCTCTGAGTAACTGAGTACTCCTGTAAAATCTGTATACATCTTCAAATGTATACAGAAGTGGCATCACTCTGCTTATTTTAACCAATATTGTGTCTCTAGTATCACTGAGGGAACAGTATGCTTATTGGGGTATTGTGTAGGTAGCATGCCATTTCAGGTCAAAGCAACTTCAGAAAAAAAAATAATTTAGAGCTAAATTTATCACTTAAGGTGACGTGATTGAATTTGCCTCTTTTTCAACATTTATAATTTGGATCACTGATGAAAGCAGTTCTTAAAAAACATGTATTTGTAATCTGAATTGGCTTCTTGGATTTCATTCTATGCAATACTGAAGACGGCTTACTTAACTTCATTTTTTTTTTTTTGAATAAGTAATTTTCTTTTCTGATACTCATGCAAGATCATGTTCTCCCTTAATGGAAGAGTGCTAAAAAATAGCATTTTTAAAGTATGGACTTTTGTGCACTATTAGAATGTAAGCAGTAATTTTAAAAATCATATTTCTTTATATCTGTTTGTGTTTATGAAACACAGAGAAAACAATAAAGAAAAAAAAGAGGGAACTAAACTCGCAAACAGGCAACTGATGAACTATTATAGTATGCTTTGTGCTTCCACTCTCCAAGGCAGATTAACACAAATTAAATTTTGCACTAGCTTTGCAAAGCTATGACTGCTCCATTTGATTCTAAGGCATTTGATTAATTTGAATTATTTAGTTGCTGCATGAGTAACACCAGACTAGTTGATTGCATTCTTGATTGAGTTACAGTGTATTTGTATGGTCATATGTAGCTAGAGTTATTATTCTTATATTGAGGCTAAATAAATGTGCCCTTTTGTTTAGGAAATGGTTTATATGATCTTTCATTTGTATCATGTTATTAAAAATTTTTGTTAGGATACAATGAAATTTAGCTAAAAAGGGAAAAAAATAGAGAATTTGCCGAGCACCACTGCTTCAATTAATTAACTTCTGTTTCTGTAAATAGCCTTAAGTGAAAGAATCAAACTATTATGTTTTGTAGATGAATGATCAGCAAATGCTCAAACTCATCTGTCATGGTCTAGTTTCATAGCTTGACAAGAAAAATGAAGCCAGCATTTTCTGAATTCATAAAAAGTTTAAATTGCAGTTTACATAAAATCCACATTTAATTACAGCGGAACCAGTGGAGAGACTGAATTGTCTCTTCTGTTTGGCAGCAGGGTAAAGGGCTTATCATCTGTCCTTCACAGACATGAAAGGTTAATACAAAGTGTATATATGTTTTCATGTCATCTAACCCCTAGATCAATCATGTTCTCAACTTAATGTAGTGGGTCAACATTTCTGCGGTCAGAATATTTCATGAGGGACGTGTTATTTCTCCAAGGGTTTAAATGTTCACTCTGGCCACTCAGTTATTCTGCCAGGATATCCTTTGCCAAAAGAGACTGTCAAAATAAAACAGGCACTATGCTAGTAGAATGAGAACTCATACTTCTTGGTCTTGCTTTTCTTCAAGAGGAAGAGAAATTATTCTATGATCTTAGATAACTATAAGTCTTTGGGCAGGAGGGATTTTTCTAACAGGTTGTATTTCTTGTCTACGCTGCTCACAGCACTGTAGCAATATCATAACTATATTTCTGAGAAGCAGCTGTGCTTATCAGCAGTTGTATGCGTTCCTTACAGAGATATGTTACCCATGAGCAGTGTTATTTACAGACCCAGAGCACAAATGAGGGGACAAATATTTAAGAGCTCAGAATAAGGCACAGGGTCTGTTGTGTCACCAAATCATACTGTCACATTTATATAGCAGTAACCATTTGTACAAGTTTTGAGACTAGAACTGTGTTCCTCTATTCTATTTGTACCTCTACCACCTCTTATTCCTAAAAAAAATTAAATGCATAAAGTTATACATACACATTTTAACATGATATAGTGCAATATATTATAGTATTATATGTATAAATAATATATGAAATATTTATATACGTGTGAAATATGTTGCATATGTTAAAAATAAAGACACTATCACTTAAGCCAAAGAGCATTTAAGTAGAATTAGGTTAACAGGCAGATGGTCTTCAAACCATTGGAATCTTTGGAAAACATTTTCTAAACAATCAAACATTTGAGTACAATTGTGTAGATATTATATGCATCTATTTATATAGATGGTAGGGAAAAAAAAATCCATTTTTTCCACTGTTATGAAAATACCTTGGACCACTAGAGATGTTTAGTATATTTTTACTTTATCTCTCAGAAGTGCTGAACACAATCATATGCTTTACACTGGACACAGAAAATTGTATCTCTTCAGTTACTTCGAAGGTTGCAAAGTAGTACATTCAGTAACTCAGACAGGAAGGTGGGACACAGTTAAGTTCAGGACTAAAATTTTTTAACCACAGCACAATAGTTGCATATGCTACAATGAAGGTAGTCAAAGAGAAACTCTACAGCAGTGTTAGGCAGAGAGAAAATTCCTCTGAATTGTGGTATGAATACAAACATGTCTGCTTGAATCTCTCTTTCTTTCCTCTATTCAAACTTGGTATGGGCATTTAATGATTTGGTATAAAGTATAGGAAACATAAGGCTTAGCTTAAACTCACTCTGTATTCAGCCAACAATCTTTTCAGTTCTCTATGTAGGGTCTGCGTCAACAGGTTTCATATGGTATACTTGGTCAGGCATTCCTCCAAAAGAAAATCTCTTCTTTCCTGAACTTCATGGTCTAAGTGGATTTGAAATATACTTGTCTATCACAGTGCTTTTTGTCCTTGAAAAATCCTTTAAGCTCTGTTGCGAGCAGCAGCAATACTGCCTGAAGTTCAGCTGCATCAAACTCAACTGGCCTATTCATTTAGAAGATGTAAACATTTCAAGGAAGCATGTTATTGAAAAATTATTACAGAAGGAACATTTGGGGAAGGAAACATTTGGTAGCTCTGCAAACTGTACTCACCTTCAAATCAACACAGAGCCAGTTTCCCAGAATGTTAAAGAGTTATGATCTAATGGAAAGCCTGTGCTTTAAATAAGATGTAAAATTGAAGCAGTGTTCAGAGGTTATATGCCAGATCACAAAAATCCTGAAAATCGTATTTCCAAAATGAAAAAAATAAGTATGGATTGAGGAGGTTAGCTTCTTTCTGATCTCTTGGTCTTTAATACTTGGCCATGTAGCAACAGGAAAAAAAAGAAAATCAAAATGCTTTGAATGAAAGGTATCAAAGCAGCAACTGGCTTCAGTGATTTCAAAAGGCCCTTGAGGCTATCTCCTATATTCCTATAATATCGTGTTTTAAACTTTTTACTTATTCATGCAAGCTGGAAGTTTATTTGTTCTGAATATTGGCTGAAATTCTCAGACCAGGACCATACTGTTTGACAAGTCAATACAGTGATGTAGTGCCAAGTATCATTAATTTCAGAACAAAATTAAGGGAGCTGGAATCCTTGTTGGGGTCTTCATTACTTTGCTTGGTTAAAATTCCTATAATCCCCTCCTGCAACTGTAGGTACACTAATTTTTAGCAGCAATGGTGAATTATTCTGGTATTTATTACATGTTCAACTTAAAAAGGCAATCTGGTAAAGGAGGTCAATAAATGACAATTCATACCCTTCAATATTGTAGTAGCATGATTTTGCTAGCATTTTTGGTACACTAAATATGGACTTGTTTAGAGATCTCGGAATAGCTATTGAAGAGGAATTCAGTATGGAGGTTCAATGAGATTGAAGGTTGTTGCTTGCCTCCACTGACAAGTATTCTCCTGACTGCAAACTCTTCTTCATTGCTTGCATTAGCACAGAGGCAAGAGTCTGCAGAACCAAGCATAAGAAGATAACAGGCAGAAGTCCTGAAGGTAATGATTCCCCATTTTTCCCCAATCACCTCTTTACCTCTGCTCTCAACACTCCTGCCATCATCTCAACTGCCTTCAGCTTTCAAACCATTTGCCAAAGAGAGGGCAACATAACTTCAATAGGAAAAGCAGCCATAATAAGTGGCTATCTAGTACATTCCTGTCCCAGGGCAGGACCTACCATATCTGATTAACCCCTATGACTAATTATATCTTAGCTTTATATTTGTGTGTGTGTGTGTACGTACATATACACATACTATTACATATATCCATGCTATTACACGTATTACATACTATTTAATCTCTTTCCTTCTAACACTCAAAGCAAATTAAAGAGACTGGGGTTTGATAGCCTTCTAAAATTCTGTCTTCTGGCTTTTTTTTTTTCAGCTGGACTGATGAAAGATCTTCAATAGCACTTGAATGTCTTATTCCTGTTGCGTGGCTTTTGTCTCACCACTGTCCAGTATCTGTGCAGTGGGGTTTGAGGTGATGTTTTCTTTCTCCATTCTGCTCAGCTCAGTAAAGCCAAGTTGGTTATCTTAACTGGTTGTCTTTGTTCTTTCTTCGGTGTGACATATTTGAAGCTATGACTGCCTAAAGTGAGCTCCATACACTGGGTTTTTAATTCAAACATACTGACAACATTTCTTCTCTGCTCACAATCACCTCATTCTTTCTGTTTCCAACCACTTTTAAATAAAACAAGTCCTCTTTCCTGTACTGAAGTGACAGTTTCCCTGACAGTAGATGTATCTGATCATAATAGCAAGTAAATTAGTAAATCTGGCCAACAAAATGCAGTCTGGTTGCCTTCCACTCCACCAGCCTCTGGGCAAGATAAAAATCTCACTTCAGCAAAGAAGTCTAATGCTGTCTCTGTGAATTTCTGCATTATCTATGCTCTTCAGCCAGAGTCAATGGAAAGTATCATTTATAAATGTCATCTTGAGTATAATCCTTCTGACTCCTTTAAAATTTTTTTTTCTACAGGGCAATTTATCCAGAGATACCTTTTAGTTTTAAAGACTTGTAGCCCAAGAGGAGATGACTCCATTCTTCACATTCATGGAGAGAGGCATCAATGAATTCAAGGAAATGGTAAGATACTTCTCAAGAGAAACAATTTCCCTTCTTTTTTTTTTTTTTTTTGAATCAATCACAGTGACTTTCATATGAACTGAGGAAATAGCGCTAACTTCCTTATCCTTTCTTCTGTTGATTTAGTTCATGCATCTTGAAAAAGCATTTAGAAGAGAAGCATTTAGAATCTTGGAAGCTATTTTTCAGATGATGAGAGCACCAAAATACAGACAGATGTGAGGAAGCTACAGTAACTAGTAGTCCAAATCAGGCAACATCTACATAGACACAACCTGAGCTATGAAAAGTGAGAACAAGGCTGCTCCAGTTATTTACTTATACACTTCAGAATTCTATGTCCATTGTTAAAACCAAGCTTGAGATAACTGGCTTAGTTCAACATGTTCTAGGCTAGGTTGAGTAAAGTCTGTTATACCCTCCAGTAAAATTTCTTCCTTTTGCTCCTGAATCCCCAGATATTACTAGCTAGCGTTTTACTCCATAGAAATGATCATTGTCCAGAGTTGCATTTTCATAAAAATGGACAGCAATTTGACCTCAGAAGAGAAAAAAATGAATCACAGATTCTCATTGCCTAATATATCTTGTATCTGTTATACTGCATTGGCCAGCCACTCAATAAGCCTTATTTGTTAGTATTATAGGAGACAAACTAATACTTGATTTCTCCGCTCCACAGAACCAAAGGAGACCATGTAACAAATGCATGTGACCAGAACATGATCACTAGTTTGTGATATGAGAGCAGGATATGATCCTTCCGTGAGTGAAAGATGAAGTGTCTTAGGTTTGGGAGGCCCCTGAGGCATCTGTAGGTTTAAGGTGTAGACTTTTTTCCTACATACTCTTCTGTTGTTATAAATACACATATTCATATTCACACCTTGAAGAAATTCTTGGTGGTATCTGTCACTTCCCTGAAGGTTTTGGAGAGATTAACTGAAGCATTAGGGAGATTAGTCTTTAAACAATCATACTGTCTTTTCAACGCCAAATGTCGATGTCAGATAGATGGGATGACACTTCCTTTGCAAAGGATGTATAAATGATAGTGTCTACTTCTTTACATTACATCTAATCTCAACTCATAGAAAGATGTATTCAGAGATACTGCACAAGTAATCTGTATCATTCAGAAAAGAAAAGAAACCAGCTCTCACCAAATGGATCACAGCAACAGCAGATGAATAACAGGAGTACACAAAACAGCTTAACAGTTTTAGGAATAATCTAATGGTTTTTGCAGCATCTTTTTCTTTCATCTTAGGAGCTAAAAGGGCATTCTTTCCACTACAGTTATTTCACTGAATAAGATTACGTTCCTGATTCTGAGGAAAAAAAAAAAAAAGAGGGGGGAGAAGTATACTCTCTGTCATAGCACAGTATGTGAAAATGTAAAAACACCTATCTCTTTATATGTAGTAGTTATGTACTATGTACAAACCCACTGTATAATAGAAAACAATGAAACATATATTATGAATATAGACCTGTGGGAAGAAAATTTTAGTAACCACTTTCAAGGGATTACCTTACTTTCAAAGCCCACAGAAAATTCAAAACAGATGAACTATAAAATAATTCTTAACACAGTGTTTTGAAATGCTTTCCATCAAGTCTGTAGGCTTAACTTGTAAGTGGTGTTTACTCACCAACATGGAGGAAATAAAAATGGTGACTGAGTGTTTCCAATTTCTTTCTTCAAGTTGGACACAGAAAATCCACTGAAATTCTTTTCAGAGATACATTGCCAAGTGACCAAAGGATTCATTAGTGTTAAATTTTCCAAGTTAGATTTAGTCAGATATTCAGACTGAGTATCATGTTATACATAGGTTGCTCTGAAAGCAATGACTCCTATTTATTTCCATGGAAACCACTACAGATACAAAGTGCACAATAATACTATTTGTTAAAGTCTCAGCTACAAAACACTATGTTTCAACATAATCACCACTGTTAGCTATGCATTTTCACCAGTGATGAACAAGAGCCTGCATACCGCATTTGTAAAAATCTGCACCAGCGGAGGTGACCCTCTGTTTTGCTAGGGAAATGTTGTCCATGCAGTTCATATTTCATCAGCCCAAACAGATGAGAATCAGAAGGTGTCAAATTCAGACTATATAGTGTGTGTGGTAGGACAGTCCAGCATAGATTGGCAGTGTGCTTCACGGTCTTCAAACTGTTATGGGGCCTAGTGTTATCACATTGCAAGAGAAAGGCTGTCTTCTTCTCTGGTCTGACTCAGGAAGTTTGAGCCTTCAGCTTAGTTAGCATTGCGATGTAGCAACAGGAGCTTATGGTTTGTCCGTGTTCCAGGAAATCCAGAAGAATCACCTCTTTCTTATCCCAAAAGACAGCGCACATCACTTTACCACTGAAGGCTGCATCTTGAACTTTTTCTTCAATGAGGAATTCACGTCACCAATCCATGACACCACATCTTATCACCAGTAACGATGTGATCCAGGAAACTGACACCTTCAGCCTCATATTGGTTCAATAAGTCTGGAAAAATTTATATATAGTGTTCTTTCTGTTCCTGTGTGAGCATTCATGGGATCTACCTGCTGCAAACTTTGTGACACTGTAACTTTGCCGCCATCATTTCCAATGCATTGAAGCTGATATTCAGATCTGCACACAGTTCCTTGGTCATCATATGCTGATTCGCATGGGTGAGCTGATTGAGACGCTCCTCATTTTGTGGTATGACAGCTGTGCATGGCCATCTGAAATGTGGCTTGTCTTTCATGTCACTGTCACCACTGCTGAAATGCACCACCCACTGCCTCACTGTGCTTACATCCACTGTGTGGTCTCCATCAACGTTCAGCAAACATTGACGAATGTCAGTGGTGCAATTTTTTTCTGCGTGAAAGGATTCAGTTACACACCTTTGCTCCATATGCATTTCCGTGTCAGACACCATTTTGTCAGACTGCCCCTCTGCTGCCATCTATCACACAACAACAAAATGTACTGGAATGTTGGCAGGAAGGTTCAACCTCTACAGCCATACCACCAACATCTGACATAATTTGCCAACATAATAAAATAGGTATTACTTTTGGAGCAGCTCCCATAAAATAAGGCATGGAAATATCTCCCTCCTGGCCTAAAACAAATGCAAATGAGCCACATTAGCACTGTAAGTTCTTCTACCTCAGAAGAAATACCCAAGACAAACAAATATGTAAAATTCCTTCTCCACTCACATCATATATCACTTACGTGCCACTTCTCAAAAGGAAGCCTGAAAGCTTGCAAGAGAGGATGACAGTTCACAAAGATATGCTGAATGGTTTTCTCAGAGCTAGAAAAACAAACTCGATGTTAGAAAGAGAAACAAATGGAAACAAATACTGGAATAATCCAGGCAGGTAAATTTGAAAGTTGTCTGTATCAAAGATTTTAGAGACATCCTCAGTCGCCTCAAGAGTGGTCAGACTTCATAAGGATCCCACTAATCCAGTTCTACAGGAAAAGCAGAATGAAAACCTTGGCATTCACAGCTAGAAAAAGAAGAAAAGATTTCTTGGTACACAGCGCTACTAAATCCTACAGGCAGAGATGTCAGTTCTGTGATTGCAACAAGCTGAGGTACAGAGAAAGGAAGAAAATTCTTTCAATAAAAATAAGTGCATTTTTGTCAAAGCTGACACTGATCATTAAAAATGAGAAAGCTGTAGCACAATGTATTGATGGAACCACTACAATTTGGCCTTAGAGAGAAGAAATTTTCAGTAACCATTTTTTGCCCCATCTGAAGCAGTAAAATGCAATCTGGTGAAAGTTTTTATTTGCTCAAAGTGATAGATGAACCTTTGCAAATTAAAGTATGGCTTGAAATCAATAGGCTGTGTGTAAATTACTGAAATCATCAATATGAAACTGAACTGAAATAATCAATACTAGTAATTCTACAAGCTTAATCAACAGTACTATCTAGTTATAGGACACTGTTCTGGAAGACTGATTTGTGTGTCTAAAGAGGAACACAATGCATGGATACATTCTCAGCTGTCCACTGGAGCCTTTTTGCTAGGTAATACATTAATTGTAAAATTGTAAGTAGAACTGCAAAAGTAGGAGAAAGACAAGGTTCTAGAATAAGTATCACTTAATGGAAATGACTGTGGAAACCACAAGTGATCTCGAAAATATACCTTTTTCCTCTTTCAGAAATCCAAGCCATTCTTGGATTTGCAAACCTGAGTCATGCTTCTGGCTTTACTCGAGCAATTAGGTAGTCTGTCAGCCTCAGTTACACAGTTCTACAAACCATACTTAACACAGAAGCACAGAGGCTGGATGAAAAAAGAAAGAACACAAAAAATAAAAAATAAAAAAATAAAAAAAATAAAAAGAGCATCTCAACTCTCTTAGATAACCATTAGAAGCAGCAGAAGCATGGACAGATTTCAAGTGAACTTCCTTAGTCACAGACAGAAGTACAAAAACATTAGTGTGCAGCAGCCAGAGTAGAAGCAGAGACAGCTGCTCCAAATGCACTATGGGTAGAAGGACAGCATTGGAAGTATGGAAAAAGAAACAAACACCTGGAATCTGTATTTCACTGCACCTACCTCAGCTCCATCCGCTATAAAGATATCCTCTCTTGTATTCTACTGTCTTGGAGAAACAGATCCTTGGCTCTCAATGGGGAAGGATTTGACAATAAGGCATAGTTGTACTCTGCAGAAATCAGCGTGGGCAAATGTCTTTCTGTGACATGAAAAGAGGATTTAGTGTCCTAAAGTTTTTATTTCCAGCTATATCTGTTGGTCTAATAGAATACATTATTCCCCCTACAAATTAAAGTCTCTAAGGTCACATCCACATGCACAGCCTGCAATCAGAAAATCAAGTTAACCTACAGACAGATCTTTGCAATAGCTTGCTATTAGAGGAAGAACTAGCACAGTATAAATACTATTTTTGGCATTACTACCTGTGCTTTGAGTCACCTGTTGAAATACAAGCAACTTTACAGAAAGTTTTTCAGAATTTCTTCATCATTTTCAGTATATTATATTTTTATATGGAAGATAAAAACAGCACCTGCCTCTCATGAGTTGCTAAGCCAACAGGGCTATATGAAGGCAATTGATCTACGACCTTTTGCAAGGACCATCTTAACTTCTTGTGTGTTGCTATTAACACATATGAAAGGACAGGTAATGCATTTTTTCTTTCCTAACTCCCACGTCATTTCCATAAAAAATGGACAGACTAGATGTTCTTAAAGTCTGTGAATTTATCTTTCCAGGATTAAATCAGCATGTTTTAAAGAAAAGTTTATCCTGTGCTCTTTCACTGAGCATCCATATTCTGCTGTGCTTATAAAGAAATGAGATGGAGTCAGCAATCTCTGCTGCCATCTTCTGCTGTTACTTTTTATGCAACCACTGATCAAGAGACAGAAATATTGAAATTCCTTTCTTTCTGAAAATGAGTGTAACAGATGAAATGCTATAAATCAAGACTCAAATGTCTACCACAGAATCACAGAATTTTGGATAGAAACTGTCTTTTCGAATCACACTTCGTCACCTTCACAGCACAGATTTATCCATTGTGGTATAGTCTCCCATCCAATAGAGGATCTGATATCTCTCATGACAAGTTTTACATTCTCCACAAAAGCTTATTTCTCCCATTATTCATTTCAAAGCAAGTCTGCTGTCCTTTGTCAAGGGGTAGAGTACCTCAACTGGGTTCTAATCAACTGGGATACTAATCAACTTAATCCAGGTCCTGGAAACCGTGTAGAATCCTTGGGCATTCTCACTCACACCTTGTTTTAACAATAGATTGCTTCTCCTCTTCACTATAAATTTTCTCCCAGATCATTATTACACCTTCACTTTCTCAGTGTTTGGTCAAAGGTCAGACACCTTCAGAATGATCTTTGCTGAAATACGTAGTGTGTTTATCTTCTACTATCCAAAGCTATCTTATTAATATGGGGTGATTATACTACCTCTTTCACTATAGTGACCTCCCTTAAGTTCCTTATCTCCTTCAAACATTAGTTGCACTTTTTGGCTCAAAAATACCTCAATACTCTGTTATTGAAAGTATTAGGTTGCTTTTGCTAAAATCCATATAAAATAGCAAGATTAATAATGGTTTTCAATATCTGAAACTTTATCTTTTTTAAAAGTTGGCTAGAGATACTATTTCCCTACAGGTTAAATTAATAGTTATTTGCATTTGCATTGTGTACTTGAGTCCTTATACCCTTCCTCATTGTCATTTTTTTCTAAGTAATGATCCTCTGCTATTCATGATCATCACCTGCTGGGTATACTCATCCAGAACATTTTTGCTAGCATATGACCATGAGCAATTTTTCTTCATTATGTTGAATCCCATTTGTTTTCTATTGCCTTTAAATCTCAGTCATCTATTACACTACATCTTCTGTCTCTCCTAATGCAAAGAAATTATTGGCATATGCAAGATGCTTTTGTAACAACTGGTAAAATTCTCTAATAGCCACACAAATAAATAATAGGAATAATAGAGTGTCCTGTCTTAATCCAATGTCAGGGTTATCAGAAGCACAGCTGTATCTTCCTAACAATTTTATCAGGGATTGCAATTGCTTTTCTTGTGATTTTTGAGTGCAGATAATACATCGTCACAAGATTTTTTAAATGTGAGAGAATAAAAAGGAGGAAAGAATTCATGTTTAACACATTCCTCTCTTTTCAATGGAAGAAATATTTAAAACAAAAACATAACAAGAATAAAGTAACAATGAGGAATAAAAAAAAGACTTCACTCTTTTTGATTTCTTTGCTCAATGTCACCATAAGTATCTAAGTGGTATCTCTAGATGTGTACAAGGGCTGGTCTGAAAGTAATGCTTTCTATTTTATTATGTTGGCCCGCAACTTCAGAGGCTGCTAGTACGCAGTAAAATTTGAACATCCCACCAACATTCCGTTCCATTTTGTTGCCATGCGAAAGATGGCAGCAGACGGACAGTCTGACCAAATGGTGTCTGACGTGGAAGTGCAGGTAAAGCAAAGGTGTGGCGTTGAATTCCTCCATGTGGAAAAAATTTCACCCATTCACATTCATCGATGTTTGCTGAACATTGATGGAGACCAAGCAGTGGATGTGAGCACACTGAGGCAGTGGGTGGTGTGTTTCAGCAGTAGTGACAGTGAAAGTGGGGCACCTCTGCTGGCGCAGATATTTACGAGCACAGCATGCAGGCTCTTGTTTGTCACCAGTGAAAATGCATAACTAGGGTGGCAACTGTGTTGAAAAATGATGTTTGGTAGTGGAGAATTTGCTCAATCAAAGAGTGCTCATGTGCTCTTTATATCTGTTGTTATTTTCCATTAAAGTAAATAGAAAGCACTGCTTTCAAAGCAGCCTATGCACGTTGAGGGCCATGGAACTAAGTATCAGAAATGAATACCTGGAGTTAGTATCTAACCCATGTGAATCAGCTGTAAAAGCTTTTATACTATCTTTAAGTTTTTAAATCTCTCAAATCTTCTAGTTTTCATTTTGATCCTTCATCAAGTATCCTGAACTGACTGCCCCTTTTCAGACCTTTACATGAAATAAATATTAAAATATGTCCTCAGCCCAGTAAGGAGTTAATATGCAATTTGTCATATGTCCTAAAAGAAAAAACTTCATCATTGGCACGTGCAAAGTTTCTATGTCAGACTTTAATGTCTTTCTAAAAGATATCTACTCTCTTCAACTCCTGCACCACAACAACCTTTCTAAAAATAATGTCTTTTTTTTTTTTTATCTGTATCTGTTCTTTCTACTAAGCTACCTGATGTTTCATACAGAATCATTTCTCATTTAACAGTCAGCTGGCTGTTGTGTTCTTAATCAGATTTTTTAGCTTTCCTGCAGAATCTGTTTCTAAGAATTCACATTGAAACAACCTCTGCCACATGTATTATAAAACCCTGTAAATACATCTTTGAAAATATGAAGGATAAGATTCCATAGTAATAGTCATCAAGTATAAAGTATCCCAAAAGGATCTGTATAAAGAAAGTCAAGAATGAGAAGTCACACGACTTTGTTTATCTTAGCATTATTTACTAATAATCTCTTCTGTCCTCTTTCCCCTTGGTTTTCCTGTTAAACACTTTCATACTTTCATAGTGTATTTCACAAATGGTGACTCCGGATGTTTTTTTGTGGGCTGGGTATAACGAAATAAATTTAAGATCAGAGCAGCTTTCTCTCTGTCCCCTCACAACTACTGCAGCAAGAATCTACCCCTACAACTCTAGGTATCTGAAAATGTCTTCCACTTCTTATGATCTTATGTTCTGCATCATTCTGCTTCACTGGAACATTCTCACTTAAAATATCTTTGGAAAATATGTTAGCCTTTCTTGCTTATTCTCTATTCTTCTCTTTTTTAACTGAAACGTATTATTTTATTTCTAACTATCGAGCCTTAACTACATAAGGAGATACTATTCAATGGGAGCCGCCTGTCTCATTTTTTAAGCTATAGCTGGACACAGTTTGAGAGACAGGCTGATGTGATACAAAAAAAGACTTCTTTTGTCAGCAGAAAGGCAATCAGGTTTGCCATTTATTTTTGCTGCATTTTTTATAAAATGGAGTGTACCATTCTTTCAGATATATTTCTACACCATAAGACAACACACAGCCCTGTGCCCAAGGTACTATATTGCACAATGAGGAAAAAAGAAAATGAAAGAAAAATAAAACAATGTATGCATAATTTTTGAGCATCTGTTAAATACCACCACTCCTTTCTTCCCTGTAAAAGAAATAAATGTAGCAGTTGGGAGTACAAGAGTGTTTGCAGCTTTCAGTAATCAGGGATTTCATGAACACAGTTCATCATGGTTTCTCTGACTTACATAATCAAAAACATTGAAGGTCACTTATGTTAGCGTATTTTGCAGTCATAATGCCACATAATTGACTGCTCAGTCTTCACTGGTAAGCTAGTCCTTGCAATTGCAGTCTTGTGGAAGCACTTTAGATTTTTGGTCTTGAAATATGTAAGCTAAAAATCATCTGTGGTCCACTGTCTTTGTTTCTGCAGAACTTAACTACTTGGACCTCTGCAGAAATGGGCACATAGGAACAATGATGATGCTTACAGCAAGTTCATTTTAAAAAGATATTATTTTAAAAACTATCAATTTTCCTTTTTTCTTCTCTTCCGACTTCTCCTAAACTAACAAAAATGTTAATAGAGACAGAAATCAGCTTTACCATTCTTTCTGAGCATAGTTAAATTGTCAGAAATAATTCCTATTTTCAGTCATCTAAATTTGAATTCTAAATTTTCAGTTTTCTACTGCTTAGTTCTGGAAGAGTTTCACCCTTTCAGCTACTATTAACTGTAGTTACACTTCTGGTCATTTAGCCCTGATAAAAATGATCTCAGGCCATCTAAAAAAGAGTAATTAAAAATCACCCTGCAATAAATAAAAATGAAGCATTAATGTGAATGAAGTAGAGAATATATTACAGGCTTGTAATCATTGACTCTTAAGTTAGACTACTAGCCAATTCTTGACTGTCTGAAGAATGACTAAAAGCATAATGTATGCAAAACAAACAAGTTGCATTTTACTATGAATGAGTGACACGATTTCTATGCCACCAGTTTTACCAATTCATTTATTTCTGCTTTAGAGGGCAATAAACATCCACAATTTTTTACCAGTAGCAGAATGTGAACACTTTCCCTTAGCTATGCTTAACCTTAGACTTCTTGCAAATACACATTGCCAAACAACTTTGTTGGAGTCAGCTGCACTCATTTGATTAAACACTGCAATATCTCTGTATAAAGGTATGTCTAGGTACAGCTTCTCTTTTCTGCTTTTCATTGACACAAAGCACTGTTGAATTGTGCATTGGCAGCCACAGTAGTTCATTCGCCCAGCCCAGAACCATGAAAAGAGTCACAGGATTTTTTCCTTTAATTCCCGTAAGCCACAAAACATTCCAGTTCCCCCTGGTGATAATATATTTTTGTGATGAACTCTAGATTGGATTCATACATTTGCTCAAAATGGTAGATTAGAGGAATGCATGAATATTAATTTGCAGAATGTTGTATAGACTATGTTTACAGTAATTCTGTGATTACTCTCTGGTAATTGTGTACTAATAATCCTAGTTGTTTAGATATAACTTCAAAAATAAATAAGATGCAGCTTCATTAGCAATGGACTCTCTAGAGTGATTTCATAATGAAAATAAATTTCCTCTATTTAATATGGGGAGATTGCGTATATATTCAGATACAGACAGATGTAACAGCATTAAGACAGCCAAGCAGATGCAGTCAAGAAGTCACAAGCATTTTTGACTGCATTAACATCCACCACCACTTGGCCATTCTACTGAGGTATGTAAGCAAGACATCTGCTCTGGGTCTGCAGTCAGCAGAGATTTAGGCTACAAGTGATTGGAGACTGGCACTGAAATCAGAGTTGAAATGAAGCACTCACAGTACAGGTCAAGGCTTCACTGGGTGGTCTGGAAAATGCCTTATCATAGTTTTTAATGTATTTTAACATAAGGAAGACAACAAAATTTATCAGGATTGGTATGAATGTCAGCCTTCAGCAAGAAACAGTGACAATGATTATTCTCAACACAACACACACCTCTCTGTATCATTGTGCTAGTGGGGACTATCTGACTTGGAATGACAAAATTGCATCTTGGAAAAAGACTCATGAATGATCCCCAATAAAGTGTGGGGGTACTATTACATTATCAAGACCATCTTAGAGTGACAAGTGCACTCCTTCACCTATCTATGCTTTTTACCTTTTCTTGGTTGTGCAGAATATTCTTTGCTTTGTGCACTGATCTGCTTCTGTGAACAATTAAATAGCTGTCAGGGGTGGCAATATATGGTGATGGATTAAGCAGTCCCTATCTGTTTGCAATTTTGTCAGTGAAATTTGGAAAGAACTTCAGAATAGTTGGCTGAAAGTCCCTCTGCTAATGCCAGTGATTAATTATTAACAAATGTGCTGTTATTATTTTAATAAGCCTCTCAATATGCTTATCGAGCTGTGGAAAAACTTCTACATAGGTCACTCCAAAAACAATGCCTCCTATTTATTTCCATGCAAACTACAACAGATACAAAGAGCACAATAACACTATTTGATAGAGTAAATTCTCAGCTACAAGGCAGTATTTTTTAGTGTAGTCATGACCATTAGCTATGTATTTTCACCAGCAATGAACAAAAGCCTGCATGCCATGCTCATAAACATCTGTACCAGTGGAGCTGACCCACTCTTTCAGTTGCTATGACAATGTCATTGCTGAAACACACCAGCCATCACCTCTCTGTGCTCACATCAACTGTTTGGTCTTCATAAATGTTCAGCAAGCATCAGTGAATGCCAATGGGTGCCATTTTTTTCCACATGGATGAATTCAATTCCACAACTTTACTTCATATGCACTTCCATGTCAGACACCATTTTGTCAGACTGCCCCTCTACTGCCATCTATCACACGGCAACAAAATGTAACAGAATGTTGGTAGGAGGGTTCAACCTCTACTGCCATACCATCAGCATCTGCTTCTGATGTCATGGTCCAACATAGTAAAATAGGAGGCAAAACTTTCAGAGCAGCCCTCATACTTCTCTTAAGTTATATGCTTCAAAATACAGTCCTTCTTTTTGTTTCCAGAACAAGCCTGTATCAAACCGCTGAAAGGACCTAACTAATGCAGAGGTTGAGCAGCACAGCACGTCAGATTTCACAGAATCACAGAATTATAGGAGTTGGAAGGGACCTCTGGAGATCATCCAGTCCAAACCCCCCTGCTAAAGCAGATTTCCTACAGTAGATTGCACAAGAAAGCATCCAGGTTATGAACATCTCCAGATGTCTTAGTTTCATCTAGGACAGAAATTGTTTTTTCTCATAGTGACTGGTATGACACAACGTTTTGGTTTAGAAAGAAAGCAATACTGATAACACACTGATGTTTTAGTTGTTGCTGAGCAGTGCTGTACAGAGCCAAGAACGTTTTGGTTTCTCAGCTTCTGGTACTGCCCTGCCAGCAAGAGGTCTCTGGGGGCACGAAGATCTGGGAGGGGACAGAACCAGGACAGCTGACCTAAACTGACCAAAGGCATATTCTGTACCGCATGACATCATGTGAACTATAAAATGGAGGAGAGTTGGCCAGAGGGTCTGCCGCTGCTCAGAGACTGGCTGGGCATTGATCAGCAGATGGTGAGCAATTGCTTTGTGTATCATTTGTTTTTGTGTACATATATATATACCTGTATCGTTATTGTTATTTCTTTTTCTTCCTTTTTCTGTTAGTAAATAGTTTTTATCTCAACCTACGGGTTCTCTTTTATTTTATGCTCTCCTCCATCCCACTGTGTGTGGGGAGGGGAAGTGAGCAAACGAGTATGTGGTACTTTGTTACTAGTCAGGTCAAACAACAACATCAGAGAAGCAGATTCCACAATCTCGCTGAGTAGTTTGTTCCAGTGCTCTGTCACCCTCAAAGTGAAGAGGTTTTTCCTCATATTCATATGGAACTTCCTGTGTTCCAGTTTGTGCCACTTGCCCCTTGTTCTGTCTCTGGGCACCGCTGAAAAGAGCCTGGTTCCACCCATCTACTTCCCATCCATTAGATATTTATAAGCATTGATAAGATCCCCCTTCAGTCTCCTTCAGGCTGAACAGTCCCAGGTCTCTCAGCCTTTCTTCATAAGAGAGAAGCTTCGGACCCCTAATCATCTTTGTGGCCCTCCGCTGTTTGCAAGAACAGAGGGAAAGATCACATCACAGAAAGAAAGAGTTCTCCAGCTCCTATTTTAGTATGGTCTGGAGAACTAGATACAAACAAATAACCCCTGTGATCCGCACTTAATCTGCGTGAAGAATTTCCCAGATGTCTACCACTGTGATAGTGAGCAACTCCACTTTTTCAAAGAAACTACTTTTCAGGACCAGAGGCCTCCAGCTGTCACAGAGCAGTAACCCTCAGTCCTATCTTACCTGAACAGCTCCATCGGAAAGCAGCAACCCCAACGTACACCAGCAGCAGTCAGAATCACACCCAGTCCACAGCCTTCTTCCCCAGGAAGTAGAAGACTGGCTATTAAACTCACCTCTGTCTAGGGAGGTTTCTGCTTGAGAGAGAAGACATCTTCCCTGCCAGGCATGTCACCCTGATGCATGAACATGTCCTGATGTGAATCACAGCTGGTTTTGAGATACGTGTGAATATGTTGCTCCTCATTTTGTCCATCTGATCAATAAGGACAGAGATGCATAAAATCTCAGTGATTTGTCCAATGATCAAAAAAAAAAAAAAAGTTGCTTTCTATCTCTTACCATTCCAGTTTTCATCTACCATTGCTTCAGCTGTCTCTCCCACCATTTTCTGATGTTTCCAGTCTCAACGAGTGCTCACTAAATCTACCACATGCTTCTCTATCCTTTCTGTGATGTTTTTCTATCTCTTCTTCTGTATCACTTAATTTGTGAATTAACTCAATTGAATCCTAGTATTTCTTGTTAAAGATATTTACCTTCTTTAAAAACACACTAGAAATAATATTCTTTAAGGAGATTGGGACCTAAATGTGACACATAGGAAGAGACACTGAATGTCAAAGCTGGGATTGTTTACTCAAGCTGGGAGAATTCTAAAACGACATGATAAAATATATAAAATCTATGACTACCTAAGAAAAAGGGAATCAACACCTTCTGTGATCTTTGTCTCAGCATTCATGAAAAAGAAGACAGTCAATAGCACAGGCAAATTTTTAAGGATATCTTTTCTTCCATCCCGTACACTTTAACATCAGACACTTCAACTAACAGAATCATATTAGAATTTGATATGATTTAATAAGAAGATAATAAAAAATTCCACAGACATAAGAGTAAACATTTCTTGAGAAAAAATAAACAGACTCAGGCTTTGAGGGTTAGGTTTATATCCCTTATGGCATTTAGGAGCTTAAATCTCATGAAAAAGTAGTACTGGAAAAAGAAACAGCTTATGCTTAGAAATTGAACTTAACTGAAGTAAGGCAAACACTTTAACCGTAAGGGTCCAAACCGTAGCAACAACTCTGTCAAAATTATAGTGGATTTTCCGTTGACAGAAAATTTCAAATTAGGATTTTGTTATTGTTGTTGTTCCGGAAAATATATATTCCAGTTCAGTGACAGCTGCTGGTCTTGAAGAATTAATTCTTGGAAATCCTCTATATTCCACAAGAGATCAGATTAGAGAATAATGGTATAAGAGAAAAGAATAAATAAGATTAAGAATAATAAGAAAGATAAGAATAATTCTTTTTTAAAAATCTTGGAGTGGGTAAGATTTGACCTGAAAAATGACTTCTCTATTTTGATGAGTATATCACAGAAAGAGAAATATACATGAAAAAAAAAATAGACTGATTGAAGCATACAGAGGGCAAGACACCTGGATCCTGACACTTTGCTTTCCATTGGCCTTTGATGCAACTGCAGATAAATCCTTTAACCTCTCTGTTCTTAGCTTACACAACCATTAAATATAAACAATACATATCCAGGGCACAGTTTGTTGATCTGCTTAATTAGTAAATATTTGTAAAGAGAATCTAAATCCTTGGATGAAAGAGGAGAGAGAAATGCAAATCATTATTGAATGCAGGTGTCCACAGCTCTGTGATAGCAGAGTGTTATCCTCCCTTGTGCATTATAAAATCTCAGAAATAAATGTCAATTGTAATTTTAAAAGTGTTAACAACAAGTGTAATAGGCTGTTCCCAAGTAATTTATCCTTCTCAGACCTGGCTGACAGGGATGAATTTTCTGTATCTTCATGAATCACTTTAATGTAGTCACTCAGGAGATGTGAAAAAAGATTTGTATATTTGTTACTTTGCAGGGCTGCAAGATTTGCAATTCTATTTTGAAATATCATCTGTTCATTTTCATGTTTATTTCAAAGACTCTGGCAACTACATTTTCAATAGATCACACGGATCTGTATATGTGATACCTCCTTGCTTAACAAAGAATTTGTTTGCTCATGATTCAGGCATAGCAAGACATTTACTGCATCAGAAAAAGTCCAGGATATCCATGTAGCCTAATGTAGACCTCTGCTGGATGTGCAGCTTTTGCTTGACCTTAGGGTTGCTAGTGACATATCACATTCACTTCTGGGCATCTCCAGCATATCTGGAGCAGACAGCCACAGCACTAACATGCTTGGGTCTATCTAGGACTGTGTTCACTAGACCATTGAAGAAGTATCTTAACATTTTCTTTCAAGCACTTTGCAACCATTAACCAATTAGTCATTAGCTAACCACTAGCATTAATTAATTTTCCAAAACTACTTGCAGAACAAATCAATTTTGTTTCTGTTCATGTTACATTCAGTGACCATGACTGAAACATAAGGAAATAAACTTTATTACAATTACTTTTAATCTGGAAGCTTAATTAATTTATTTTGCTCTTTTTTCTCTTCCCTTTTTTATCTTGATTTTGACAGTGAAATTCCGTATTATGTCATTACTGAAAGTGATGTGTGCAATGTGGATAAAGTAATTGTCGAAATTGTAAACCTGAACTACAAGGCTTTCATCTTTTTCCCCTAACCAATGAGAGACAGATGAATTCTCTCTGAAGTACAGATGCAGAAAATAGGGAAAAACAAATATAACCTAATGTTCACCACCTGCAGTAACACACAATGGATTCCACAGAATACACCCATTTTAACCAAATGAATGAATCTTTCTAACTGCACAAAAGTCAAAATGCCAGCCTACTCTTTGTTTGCCTTAGTTTCTATATCATGACTGCTAATTTTCTAAGTGATGCTTGCACTTTTAGAGAAGAAATCACTAGATATTCAGTTCAGTAAATATTTCTGCTGCATGCTATTATTTGCCTATAGGATTTGAAGCTATGCACAAATTCCAAAAACCCTGCCAATATTTCCAGTCATTCTAAAACAAGCTCTGCTTCTGCTCCCACTGATGTAAGGGGCAGAGAATCGCACTCACACAGAGAATAAATCCATTCAGCCTGAGAGATGCTGAAAATATTTTGTTTAAAAAAAAAAAAAAAGGGGGGGAAAATGATAAGCATTAGCTGCAGGAATCAGCCCACCAAGGGGTCTAATTATTCTGAAATTTTACCAGAAACAGATGAGGAACAACTGTTTTAATTCCATGCTGAGATCTTCTGGGTAATGGAAAAAGAAACAGCTTCCCTATTCAGCCTCAGAGTCTAATGATGGGAACATCTCTGCGCATTAGTGCTAGTGACAAGATGTGCTATTTCTTTTTTTGAGGTCTTCTTCTACTCTGGCTTTTGTTTTGCTGTACTGGATTACAGTTTGAAATAGATCTTTTTATTAATTCCAGCAGTGCATGCTTTGGCTCAAAGTTTGCCTTTAAGGTGCACCACCCAAACTTCATTTCAGATTTGAGATGTGACTTCCTTGTAATGCCTCTGTGACAGTTTCTTCAGGACAGACATAATAAGTGGTGGAAACGCACCTTCTCATTCATTGAAAGAAAACTCAGAGCTGATTTCTACCTTATGTTTGCTCATTGCTAGTACCCTTCCTACATACCAGAGCACGTAACACAACCTGTTTTCTATTCTGGAACTCTGGAGCTGGAGAAATGAACTGGCACAATACTAAAGCTTCCCATTGAGGAACATATGAAGAAAAGTGTCTACTAGGTGGCTCACTCTCCAAGAAGCCTCATTGAAAGGAACACTTACCATCTGCGGCCTTGACACATGGCTGCTTTCCTGAGCTCTATGTGGTGCCAGAACCCTGATATGCAAGTGAAACGTGTTCTGCTCCATGGGACAGAAGAGCACTATATAGCTACTATTCATGCAGCACAAACGTAAAGGACATTTGTAATGTATTTGCTACCCATGGCTGGAGAGATATTCTAATTTCTCTCTCCTGTAACATAAGAACAGTCAGAAGCACAGTCAAGGAAACTAAAAGTTGAAAAGATCAAAGCTGGCAAAGTACTTTTTTCCCTTCACAAACACTGTTACAGGAAAAACACATGGCAGGAACACATGCAGTTCACCACTGAGTATTTGCTGCTATATATTCAACTGTGTCTTAGAACTTTCATCTCATTCTTGATATATGTCCAGATGAGCTCTCAGTACTCCTGCTGAGTTCTGTTACGTGGAAGGTTATTTTGACTCATTCAACTACATGCATTTCCAAGTTTCTCCTAGATTCTTACCATAAGGGAGCAGCACAGTTCAATTCATATACCATTCGTATTACTTGCCTCCAGGCTGTGAAGGTACAGAGCAGGCAGAGTGACAATAAAACATTATGGCAGAAAATGCTGTATCAGCCAATATATATAACAGAATCTATCCCATTTTTGTAAAACAATTTTTCCCCTTTTCTGAGAATTCCCAAGTTCATTGTCTTTGGGAATCTTACACAAGGTTCCATATCTGAATGGCTAAATTTCTTCTATTATCCGAGCACATTAATTTGAAACTGAACTTCGATGTATCCCTTCTGTGATGCAATCTGCAGTATAGATGCGTTATGAGAGCTGACTGTAATAAGCAGTCAAAGCAAAAATGTCCTCCCTCCTTTTTGCTCTGTGCCTTTGTCAGCTAAATTCTAATTAGCAGAGGACAGATAACACTAGACAAACTCCACAAATATGCAGACACAGCTCCATAAGTTGTCTGCTGTACTCACAGTATTATTAATAATGAAGATATTCCCCACTGCTGCCATGGGACCATGTGTCTGATAAGGCTAAACTGAATTACTGTATGCACTGGATATTAATGTTGAATAAATAAAAGAAGTGATGGTAAAGATTTCAGCCCAAACAATGACAGGAATTCAAACTTGTAAAAATTGGAATAATAAAATCATGTTTGCTCTGGGGATAAATCAATCTGACAAGAATTAAAGACAGTCAAGTCCTGGAGTGAGGCAAAAAAGGAAGAATTTAAAAGTACTGGATCTTCTCCTCTAGACACGTGCAATCATTATGAATAACATTTTTCTTGCTCTTTGTGATACAGTAAAATTTTTCCTTAAAAAAGTTCAGGTTCGGGCATTGGAAAATCAGGCCATAGAGAATGTAGGGATAGTCCAATTCTTAGGTATTTTTATAATGTGTTAGTGTCCAATATAACTTCTAAAGCTCAGACAATCCTGATAGGGCTTTAGGAATCCCTTGCAGATTTAATGAATGAGCATTCATTATGAGCAAGTTCCTACATTGTTTACAGTAAAGTGTGGTGAGCAGTATCTTTTGTTATCCATTGCACTGCACTCACTGAACTAGCTGAAACCTCTTAATTCAATCAAAACATCCCAAGAGGATGCTATGGCTTGGAAATTATGTTTGGCACTATGTAGCACTCTTCCTTTTAAATCCCACCTATTCACAACAGTAGAGAGAAATCCAGCTGCTTTCTGAATTACCATGCATGTTGTCTCCAGCTGTTCTGGAAAATCCATAGCCAGCACTTGAAAACACTAGATTTTAAGTTATTATATACACACATCATTAACTTTTAATAGTAGATCAAATTGAGTATTTTCATTATGCCTGCCAGTCTGTGACATTTATTTGAACCAGCGACAAATTTTGTCCTTTTTTTAACATATCTATGTCTCTATAAATACAGATATAATTTTCTGATCATTGAAACAGGATCCTGAACTTCTGAAAGACTGACAACAAAAAAAAAGTCTTAACTATCTCAATGAAAAGCCACTGGATAATTGATTACATGGTGATACCTGTTTCCTCAGGGATTTTTGGAACAATTAATTAAAATGTCTGGCTAAATCAGCCTCATCAACTCACCATTATCCAATGGAAATCTGTGATATTTACCAAATGAACAGTATTATATTTGTGTAAGTAAATAGCTGAGTTTATACAGAGTGACAGTAAGCTATCCTGTGGATGTTGCAGCACAGATGGGCTTTTCTATCGGCATTGCAAGTGCAACTTGTCTGGTTTTGGAGTGTTTTTTTTGCATCCTGTAAGTAGCAGAAGAGCATTTTCTATTTTAACTCTAGCTTCTGCAAAAACTGGTCGGCAGTGGAGTACATGCAAAACCCAATGCAAGAAATAAGTCCATACTAAAGATAACATCGCTTAAAGACAAATAAGCATGTGAACCTTAGTCTGATTCCTTTCCAATTCTGTCATTCTGTGAACCAGCTCCTGTGGTTTCAGCTACAGCCAAACCAAACCAAAACCAGACAGAGATTGTTTCCAGGACCCAGATGTATCTGATAGTGCCTTGAATGGAAACCTGAAACCTGATCTGCCAGAAATCTGAACTCTGAAACTATGACTGAAAATTCAGCAGTGAAACTGCTTAAACAATCTTGGATAACTGATACCAGCAGTTTCCCAGCCATTTGGTTTTGGCTCTTTGCCACCCTCCTTCTTCCCCAGTCCAGCTCACTACACAGCAGCTAATACAAGTACTTCTGCCATACCAGTTCAGTTCGCTGTTGCAAGGGTGAGAGTGAGTGGCCGGAGTAAGGCACTTCCACTGCCACAGAAAAGTTGATTGTGAAGTTTCCCCTTTAGTTCTAGTTTCCGTCCAGATCATGATTAAGACTTTAATATATACAAGCGATGCTGCAAAGAATTGTCATCACTGAAGACTCCCTGATTTCTGCCAACATGACAACAGCAACTCTAGATAATAGAAGAGTCAATAGCCAGAGTCAATGCAGAAGAGTAAGATGTAAAAGATCTTTTAGCTACCAGCAAAAGAACATGAGACACATGAGATATGTAGTACAGCATTTAGTTTCCATTCCTTTCTAGAGGAACGCCATGAGGACAGCAATATTATTCTGCGTATGCCAACTGTAAAAGAGAGAAGTATATAAAATCGGTTTTTACTCTGCTTTTTATCTTCAAGCACTGGTAAAACTGGAGTGAGCTAGAAAGGGAAGTGCTTCGTAATTCATCATAATTGAATGACCAATATATCAACCTTTGAAATTTAACAATGAACCAAAAGGTTGGTGTAGCTTAGGGCAAATAATAGAAATAATGTTTTATGCTCCATTTCCATGCTGGAAACCTCCTTACAATGCACAAAGATCAATACTCAGTGTGATAGATGGATGGTTTCGAAAGCTTCAAAAGTCAGCTGGCTGACTTCTAGTTCATGAGATATGAGAAATGTGTCAACCATTGCACAATTGCCCCATTAATTTTGCAAACTCATCTACCATGTGTTGATGAAAAAGAACAAAAGGATTTGTGACTTGCCTGTATGATGTCTTTCAATACGTGGGAAGGCAGCTCAGCTGTTTTCTAACTCATCAAACTTTCTTCGGACCTGGAAAGGCTAAAATGAAGCCAAAATTGTAGAACAATTTTATTCTATACACTGAGTGTACTTTGTGAAACAGAAATTGTACTGAAAATCATAGCAGAGTAAAGCCAAGGGGCTAGTTTTGACAAGGGGCCCGGGTCTGGCTTGAAGGTTACCTGCTATGTACAAGTTGAGGGAAGCGTGGTCCAGTGCTCCCAGGGTGCTGGGGGAAACACACGCAAGTAGAAGGGAAGAGCCATCTGTTAATTTGACCTCCTCGTTGGCTGTCCTGGAGGAAAACCTTGTCAAAAGAAGGAATTAACTCTGCTCAACTTCTTTTAAGCTTGTTAGGATTTAGCACTTTACCAGTGAAGACTTCTGCACGTTTGTTTATTACAGTGGAACTTAAAGGTTATTGCTGATATCCAGAGACACAGTAATTGACTCAAAGGATTTATAGTCACTCTCATATAGAAGGTGCACCATCTTCAAGCCTTTATTGGCTTGACAAATGGTCTTTTTCCTGACGAGACATAACTTTGAAGATGATAGACAATGTTTTGTTTAATCTAAGTACTGCCGTAGGAATAGGATAGCATGCCTTCCCTCCACAGTGAGCAAAAGCATATGAGGCTATCAGGGCTGCCTCTCATACCAGAGATATATCTGATATGTCCTATGCTTGGTATGGAATGTAATGGTGCATAGAAATTCTATAGACCGTGTTATGAAATCCCCCTTTCTCTTATTCTCCATTTAACTCTTCACTGAAGCATAGGCCAGAACCTCATCTTTCAATGATTTAGAGAAAAGCATTAAGCAAGCAATTAACTACAGAGTGAATGAAGTCTTGATAAGTGGATGTTAATAGTTCCTGGTCATCTTTCAAAATGAATGTCATTTACCTCCTTATGACACAAGGAGTTGAACTAATCCAGCAGCTGATGATCAAGGTTACATGAATACCACCGTTAACATGTCCCAGTTTGTCATTACACACTTCATCTACTCTCACACTGGAGATTACCCATTACATTTCTCCTCTCCTAGTATCTGCCTATTTAGCTATCTGCTTATTTGCTAACACAGCCCTCAAAGTAAACTGATGGCTTGGGGAGGGGAGGGGAGGGGAGGTACACAATCACAGCCTTCTTTTGTAAAACAGAAGAGCTTCCCTGCTGCTGAGGAGAGGTCTCAACTTCCTGCACATATTTTCTCATCATAAAGCAATTCCACCATGAGTATTTAACTGGATGCATGAAACTATGAATTTAAATTCTACATAATCTAAAAAACTTCTACAGTTAGTAAGAGGCAGCATATTTAATGGTTTCTTTACGTTAATAAAACACTCTGTTGAACACCAAGTATTATCTTAACTAAGACTGACAAAGTAGATAACGTTGGAACATTCACCTGCATCTAAGTCCACAGGACTGATTCTAACTCAAGTCTTCACGAATTTCCATACTCACTTCCATTCTCCAACTGCTTCAGAACTCACATGACAGCTGCAAGTAACTTGTGAAACTGTCCACAGTGAAACCTTCCTAAATAAATTCAGGTTAGGAGCAAGTCTTGTGGATTAACTTCAGTATATGTTACTTCTATACAAAATTTACTGTGGGAATAAGCATTTAACGTTGAACAGAGCACCCAGACTGTTGTGTTACGCAACAGGGCAATACAGCTACACTGTCCTCTCGGTGTGGGGCATTCGCACTCTTTTAAATATCTTACTTTAAAGCAAAATAAAACATTTATTGGCATTCGGTACTACCAGAACAATTTTAGATCTGCAGATCCGTGAAAACAGAAAGGAAATAGTATTTTGCCAAGTTAAAGTAATCTCTTGAAACTCCTACTTCTCTAAAATATTTTCAGGGAACCTTGATATGAGAAGTATGAATGAAGTTAGTTCTAGGGGGGCAAGAAATAAAATAAGGATGTGTGCAAATAGCATGGGGGTGGAGGCTACTGTTCAATACACTGTATTGCCATAAAAGCAATGAATCTCTGCTGAAGTTTATCCACTCAGAACATTCAGTTCCATTGAAAAAGAAATAATTCACGAACAACATATTCATCAGAATATAAACGCGGAGAATGTTGGCATATGATATTTTCAGTATCAATCACCTGCTTTTTTCAGTCTGAAAACTTCACTTTCCTATTTTGTTTTATACTGTAAATTATATTATGGTTCAAAGTTTTAATTCACAACACCCCACTCATTGACTTCAGCTATAGCTGGAAGTATTCCAAAGGATAAAGTCGTCCGAGTTTCTCAGCTAAACAGGAACAAGAACTTCTAGCAAAACTGTCTGTTTTCCTTTAACTTGTTCTGAGTAACAATAAAATTGGAAGGAAGAGAGAAAAGATGCCTGAGGCAAGCACTTCAACCTAACTGGTTGAACTGCATATTAGCATCTGTAAACAAGCTCCAATAATGAGAAGCATCATGGAAGTGACACTGTTGTCATCAGTACAGAGAGATCTGAAAAGCTGTTAAGATTTAACGTTTTAACCCAGATCCTTTGCAAGTCTGGAGAATAATATCTTAACTGTAAAGCACAATGAGGTTTACTAATGGTATCATTAGATGCAATTTAGATATTAATGGTTTTTTTCTGATTACACATATTGAAATACATTTTTTCCTTTCCTCCTTCATTCCATCACTGAGAAAGAAGATAGACAAATATTAAGTATCTATTTTTTTAATTACGATCCTGACATTTTTCTAAATAACAATTCATCTAGAATTTATGGGTTTGCCAAGGCAGACAGGAGAATATGTTTCCTCATGAGATCAGGCTTTCAGAAAAGAAAAAATATGAAATAATGTGTATTGTAATCTTTATGACTGGAAAAGTATAACTGCTTCATTGTTTAATTTTTGTTACTTAAATGAAAAGGTGATGTGCTCTAAAATTCCTTATAGGTAACAACTTTGTCTTGTGTTTCGTCATTCCTCAGCCCAGAGGATTTCAAAGGAATTTGCTGTTTTTGTCACATCTTTATCCTCCTGCAATGAAAGAGAATTGTGAATGATGGGAAAAGAAGTTTAATATTTGGCTCTGTAAGTAAGTCCATTTTATAAAACTTTGAAATTTAATTGCAGTGAGTTTTGAACAATATGCTTACAGAATTTCCTTTGTTAAGCAGCAGTAGTAATATGAGAAAATCAGATATCAACTATTAAAAATTTCTGGCATTTGACCTGTTAAATAGGGAAAAATAACTGCTTAAAATCCAAATTTTTGGCAGCTGTAAAATGGCTACTCTGTATCTGCTAGTTATAAACTAGCCAACAATTCAGTGTCTCCCACTTGGTAAACAGGACTAGATCCTCTTCTGATTTTGTTTTTGTTACTTCCTAAGAAAGCCTCTCTGTAGTCCTTATAAATGAAGAACATATAAGGCTATTTTCATGTTGTTAGCTTTTGAGATTTGGCTGAAGCTGTTCCATGTCCCTGATATTAGCTGAAATGAGAATGAGGTCCAGCTGGTACCTCCACAATCAGAAACTTCAAGCAGACAGGCTAAAATGCCAAGTGAAGCTTTGTAGTGGAGCCTGTTCTAAGACCGAAGAAAGATTTACTGATCTTTTGTATCCCAGTTGCTCACCCAGACATATTCAGATTTTTCCCTTGTTTCTGCTAACCCCATTTGTTCCTTTAGCTGTAAATTTGTCTTGTTCTTCTTTCAACATCCATAACAAACTCTATCACCTTTATCTTCTTTAAGATATTTATCCCTTGAGCCAGGATCTTCCTCAGGTTTACCCTCTGTCATAAAAAAGATATCAGCAGCTTCATCCAGTTTTTAACTGGGCAGCTGTAGGTCCAACTCTTCATTAAGCTGTTTTGATTATTTTTCTGAAGAAGCATAGCAGACAGGTCCGCTGATGCAGAACTAGGGAACTGATTACAAAGAAATAATCAGCTTTTTCAGCTTTCTTAGACTGTACCACAACTTAGTCCCCAGAATTGACTGGTAAAGTGAGAGAAATAGTTTGTTTCCCAATGGAAGGATGACTTGTATAAAAGAAAAAAAATAGATTCTAATACATTACCAGTACTCACACATAACTAGGCTCAACAGAGTGAATTTTAGCAGAGTTACTTGGACTGGTAGCTACCTTGCCAATATAAAACTCTTATACAAAGTCCCAACGGAGACCTTGATGAATAATGTACTTGATTGATTGATATCTCCATCTATTAAAGTTAATAATAACATTGCTTCCTATCATCCTTTGATGATTATTTTCTAGTGAGATATTTTGGTCTTTGTGAAAGAATGTGTGTTCCTATCAATCTATCAGCATGAAAACACAGGATCACTTCTGAAGCCCAGAAATTGCTACTGTCTACAAAGTAATGGATATATAGATCATGGGTAGGATATAAGGACATTAATAGCAGACAGGAAAGAGTTTGATTATTTTAACGGGAAAAATAATCTTTCCTTTGAATTTTGAATTGTTTTTTATCTTTTGTGTTGTGAATTAGTTATCTATTTCTAATGAAATAGTAAAGATGCATTCAGTACCCTACTGCTCAAAAGTGAAAGAATTAAATAAGAGATTATTTATATAAAACATTGGCAGAGTAAGTACAAACTACAAGTTCAGACTCTTTTGAAAGCAAATACTCTATTGGTTCTTTAAAATAAGGAATTACATACTTGCCTATCCAGAACAATAAATTTCTTCTTAATAATCAAGTTATTCCGGAGCTCTTCAGTGTAAGAATTACATTCAATTTATGATTAAATTGACAGCACTGATATTAACATTTAATGCTCCCAATATTGTCATGTTACAATAAATCAACTGTTCACAGCTGTAACACCCTTCCTTTCTCTTAGTGAAAAGGGTACTTTAATTTGAATGTATGTTAGCTTATGATTAAGAAACAGCTTATTGATAGTTAATTGTATGAATTTCTGTCTCTAGAGCAATCAGAGAGAACTGCATACATACTTTATAAAACATGTAATACGTTGATCTGTCAGTATTGCAGTATCTTGCCCAACTAGCATTCTGGAGCTTTATCAGCATGATAGGATAAAGGAATGACAAGCTTACACATAGGAATAATGATCTAATGATAGTACGCTAACAAGAAGAAATGCAGCAGTTTGAAACGAGAGCATGTGTATTCCAAACAATCATTAGATCATTATTTCTACCTGTAAGCTTGTCATTAGATATTATAAATCTAAAGGAAGAATTTCAAATCAGAAGATAATGTGTTCAGTTATGTGGCAGTCGTAACAATTCACACATAAAATCTTTTTTGCACACACGTATCTCAAAGTGTGGAAAAGGATAGATTGAAGTTTCCATTCCATAGCTCCTACTGCCCAAGAATGCATCAATAGGGAAATTATGCTTTTGATAATAGTATTTATATCTGATATGATGATATCTAAGAACCAGGACTAGTATTAAAGAAGAGTTTGGGACATAAAACAAGAATTTGTTTCCAAAGGAATGAGTGAATGTATGTGCTTCTGCATACACATCTTGGTGAATGCATACTAGCAAAATGGTGAAATTACTTTTTTAATATAAGACTAATCACAAATGAATCTTCCTTCATGCTGCATACTTTGGAAGTACTGAATAATAGATATCTTTTGCTTAAAAGATCTTCTGAAATAGAAAGGCCAAGGATAAAAGAAAGAGATAAAACAGTATAGGCCTCTGACAATCAATATGCTTGTCCTTGAGATGTTTTTTCTCCTGTTAGCAAATGGACATGGAGCATATTTGAAAGCAAGGATAAGCTATTTGGAGAAAAAAAGCAAAAGTAGAGGGGTACAGAAGGAAAAAGTGGAGGTGAAGGAAGGACCCTGCAGGACGCTGTTGAAAAGGCTAGTTATATAATGACCACAATAAGGAGCTTGTACCAGAAGATTTGGAAGTTACAAGAGCATGCTTTGCACTCTTTGCATTGTTTTTTTTCAGTAAAGGACTTGAAGTTTCTGAGACTGAACTCCCTGGAACAGTTTTATCCAGGATCATCATGAATCTCTTCTAAATCCACCCTTCCCAAGAAGCTCCTGTAGTTATAGCTTCTGTGGAGATTACCACTTAGCAAGCAACACTGAGCAGACAGCCTGTTTACTACTGAAGACTCTTCTAGCATCTACGGCTTGCTGTTGTTTCGTGCCTCCAGAAATCTCACTGTAACTCTAAAAAGGAGTAAAAGAGGTTATTTCTCTCTGGCCCCTCTGGGGACTCTGGCCCCTAAAGTCTAATCAAGAGACTTCAACATCTGCCTGGTATTGGCATCCACTCCCAAACATTAGGGAATAAATGAAATCCAGCCATGGGGATGTCCACAGTTCACTGACCCTTGTGTCACTCAAGTTCTGATACTGCCTGGGGTTCCCAACCACAGATTGTCTGCCTATTTAACCTCAATATTCTCTTGTCCAGAATAGCTAGAGACTGAAATATTTTAGGAGTGGTTTTATGATGTATGCATATGAGAATACTACGACTTGCAGTTCAGGACAGCTGAAGACATGGTTTACAAATCTCAAGTTCTGCCCAGTTTGAGTCAAAGATTTGAAACAAAACCTATTTTGGACCTGGCTTTAAATTTAGGCAGAGGAAATGGTGCTTTATCCTACAAACATTTGGAGCTGCAAACACACAAGTAATTGTTATTCACAGGCAGTCATTGTTTCCATTAAAATTGGCAGGGTGGCAGGTGAGATTAATCTAATTCTCATAGAATTATACTGGGAAATTAAGATGCTGATGGGGAAGATGAAGAAAAAATTGCTTGTACATTCCTTAGGAAGTAATGTACCGTTGATTCATATCTCCTGTGCCAGGTCAGTCTTCCTCAATCTTTCCTATCCCACTAGATACATAGTTATTCATTGAAATAGAGGAAAGGGAAATAAAGGTTCTGGAACCCAAAGATTAAAGTGACAAATGGAAAGAATGTATCTTATTCTGTCTCTTCTGGGGAAATAATTGAAGAACCCTAGATTTTAATAGATATTTTCCAGTTTTCAGCAACTTTTCTTTATGAGGCAGAGACTCTCTTTTATGCTTTTCTTAACAGCACATACTCACATTCTTGTGTGATTTGTGAGTCTTGCTTATAGGTGCTTTCCAATCCATGTGCAATGAATTGGAATGCTAGACAACTGACACAAGCCTGAATATTCTTCGAGTTGATGGAGTCGCAGGGCTGCATGTTGAAGTTACGTAGATGGCTTCGGTGGAAAATACAAGGGCATTTGATGTCGTCTACCTGGACTTGTGCAAGGCCTTTGACTTGCTTTCACAGCACATTCTTATCTTTAAATTGGAGAGAGATGTATTTGAAGGCTGGACTATTCAGTGGATAAGGAATTGGATGGTCACAGCTAGAGGCTTGTGGTCAACAGCTTTATGTGCAGCTGGAGGTCAGTCAGAGTGGTGTCCTTCAGGGGTCCGTCTTGGGACTGGTGTTCTTAACATCTCTATCAATGACATAGAAAGTGGGATTGAGTGTACCCTCAGCAAGTTTGCCAACAACACCAAGCTGAGGGGGGCAGCTGATACAATACAAGGCAAGGATCTACCTGGAGGGATCTGGACAGGCTTGAGAAGTGGACCCACGAGAACCATATGAGATTCAACAAGGCCAAGTGTTAGGTGTTGCACTTGGGCAGGGCAATCCCAGATATATTTACAGACTGGGAGAAGAACTCCTTGAGAGCAGCCCAGTGGAGAAGGTCTTGGGAGTCCTGGCAGATGAAAAACTGGACAGGAGCAAGCAATGTGTACTTGCAGGCCAGAAGGCCAAGTGGGCTGCATCAGAAGAGGGATGGCCAGCAGGGAGAGGGAGGTGATTGACCCCCTCTATTCTGCCCTTGTGAGACCCCATCCGGAGTACTGCATCCAGGCTTGGGACCCCCAGAACAAGAATGATGATCTTTAAGGTCCCTTCAAAGCCAAACCATTCTGTGAGGCTATGCAGAATTAGATCCATTGAAGGATTTGGCTGCTGTAAGATGAAGAATCAAATAACTTCTGACAGAGACACGAATTGAACCTGGTTTCTGGCCACGTTCCATGAGGACTTCATCTTGAGAAGGTGAATTAAAAAAGGTCACCCTGAGAATCATGTCCAGTAAGGATCATGACATTACTCCCTGTGCTCCCTACTCCTAATGATTTTAGATATTTGTAGGCTTAGATAGTTTCAGAGTGGAGGTTCTGCAATCTAACTTGTTTTTGGGGGAGCAGAATAACGGCAAGCAACAATTAGGCACCTGCAGGCTTGGGCAGGCACGCAGCTTTTAATGCATATTTAATATATGTTGAAAAGGAAAGCTGTTTGAAACCTAAATTTAAAGGAATCAGACAGTTTGCCTTTACAGTGGCGATGTCCATCAGCAAATGGAAATGGTTACAGAGACTGTTCTCCAGTTGTACAACACTGGATTATGCCTAAGTCGCCATGTCCTCTCCTCTTTTTGTCTTTAATTTTTTTCAATTTTGTCAACTGATCAAAAGATTAATTCAACAGTAGATACCCAACTGAAGAGACTGAGAACAGGAGAAAACTGAAAGCAAAAGTCAATGATCTTAGCAATTGCTAGTATTCATTAATCTCAAATCAGCCCGTTTCTGCCTTCAACGGATCTTGCAGCCACCACTGTATTTTACATTCATTTGTGAAGTTTTAAAATGTAGTCTGATTACATTCTGCAGCCCCAACACCACTTTTGCCAGGTATCAACTCCATCTTACAGAGGCAGACCTCAGGTACGAAGAGACCTAATACTTTGCACCTGGTCACAATGAATGTTTGGGAAAAGTTTGGAATTATTGTCAGTTCTTCAGACTTTCTATTGTCTGCTTTAACACATTGTTCCTTATCAATGGAGGTGAGAGAAAAAGCAGAAAATGCTCTTGTGCATGTGAGCTTTTCTGTGTTTTTCCACTACAAAACCATTTGCTCAATGAATTATATGAGAGGTTCCAAGTGTTGGAATGGGAAGAAGAGGAATTTTTAAAGTGAAGATTCTCTGCCAGCCTAACCTGCTTATAACCGCCAAATCAACATTTCATCAGCACTAAAAGATATGTGTGAGACTAGATTTTTTCAATTATGCACAGGTAATTTTTATTAGAAAAATCCTTCCTTCCTCTTAATGTAATCTTCTGTGCTTGCAACCTAGCTATAATTTACAGAGCACCCAAACATTTCATCAAATCTGAATTGAAAAACAGCAGCTTTGCCATACAAACTGATTTGTTAGCAAAGGATAAATCAATGTGGCAAGAAGAAATACAGTGAAGATTATAACACAAATGGTAAATGTGGAAGGCCTCCCAAATGGGAGGGGCTGGGTATTGTAGGGGGAAATGAATGACTTATGGTATAGAAAAGAGAAAGTTTCCTTTGTGGTGATGTTACATTGCCTTTAAATGGAGTAGGAGGGTGAGGGAAGAAGGAAGAAAGAAGCAGGGGAAAACAAGTGATTTAGTTCTAAGACATGCATGCAAGGTTATGCTTTTTGAACTGCTTTGCCAATAAGATTTTATTCAGAGAAACATTTTTTGTGGACCTATATGCAGGTAAAGGAATAGTCTGGAGAACTTCCTAACATCTTTATGAATTGCTAGTATGCATGAAATAGAAAGGCTAGACCACAATAATAATTGTTAATAGCTGTCAAGTGTAAACCAACCCTAAATCTCCTTAAGAAAACATTTTCAGCTCAAGACAGGCATGAGCTAGGTATTTTGTATATCCAAATAACTACAAGTCTAGAAAATGCTGCTTAATGCTCAGCAATGGATTAGAGACTTCGAAAAACTTAGAATATGTGCCTTCCTCACAGACTTCTGAACTCCTGCATGTGGATCAGTTGTGTATAGAATAATCAGGGATATTTCAGACCTTCCTCCAAGATTCAGCTCATAACATAGCAAGTTGAAGTGCTTAATTTGGGCATCTCCTTTAAACGTGTAACCTACCTCACAGGCTCTTTACTGTGAACACTTTAGAGACACAATGAATAGCAGGAGTTAGGCAGCAAACTCAGATATTTTACTTTACCACAGCAAACACAATTCACACAAGTTTGTTCTGGGAACATAATAATGAGTCAGATCAAAACCTCATTGAACTCTACATGCTATCACTAGTAGGGAATGAAATGGTAACAGACACCAAGGAAGTTATTAGTGCGTAACAAGATGGTGAGCAGACAGTGATAATCCCCATACCTTCAATATATGCCCCCAAGGTCCACAGTATATTATATTATTGTGTACTTTTGGGTGGGGGAGAAGTACTTCCTTCCAGCAGCAACATTCCCTTCTTTAACTCATTTTATCAACATCTTCTGAAGTGTTGTAAAGGTATGTAACTCATTGCTCAGTAAAGTAGCAGTTTGTTGAAGATATTTAATCTAAGAGAAAAGATGATTTTTTGACAAGATACTTGCCAACCCTACGAAGACTTAGTTTTTTGAATATTTGTTTGGCTTGAGGGCAGTCAGATGATGGGAACACGCAGACATTTCAAAGTTGGCTTCCTTTCTACTGAGATCACATTCTGTATGAAGATGCAATGATGATCCCATGGTGTAAACACACGCTCACTCTTAAGATCTGACCTATGATCCCCCAGCTCACTATATCAGAATCGTCATACAAGCATCAACAGATACATTTCAACATTAAAAAATCTTAGACTGTGTTTGATTGTGACACTGTGTTTATATTATACTCTCAGACATCTGGGTTAATTTGTAGATAGTCCCGTGAAGAGCAAGGAGCTAGTCCCTTCCAGCTTGGGATATTCTACTGTTCTATGAACTTATAACACTCTTTGTGCCACCTCCAAAGCATCAGGTCAGTCAATTCCCAAATAAATATTCTAAACAGAGATTCTGAAACTTTTAAAATCATTGTTCACCTTAGTAAGTTTAACTGGGCAATCCTTAGCAAGTGTGCAGACATACATGTAAGCTTCACTGAAACTCAATATTGTAAATTGATTTACACCAGTTAAAGAACCTTAATCTTCCTTGAAACTTTAATAGTAAAAATCATGGAATCACTTAGATTGGAAGAGACTTTCAAGATCATCAAGTCCAACCACCAGCTTGACTTACCAAGTCCCACCACTAAACCATGTCCATTAATGCCATATCCACAAACTCTTAAATACCTCCAGGGATGGAGACCTGACCACTTCCCTGGGCAGCATGTTCCAATGTTTGACCACCCTTTCTGTGAAGAAATTCTTCCTGATATCCAATCTAAACCTCCTCTGGCTCAACTTGAGACCATTTCCTTGTGTCCTATTACCTGTCACCTGAGTAAAGAGACCAACACCCTACTTGCTGCAACCTCCTTTCAGGTAGTCAGAGAGACTGATGAGATCTCCCTTCAGCCTCCTTTTCTCCACTCTAAACAATACTGACTCTCACAGATGTTCCTCATATCTTGTCTTCCAGTACCAGTATATCATATGAATGAAATTTAAGTCTGTCTTACTTTTTGGAAAACTCCTAGGAGTCATTTATTTATTTTCAATAGAAAAAAGTCTACTTATCTTAGCTCAATCACAGTAAATCATTCTTCAGGTCTAATTTTTATCAGTATTCTTTTGAAATTCACTCATCATATCCGTCTCAAAATGAATCATTCTTTTGATAAAAAAGCAGCAAAGGTAATCAAACAGATATAATATTAATCCTAAGCAAGGGAATAAGACAAGAAAAATCAAAACCTTAGTTTTGTTACTGTAAAGGTTCAGCAGTTTGCATTAATCATTTTAGCTGCCTTTGAGGAAACAATGCCCCCTAAATCAAGCGCTAGTCAGATGCTGAGAAGAACACTGTCAATACTTAGAGGAATATGGTTCTTTTCTTGAGTTCTCATCTTCACTGAAATAGTGAAACACAACAAATACAGCCACACAGTTAAAATGGGTATTTTATCATGAGGCTTTACCAATCACTGACTAAAGAAAATAGAGCTAATAGGGTCTGGAGGGGGAGGGGCTGTGTGACAAAGGTATTTCCCTACTCAGAAGAGAAAATGGCCCTGTTTGATTGATTCTTGGAGAAAACATGCAGCAAAAATGCTGTTTTCTGTTAGCATAATACGAAACAAGGATGAAAACACTCATTTTTTTATTCTTGGTTTACTTGCAAAAAATCTTTTCTTTTAATCCCATGTGATAAAATTAACACAAAAACACTTGTTACTTTCTGATCAAACTGCTCATCAGAGAATATCACATTCTCTGTAATGTTGCTGCAGTTCTTAGAAAGAGTGGACTTTTTTTGAATGTGTTTTTCAAACACTTTTTTCCCACTGGAGGAGTTACAAATATCCATTCTTAAAAAAATAATACACCGTCCTCTTCCCCTCCACAACTGCATGCCAACGGACAAAACGAAAACAATGTATTAAATATTAAGGTATGGATACTAACTTCAATAATAACTAAGAATTAACTAAATTGTGCTAGAAAATGAGTGCAAACAACTGAGGAAGAGAGATATAATTCAAAGTTAGATTGCAAAAAAAAATAAAAAGGAAAAAAAATGTTTGTGAGAAGGAATGATTGAATGCAGCAATAAAGAGAGAATTGAGACAATAACTAGAGGCTGTATAGCTGGACACATTTCAAGCAAAAATAGAGTTATTCTCAATATGAACATAAAAGTGGGAGTGGAGGGTGTGAGAGTCCATTGCAGCAAATGTTCGATATAAATTCTATAATAAAAGCATAGCATCTGGATTTTACAGTGCAAACATCAAATTGTAAAGGTCTGACTGGGGCAGTCCTAGATCTGAATGCCAACTTGCTCTTTCAAGAACACTCTGTCTATATAATACTTGTAAAGTCCAGAAACCATTGCTTCTGGACACATAATTCCAAATGGGGAATAACTTAGATAAATATAGCCCTAGATAAGTCATCTCAGGTTTTACACAAATGGCCCAATGAACACTGGGACTTGTTTCCAAAAGTTGCAGTTCATTATTGATGGACATTAGGGTCAAATGAACAAGTCATTATTTCCAGCAATTTCTAACTCTAATTGTAGGTTAACTTTTGATCTGCTTGAAGTAATTTTGCTAATTTGCAGCTTCTATTATTTGGTTGTGTCTTTGCTTTCTGAACACTTTCTTTGTTTACTTATTGAAAAGGCAGCACAAGAATTCTGATGAGAGACATGTTACACTCCATGGTGACTAGATGTAACTTTTTTAAAACTAGCTTCCAAGTCAAAATATTAATTTTACTCTTGTTTTTCATAGTATTTGTGAGAACAAAAGGTCATTCTAAGAAATGCCTCCTGTTAGGATTAGAGTATTATGGATTATAAATTCTCAGGTGGTAGAAACAGAGTTGCAGCCTGTTTAATAAAAACAAATGAAATACCCACAGAAAATAAGTGGAAGGATTTGCCTGCCTCCTTCACATGTCCAGGCAGATGGACTTAGTTCTTGAAAAATGTGCTGTTCTGCGTCACATATAAGCTCATTCCATCTTCCTTCACATTCTCTTTGACTAGCTTTCTCCTTGAGTATTTTCTCAAGTTTTTCTCCTTAGTATGTAGTGTCATACAGACTTCCTTTTCTCCTTCACTCATGCTTCTTTCCATTTAGAAAAATTCTATAAAAAGTTCAGAGGAGTACATCCCTCACAATGAAGGACTTAAGTATCTAAAACCACTACAAAACTTTGTTACTGAAGGCTTTGTTATTGTCTATAATCATCTGGGTTACCACAAGATAGTCCCTGACAAGAAAGAGGAGCAATCTGGAAAATTACTGTTTCAAAGTGAACATTCAACAAAACGAATGAAGAACTGGAACAAGACTAAGTGATGTGGTAGATTCTGTATGACCTGAACATTTAAATCAAGTTCCGCCAGAACTTGTGATCCCAATGCAAGTGTTAAAGTATGGTATTCTACAGCCTCTGTTATCCAGAAGGTATGGTTATCTGGACATGACAGATTCTTCTGGATTTAAAGTGTAAAAGTTCTCTTAGTCAGGCTTCCCATCATATTATACGAATAGGCCATGACACGTGAAAATGAATGTACTGTGAGATGCTACCTTTTTTTGTTCTCTGTTATAATGTTTTCTGGTTTTAGAATCTTACAACATCAGATTCTTTTGAACTGCAGCCCATTGCATGTTCTACATAGATCAAACTCACGATGCACCCCTCTGTCTGCAGCACCTGGGGTCTACAATCCCAGCAGTATAGTTGCACTGGAAGAGCTGATATGTGTCAGAGGCGTGTCTTATTGGTTTAGAGGGACAGAACAAGCAAAACAGATTTCTATGGCCTCACTAACAGCTTCATTACCTAAGCTAGCAGATAATACAACAAAATAAGAGAAAGAGATGAAGAGATGGCAATGGCATATACTCCCAAAGTGGGATGATATCATGGTGTCTCTCTCATAGTTTTGAGACTGGCTTAAGGGCAACAGCAGAGGGAGGGTCTCTGGCAGACGGATCATTTGGAAGGCTGGACTTTTTTACAAGTAGATTGGAGGATCTGGGTGACAGATACAGGAAGGCATCTTGTCAGTAAGGATAAGATTAGTATGCCTATTAACCTACTCTTTATGCCTTTATTTTCAATTTTGCACCTAGCAGCATGACTTTGGTTATTGCATCTTTTTTGTTATTAAGGCTCTCCATTTTGTGGCAGTGCCAGGTACACAGTTAAGCTGACCTCCAAAAATATAAATATCAAATGAGGCAGTATTTACAATGAAATGTGAAGAATCAGTGCCACAAACCCTACAATTCCTATCTGACAACTGTGTTACTAAATAAAACTAGCAGAACTATTAAACCATAAACTTTCACGTTCACTGAGACTTATACTGCTAGGCCTTCCTTCTGTATGATAAAATATATGTTTGTCTAGTTAAATTCAAGTAAGATATATGTCTGGTTTGTTGTCAGGGAACCCTAGTCTTAAAGTTTCTAAAGAACTAGACCCATATTGTCATTCCTCATAAAAAAATGGCAAGCAATATACTATCTTCTGGCCTCCTGAGGTATTGTAACAGAATTCTTGAATGTTACATTATTGACCCATCAATAACCATTCAATGCTAGCTCCAGCAGAAATGTGCTGGAGAGAGATGATCATGTCTGCTGTCATAAAGTTCCAGTTTGAGGCATATTTGATTATTGTAACATTAAACATGAAAAAGGAGGTGTATCAGGAATACTCCTTATCTTTTTTGCCTCTCGACAACAGGCAGTTCAGGATCATCAACTGCTCAAATAAGGAGAACTACATCAAAAAAGACAAGTTAAAAAAAATACAATTTTTCACTGCTGCTGTCAGCCTGCAGCTATTGTAAATGAGTAATTTATAAGTATGTAATTTACCAAATGTGTATAGAAGCGCATTTAATGCTGGTACAAGGACAGCCTGAATGTTTAATGAGGTTTTTATAGCATATTGTGCTAAGTTTAATGCAGGCATGTAGGTATAGCTTCCTCAGCAATCACTAAGGATTAGTTAAAGGTGTTTTCTTTCTTTTGATTGTAAGTCTGAAAAATGTGAATTTAAATAGGACCCTGCATAAATTTACATAATTATTTCAAATCTGTCAATGTCTATTCTTTAAACATGATCATTTCTATAATGTGTGGAGGCTACATTAGTCATGAAAGATTTTTGGGTTTTTTTCACTTTTTTTTAAGCTAGTAATGCTACCAAGATGAAAAAACGAATACCATGGTTAATGCATGACTGGATCTTTCAGAAAAATGATGAGAGGCATCCTAGTGATAAGGACCTATTTACCATAAAATACATTTTCAGTTTTTTTTTTTTTTTTAAAAAGCACATTTACATGAAAACAAGATTCCTGGCTAAGGAAACCCTTCTTCTCTGCATAACCTCCTCTCCCAACTACCACCACCTTGGTATAATAAAATTCTCTTGTGGTGACTAGAGTCCAAATCCTGTCAACACTTACACACGTTCTTAATCTTTCAAACAAACCCACTGATTTCTGTGAAGTAACCTGCTGCGGCACAGTGCAGCACATGCATAAGTGTTTGCAAGACTGGGGCCCAGATGATCATTTCCAGATGAATGTGTACTGTAAAGAGAGTGGTGGAAACAGCACTTATGGAAGTAGAGAATTTCAAGAAACCAAAGCTTAAGGTTACACCACCCAGCAGTATTTTTGCCTGAAAGAGGTAGAGTACAAAACAACTTTTGCCACTGGATCTCAGGAGCAGCTACTGCTACAATGCCTCAGAAGGAACCCAAGAGAGACAAAGAGCAGTGGTCTTACATGCTGACCCTGAAGGGATGCTGCTGACCAAGATGGCAAAGCAGAGATAAATTATGTCTCTTTGGTTATCAGCTGTGATTCTCTTCTTTATTGAAGGGCTCATTTTTATCTGAATCCACAGACTAAATCTTGGTACAGTGCTCTTCAGGGGCAAATGAAGACCACTGTAGTTATTGGAACAGAACTCTCAGCTTTTGAAATGTGCTTTCTTTCTGATCACAATAACAGAGAAGAATGCAAGAATAAATGCTGTTGAGGTACATTAAGGATTTTAAGATATTTTTTTCCTTTTCATTCAGAAATAACTTTTGCTGATGGTTCTGTAGGAAATCACCTATTCACATTTTCCTCTAAGGAGAGATAGGTGGTTGGTTTCATATGTTCCCCAGCAAGAATTCTAGAAATGGGCTGGCAGACAAAAAGCACAGTTCTGTGTGGTGGTGTATTTTACCTTTCTTGTTGAAGGTCCCTGTGTTCTGGCAGAAGGCATCCCATCTGAAATGGTCACAATCAGTAAAGAAGTGTTTCCCAAGTGTTCCCAAAGCCAACAGAAATGCGTGGAAAAACAAAGGAAGAAGGATCAAGCTTACTTTACAGGCTGGAAAATACGTTTGAATACGTTGGAAAAGTTTGAAGAGGAGATAGTTATGTTCCACTGAGATGTAGTTCTTGTTTGGAGTTTTATCACCAGAAGTAGCCATTTTTGGCCTTGGATCAAACAAGCAAATACTTCTGAGAGCCAGATTTTTTTTCCGGATAATGTGTAAACCTGGAGAGGGTAACATGAAACTTGGAAGTTTCATTTTACTGTAGTGAGCACAGAGCTTCTTCTGAGTTCTAGCTTACCATCCAGTGTCAACAGACTTCAAAACCTCAAAGTAAAATTCAACTTAAACTACTGAGTTTCATATGATTCTTTAGTTTAGTTGTTTTTTTAATATACAGTTACCAGCTAGATTCGTAATTTAAACCATCATTTCCCATCTAATCTTTTTCCAAATGTCTCAGAATCTCAGAGAATCTTTAAATAGACACTGACCTGTGATTCAGGTGGAACCAAGTGAATTTCTGTTGTGTGGTTTGAGGTTTTGCCAAGAATCCTTCAAATAGCTCTTGCAAGCACATGCCTTCCTAATTCCTTTACGTGCACAATTCTAGATTAAAGACAATAAAGCCCAACATTATCTAATGCAAAATTAGACAGTGTTTTCTTCCTTCACGTCTTTCTTTATTACTGTCAGGTAGCATGCAGTCTGTTGTCAGACTGCTGTTGACCATTGCAAATAGAATTTGCAGGAGCAACCTGACAAATAAAGAGAAGCAAAAGTATGAGAAAGAATAGATTTTTATTGGATACTGAAACTAAGTAAACATGACATGTAATTTATCAAAAGCATAAATATAAGCAATGCCAACATGTCTTTTTCCTCTAGAATGATATATTTTACCAGAGGGATATTTCAGATTATTCACTTTGTGCCAAGGTAAGTTTAATACCTCTCTAATCTACAACATATGGGTCTTATGACATTACACATTATTTGCATCACCAATAAAACAGCTCATTAATCAAACATGCCACCATAACCTCCAACAATATATACTGCAAAAATGTGGTTTTAAAATATTTTTAAGTGGAATTATTTGCTTGAAATACTCCCTTTTGGTACAATAACTTAATTTTAACACTGGTCAAGCATACCAAAGATTATCGTAAGTCTCCATTTAATTGAAGATTTTAATTGAAGGNATTTTAATAAAAATTTTAAATAGAAGAAAAAAAAAAAAAAAAAAAAAAACAACCACCAAACACACTGTGGATGCATTTTCTTCACAATTTTCTGATGTGTTTCTATTTATCTTTTCATCAGAATATGTATGTTCAGAATAGGATTGTTGTGAAGTAACCAATATGTATTCTCTGTGTAATTATATGCTATTTTACTCGTTAGGTCAGTCTATTAGAAATGAAAATCAACTTTGTACACAAATAGATCATTTTCTCTCATATGCCATAATTAAATATTTTTGTGAAACAGGAAAATATAGGCATTGTTCAGAATTCTCAATTCAGCTTTTGTCTTGCAACAGTTTGAGTCAGAAAGCAAGTACAAAAATACTTCAGGTAGCGTTTATCAGCATTTCAGCATGAAATACATCAATTTAAGACAATAGGAATGTCTTTTCTGTTAAACAAAGACAAGCAATCTGAACTCTGCTTTTATTACCATGCTACAGAAAATGGATATTTAAATAAGCATTTTGCATACATTTACATTAATCTACCTGGCAGGTGTCAGTGCCTAGATGAGCATGGATTTTGTTGGCCTCCATTCAAAAATAAAACCTATCCCTTTGTCTACTAGATTTCTTCTCCATTACTCAAACAGAGCCTGAATCAAAAAGCGCTTGACCGCTGGAGCGGGTCCAGAGGAGGGCCACGAGGATGATCAGAGGGCTGGAGCACCTCCCCTACGAGGACAGGCTGAGAGAGTTAGGACTCTTCAGCCTGGAGAAGAGAAGGCTGCGGGGGGACCTGATAGCAGCCTTCCAGTACCTGAAGGGGGCCTACAGGAAAGCTGGGGAGGGGCTTTTTACAAGGATAGATCATGACAGGACAAGGGGTAATGGTTATAAACTGGAAGAGGGTAGATTTAGACTAGATATAAGGAAGAAATTCTTCACTGTGAGGGTGGTGAGACACTGGAAGAGGTTGCCCAGAGAAGTCATTGATGCCCCCTCCCTGGAAGTATTCAAAGCCAGGCTGGATGGGGCTTTAAGCAACCTGGTCTAGTGGGAGGTGTCCTTGCCCATGGCAGGGGGGTTGGAACAAGATGATCTCTAAGGTCCCTTCCAACCTGAACCATTCTATGATTCTATGATTCTATGATTAAGCATAGGAGTTGTTCTGGCACATTTATTAAGTCCTGTTTAAAACAATGAAAGTGAGGCTATAAGTAAGCAGAAATAGTTTGTAAAGACAAAGGTGTAGTTATCTTCATGGCAGCTATTAGTTGTCAGTCATAAAGGTACATCTAAAGAAACATGGCTAAAAGTATGTGAGAAGACACTGTGAGTGTGTACATATCTGTGAATATCCATTGACAGTGTAGACTGTTCAGGATTTCCATTTTCACAGTTCACATACTTTCTCAATTTTAACCTCTTGTCTGTAAAACAAGTACAACAATACTATTCCACTTAGGGTGATGTGAGACTAAAACATTCATGGCGCACTTTCAGAACCTACAATGAAAGGCACTATAAAATCACAAAGTGTTACTATTGTTAATTAGAAAGCACATCCCATTAAAACGCCCTAACACTTTCCATTACAGTTATTATTTTGAAAATGGAACGCTTTTCTCATTAAGGGAGGCCAAGCTATATTCAGCTGGAACGAGAATCCTGAAATTTCATCCAGTACTCACAGGGACTTTTAAAATTTCAGAAGAAGTTCAAGAACCTATTTTTGCAGATTTAAGATGAGTCAGATGTAACCAAACCATGGGTTTATTCAGCAAATGATTTCACATGTGCTCAGGGTTTCCAGGTTTAAGAGGATTTCCAGAGAGACTACTCACACATATAAATTTAAGCAAGTACATCACTGTTTGGAGACTCAAGAATCTAAGAAAACAGATTTTTTTACCATTTCTCTGAACCATTGCTCCAAACTTGCTAATGATAACAAACTCCCACTGACTTTAAAACAAACATCTAATTCCCAGAACTGTAATTAATTATTTTCCTGCTGAAAAATACTTAAAAACTCCCCAGATACTTTAATTTCCTAAGAATTCTTCAAAAATCATACTTTCCAAAACACTGCACCAGCCAAGAGAGAAAGTAAAGGATTGAAAAAGTGTGAAATTTACACCGGGTGTCTGCCTAATGTAAATTTTCATTGGGTGTCCAATGCTGTCCAATTATTGTGAAATAGTAAAGTACACCCAAAGAACGCTATATTTTTACCTCTGGATTTTAATGACACACACAAGTTGTTGGAATATTGTCACCAGAAACGTTTGATAAAAAATTGTGTTTAATACAATTGGGTGCAGTTCTCTCTCTCAATTGCAAATACATTGCAGAATATCACGAGAGTCACTAAATTCTGTATCTGTTCACGCAAACCCATATGATACACCTAACGGCCCCTCATAAATCTGAAATATTTTGCCATTTCTCCTTCTTCATAAGTATCCAGACATGCTTGTATTTCTTTTCGAATGCTTTAGTTGTACCGATCTGCTGTCAGTCAAGTTACCATTGGGGTAGAGGTTCAGTAACAGTCACTGCGTATAGCAGGAAAACAGCATGCAGATGGTACTTGCCATCAGCAAGAGATAGAGTTGAGCTGCCTGTTTCTTGAATCTAAATAAGGCATAAAGGAACAAGTACAATGTTTGAGAGAAGCAGCCTGTGGTAGCTTGGATTTAAGAAGAAAATGTGGGAAACCAGCATTTTCAATTGAAAACATTTAAATGTTTGCAATTGTTTCTAAATAATAATAAAACACATAATAAAATCTCTACTATATATGTAAGGAAAAAGTATTCCCCACAAGAGCTGATGGCACATCCTCATAAAAGTAATTGTATTTTTCGCATCATACAATGCCAATCCATCAAAAAATTCCAGAAACGTTTCAACTTTCATGAACTTTGACTAGAACACACAGAAGGTTGCAGTGACTCAAGGGAAGTTAAAGGCTGCTAACAGCTCCATTTTCTCACTGAAAAAATGAATTATGCCATCTCCGTTTTTCTCAAAGCAATATTTTACTTAAATTGCCTCTTTTCTGACTGTCCAGGTTTCCAGTAGGCAGTGAAGGGTGTTCATTAAGAGCTTGCTTCACTTGAATGACTGCTTCATGATGAGGACTAGTCAGACAACTTCGGTGAGGAGTGAGAGAAATGTTTGGTTTTACTCCTCTAAGCTGTACGGTTTAGCCTATCAAATGTTTCGCAATGGGGACTTGTTCTGCTCTTCAGCAATTTCTGTTCTCTGTCATGCGACTTCATGTGGTTCATACAGATCCTAGCAGGTGACACTGAGGCTTTGCTGGAAGGACCCTGATGTTAACTGTAATTGCTTCAAAGGTGATGAATTAGGTTGCAGCTGATCAGGCATTTGTCTCCTAACATTCCCAACACCTATATCCAGCCTACCCCTGAACGTGGCCTTTTTTTCAAAGTATCTAAGTGAGACAAATTTGGTCTAGAGTGTGTGCTTAAAATGAAGGGTCTGTTTAGGCATTCCGTCTCTATTTATATGGATCGTCCCTGGTCTATCCCAGAGTGTGTCCCCTGCGGAAAAAACTCAGTCAGAATGCAGTCTTGATCCTTTCTTCCCCATTCTCTAGCTTTTCTTTTCATTTTTTCATCTATTACTTTGATCCCAATATTATCCACTTGTGCTTTGACATCTTTTTTAATAATCTGTCCAGATTCTCTCCCTGTCATGACAGACTGCACTTATATTTTCTTCCAAGATACGGACAGATAAACCCCTTAAATTCAGAAATTACAGGGGAAAAACATCTGTAGACAGATCTTGACTTCAACACCACCTACTGCTTGCTTCACATCTTCCCAGTATTTGTCAGGTTTAAGAAACATACTTTTTTCTTCTTCTCTATTTAATATGTTTTCAGAGGTATATGATGCAACACAATTTTTACCTTTCTTCATCAAAATTTCCTTCTATTCTCAGCATTACTCTACAAAACCATAGTCCTTTGTTTTCAGCCTTTCTAGTTTGACTTCATCGCTTACATTTTATTTCTGCAAAATGTTTGTTCTTTAAGGAGGATCCCACATACATACAAGATAAATCCACCCTTTCTTCTGCTCAGGTATCCCATTCTGCTGTCCCCCTCCTCCTTCTATTCAGGAACAATTGTTGTCTGGGACCATTCAAGATAGCTCCTTACAGAAGAAAATAGTTAGATGGAGTCTGAAAACATTACTTAGTCTACCTGCTTTTGTTTATGTATATTTGTTCAATGAGGTAGTCACACAGCATTAAAGCTCCTTATGAATGACAGTCTGAGCCCAGCACTCCTTCCTCAGCACTCGGCGTTTCACAGACAAAAGCAAGTTAACTTTCTTTCTTGCTACCATACCCTCTTCCTGTACCTACCTCAATAATGAAACTTGCTTCACTTAGGCAGCTTCATAGCTGATGGTAGAAAAGAAGTAACAATGGCAGACTTACAGAGGCAAATCTGAGACGGTCTTTGCAAGCAAGCTAGGGAATTAACTACCCCCAAGAAAGCCTTAGATACATCATTTCATCCACTGGACAATACAAGATTGGTGAGCAGCTGGCTGCAGATCTGTTCTATGCCAAAATACATATACTTCTTTCTGTGTTTGTTAGCTCTGCCTTTATTTTTTCAGTGTCAGTTCAGGACCTATTAAGGTCATATATTTTAATGATGATTTTACAATCAAATATACGATGCATGAATTCCTGGTGGCCAAACCCAAATGCACTCTCAAAATGCTAACGCTTATGGAAATAGTCAAGAGGGGATTTTTGCCATAATATTTATTATAGCAATATCATAGATTCTGTTAGCAAAACTGCTGCTGTGTCAGCATGTTCTGGAAAAAATAATAGAAGGAACTATAAATAAAATACATAAATTTAATTAAAGATTAAATCTTTAGACAGAAACCCCTCCTTAAAAGGGACTATAAATAAGTTTTTGTTGTTTTATCTTTGTGACGTATCTTGTTCTTTCCTCCAATTTGTATTTTATTAATCTTGCTGCATAATTACAAACATAGTAATTATTCAAAAGATAAATGAGTGGGTTTACAAAATCACTGGATACAAAGCTATTCATCTAATAAGGAGTCCAATCCTTGCTACAATAATTCTACAAAAACATACCACAGAGGCAGTTAGATCAAAAAAGTGAATCTCTCCTGCATTTTTCCTGCCTTACAACAGATTTTTTTTTTTTTTGAAAGCAAGATAATTTGTTATGCTTGGCATACACAAAGAGAAATATTTGATTTAAAAAAAAAAAGAATAATATTTAATAGCATTACTATTTTTATGTAATTGTTTATAGGTCTGAGATGTTCCCAATTTCCCTAGGCTGCCTGTACAGAAGCCTCATTTCATTGTCAGTTTGTGTTATGAGATAATTCCATTATTTCCTGAAAGTTCTTATGAAAAGTCCATATTTATGCTTAGGACAGAGACACATTGTTACATATGTTCAAAGCTGTTGTTTCTACAGTTATGTTTAGATACCGTTGTAGAGCAGATGGAAACATGGCTGATTTTCATCCAAATTCAGATGCCTGCCTTTCAGAAGGCAGCCTGTAGCGTAGGCATCTGGATATAGAGAGCATTAGGGTGTTTCTGACCAGCTCTAGAGCTGACAATTAGGTTACTTACCTAAGGCAGGCAACCCTTTTTCGCCTCCACAGAGATCTCTCTGTCTAGGTATTAAAGACTGTAGAGGATGCAGAAGGCTATGAGGAAAGTAGATGTTGATTCTTCTCAACAGTGCAAAGCACAAAAGCCAAGAAGTGAGCAATATGCTGATTAAGACACCAAAAGCTGCCCTTGTGTGAAAGGCCTGGTAGTGTCCCTAGCTGCAGGACTCTCAGCCAACCCAGAGGTACTCTAAGAGGGTGAGGAATCAGAAGCTGAGATAGCAGCCTTAATTTTCAGTGAAAAATAAACGACTGAAAAGGACAGGGTGGCTTGTATTTTGAGCCCAGCATCAAAAGAACAGTCAATAGCTAAAGAGAGATGTGTATCATGCTTATTTGTGGCACCAGCCCACTGATGATGTCGACAATGCTCTGGGAAAAATGAACTTGAGCTGAACAGTAGCTGAATAGTAGCCTGTATTAAGTGAACTAGATTCATGTTCTGACAATCACACAGAAGTTGATGAATTCTTGGCATCCTCTAAGACATCTGTAAATGTACCAGAGATTCAAGAAGGCATCAACACATTGAGGCTAGTCAGTGGACAGGAGCTGGCAGCAAGAGATTAGGATCCTTAATTCATTACTATCTTTCAGAGAGATTATGAAGATGATGTAAAAGTCCTCTACTCTTCTATTTATCTTCACTTGTACTGATGGCTGGGGTTCAGCAGGACAACTGTGCATTAGAGATTAGCACTTTACTGTCAAGGATGAAGATGTGTTCCCACTTCCAGGTCTTTGATTTAAACGTGCCGGTGTGAGCTAGTAATGGCCCAGACATGGCTGAACATAAGACCTTGATAGATGACAATTTGGCATGTGAATGCCATCTTTCAGTGAGGCTTGGACATAGATGTGTTCTTAGACATACACGTGGGCATGACGTGAAAGTTCTCACGTGTGAAAGAAGTCCATTGAAGTTTAGGAACCTTTTAAAATCTAATGGATACAGACCACAAATGTGTGAAAGAAATGCTGAATCACTGACAGGCACTTGGTTGCATACCAACTTAATAGCATAGCAACTTAAAATGTCTAAACTGGAAGATGAATTCCAGACCTGAACTTTGAGTATGTGAATCTGTCTTATCACTGCAAGTAGAGAGTAATTAGCTCCTGAAAGGCCTATCTTATTAAGAGTTTTGTGGGTTTATACAACAGAAGTAAATGTAAAACTTTAACATAAAAGAGGGCTTATAGTTTTATTAATGGGATAATAAAACAATAAAACCGGTAATGTGTTAATATGTTACTCTGAAGCATGTACAGACAAGGTAATAAAATTGTCTAAGTATCCAGTGTGCTTAAAAGATATTACTGCAATCAGATTTTTGACAACATACGTTTTGAGACAGAAGGTCAAGTTTTTATGCTAATGTAATATGTTAACTTTAAAATTAAATTTAACATCTGACAGATAAAATATGGTCTCCTAAGCGTATTATGGGCTGCATAACCTTATGTAGCTAAGAAGTTAGTAATTGCCCTGGGTGGCTTTAAGGGCTAACATTGTGTGTTTGTAGGAGAGGGGAGGAAATTTTTCACAAAATAAAGTCTCTGATATCTGTAATTCTCCTACCTCCCTCTAAATCAGGGAGATTTTAAGTGTGATAAGGAATTAGAAAGTTCAAATTATTACCTGATATTCTCAACAGAGTGGGAAGTTGTGCCTTGTTCAAGTACACAAGTACTTCATATAATAACTTCCATATGAATGTAGTAAAGGCATGCAGGTATTTAATGGGTGTGCTGTTAATTTATTTGCTTGTTTCCCATCAAGCAGACATTTGATTCTGTTCTCATTTGATCGAGAATCATTAACCTTAAGATGCACTTCACCTTAAGGGCAAGAAAAGTAAAACAAGGCATCATGAAGAGAAGGTGCCCTGCAGCAAGTGTCTTCATGCTAGTCACTGCAGTACCTCCACTGTGCAGCTGTACCTGAGCTTGCCTTAAATTAGATAGTTCAGTAATTGGCAGCAGTTCATCAGCAGCAGCATGGAGCTCAGCACTAGCAAAAGCCCAGCCATTTGCCCTGCAGGAAAGTTTTTCAGGTTAAATCCAGGCTACCACAGCTTTCGGTGTTGGACCTAGTTAGCTGAAAACAAATCACTGGAGCTGCACTGTACTGATGCCATTAGGCACCTGTTCTGTCAGAAAACGGTCCTCTGATCCCTTAAGTACACAAACTGTATTCCTTCTTTGAAGAACTTCCAGTTGGGAAAAAAGTCCTTTGTGCTCTTACTCTGTCAATTTAAGGAGAATATCCAATATTCAAGAATATCCAATGTCAAAGGCTGCAGCGGAAAGAGTTGCAAAGGATGGCTGTTTCTCCCTCTGCTAATACATCCCCCATTCACAGTGTGTCTTAGTTTCTAAGAGAAGTTACTTCTCTCATGGTGGTTGGTATGAAGCTATGTTTTGGTCGCAGAAGAAAAACAAAACTGATAACACTTGGCAGTGTTGAAGAGAGCCATATTCAGTTCCTCAGTGAAGCAGTTAGGAGGCATAAGGAGCTGGGAACTGGAATGGGACAGGGCCAGGGCAGCTGACCCAAACTGACCAAAGAGCTGTTCCATACCATATCACATCGTGATCTTTAAGGAAGGGCAGTTAGCTGAGGGAGGGGCTGCTGCTGGCTGGGTATCGGTTGGTGGACTCTTGCTTTGTGTATCATCTATTTTTTTATTGTATACATATATATGCACTGTTGTTTCTTTTATTTTCTCTGCTGTCTTAGTAAACAGTTTTTATCCCAACTCATGAGTTCTACTGTATTTTTCCCTTAATTCTCTTCCCCAACCCACTTGGGAGGGGGAAGGGTAAGTGAATAACTGTGTGGGACTTAGCTGTCTGCTGAGTCAAACCACAACACAGTGCTCTCCCAGACTGCACTTCCATCTCCTCTGCCCTAGCAATTCTTCCTGCTGCCTCATGCTTGCCTGTAAAAAACACTCTCCCTTCCCTCCAGCTATCAGCCCTCTCCCACCAGACTTTCCAGCATGAGACCATTAAACAAGTGGCAAGCATGCCATTCATTCTTCGTTAGAAGAAATTCTAGAGTGCCAGGCTTTGCCTGGCAGCAACTTAGACAACCATTCTTTTTGCTACGCTATTCAGAGTTATAAATATTTTATTTGTTTCTCTTAACAGAGCAACAGCATATCTTTCTCTCTGTCCAGATTTAAATAGAAAAAGATGTATCGCCATACCTTTTGCTGAGTCTGAGCTGGTAAGCACACTGTGAGAGCACCATTCACTTGTGATAACAGGGAGCATCCTACTTGTGGTACCCCGGTGCTGGGGGCAGGTTAGAACACTTCACCAATTCAGAAAAGTGTCTAAGAATCACAGTAAATAAATCTGAGTTGCTATAGGGGCTTATAGGGACTTACACACCTAGCTCAGTTACATACTCCACAGCTAGGCTGTGGATGAAGCAGAGATTTGAGAACTGTAATCTCCATTTACAAAAGTAAATTCCTTCCGATAGCTGCATTAGATGCCTAGACCTGTACTTTAAAACACAGAGCTCCCCCAGCTCTTTTTGACGACTTCATGCTGAGTGCGCCAGGTTTTCTAGTTTGTATTTTGAGATGCCTAAAAGTTTGGAATAGCAATAGTTACCATAGATCATGGAAAATTATGGTTATATGGACCCTCTAATGACCAGCTCTTCTCCTGCCCACAGAGGGATCATGTGTACTTACTGAAAAATGTTTGCCTAATCAACTCCTTTATATTCATGTTTCTAGTCTAATGAGCTGATGAAAAATATAGATATGAAAAGAAGTAGGTAGTTGAAATAAGCGGAGTGTTGAAAAATTAGATGTTGATACACAGCAACTAAGAAAACATAGTTTGCTATTGTGCAGAAGAACTAACTGAAGAAATTTAGTTAATGCCTGTTAAGAAATGTCTCCCCAGTATTATTGAATGGTGTGGATCAAAGTGCATTTTATCAGACATGAGATGGATGCGATTCACTACCATTATATGTTTACCTTTCCCCTTGCCCAGATCATTAATATAACTGTCATGCTGAAATGGTAAGGTTACAAACATGCAATGTTAGAACACCATGAGATGCCTGTATTTATCACAGAAATAGCACTGCAAGTGGATGCAGGAAACAGATATCACGGGAATGCCAACATACTTGTGACTATTCTGTGACAAATTGTTTCAGCAGTGCTGAAGTGTTCATTTTATTGCTTTCCTCCTTCTGCTAGAATATAAACACATCTCAGGAGACCTTGTACATATTCCACTTAAATATTTGGTTTGTATCTAGTGGAAAATATGTTTCCCACCTACCTTCTTATCCTCCTTAAGTAATCTCGGTTTTTAGAATTGACTAATACAATATCTGTTCTTCAGGATTTATCAACATTAGCCTCAAAGTCATTGGCAGTAATCAAATTCACTGGGGTACACTGCCTATTAATTACACAAGTAGGAAAAAGTACAACATGATGCATATGAGAAAGCAAGTCAAGTAGTTGTGACTTATGTATGTCATTCCTAAAGCAAAAATACAGTTTAAAAATTGAAGTAGTGGGAAAACATTAAAGGACTGGCATTGCACTTCTTGTGCAGTCAAAGTAAGCAATAGTACTGTAACTAGGCAGAATTTGTTTTTTAGTATTTCTAAAATGCATAATGATAAAAATACCTTCTATTTTATCCTTGCAAAATTTGAAAAGCCACAGTAATTTTGTGGTAGGAGATGTGATAAACTGTTAAATTAAATCTGTTCAAATAAAAAAAAATAAGTTAAGGTTTTGACTCAATCTTGAAATTTTAAGATTTACTGGTTTTTACACTGACTGAAAATTTCAAAGAATTTGGATTAAAATAATCATGTAAAATCAATCAGTAAAATCATGAAAGCGTCATTTCCTCAAAAGCAGTCTCAGCAGAGATAATTGCCATAGTCCATAAATAAAAAAGATCCTCAGTTATCCATATTCCAGATGTATAAAAAGCATGGAACCAGCCCTGACTGTCTGCAATGCAACCCAAAAGAAACACCCAAATGTAGCGTGGGGAAATTAAGGATTTTAAGTATGATTAAAACAAAATGAGACATTGAAACACCAGAGGCCAGCCTGGAGAACAAGCACACGATTTGAGCTAGCTGTTAAATGCAGAAAGCAGACACCATTTATAGTTTGGTTTGGTTTTAAATTCCATACTATTCTGTTGTTATGTAAAGACTATATATTTAAGACGATCATATACTTGCTCTGCTCCGCCCCCAACTGCTAGAGAACAGTTTGGGGAAAGAATCCTTACTACTGAACTACAGAAAGAACAGGAAAACCTAAATGAAATACTTGAAAAAATGACAAACAGAAGAGAGTAATAAATATGCTTATACCTAAAATACTTCCATTAATTTTAATAAGATTTTCTAACGTGGAACATTTACAGTATTCAACCCAAGAGCTGAAGTGTAGCACACACCAGTGTCAGTAATAACACTAAATTCGATCTCTAATGTTGTTGTACTACAAAGTAATTATAGGTGCATTTGATATGGAAATGATAGCTCTGGGGTTACCTACTTTAGCCACAATACGTTCAAATCCAGCTGTCCCACTGGGCAGGTACAGCTGTCCATGTCAGCTACTGGAGCCAATGGCACATCCAGGATTTTGGACACATTTGATTCCTCTACCTGTATGATCCATATAGAGTTGGGTGAACAGGGGATAAGGATGGAAGTCTGACCCCGAGATCACTTCAATCTTGGTTCTTGTCGTCTTTAGCTCTTCTTCTTTGAGTCAATATAATTTCCGACCAACTGCTCAAGGAAGAGAAGTGATAAAAGAGATTCTAATTTGTTCAAAGAAAGTTTGGAGGACTAATGAATTACTCTATTGATACTCTGAAAAACAGTAAACCCCTAAAAGCAAAATATTAGCTGTCTACCCTTGTCTTCTGACCTGTCAAACAAAATAACATGTAATTTACAACCAGAAGGATCCTGGTCTCCTTGTGTGGAGACAAAAAGAGCCTCAAGGCTCTACTTCAGCAGAAAAATACTGTAATATCACGCAGCCCCCCTTACCTGATAAAGCCAGAGCTAAATCCTAGTGCCAGAAATGGTCTGAGGAGACAAGAATCTTCTCTGATGGATCCAAAGACATGAGCTTGAGCACATTGAAGTTTCTTGATGGGTAAAATTTCGTATTTTTCTATGTAATTTCTTTTTGTTTATTTGTGATGAAAGGAGCATTATGTAAGAATTTATAGGCTCTACAAGAGCTCTTAGATTGTCAAGACAGGTCAAGAAACAGGTAGCTAGTGATTTCAATAGGAAGGGAAGTGAAAAGTCAACAGTCCAAGGAGACTGAGTCTCCTTGTTAACTCATTTTTCCCACTTTCTATTAGTAACAGAGTGAATTGGTGTCATTGACGACTTCAAAAATTCCAGATTTACAGCAAAATCTTTACACAGAGTTATGCTGGTTATTACAGATAGAAATAATATATTTCTGTATGAATAATGAATTTTGATTTTCTTAACATTATTTAACCTGAGATGTCTGTTTACTAGCGCAAAGAATTAAATGAGAAGTTATCTTTTTCACTACAGTCTCTTTAAATGTTTGAACAGACTTAATTCACCTCTTCAATTGGTTGCACTTTCATCGCCCTTTCCCATCCACTTGTCAACTCTCTGAAAGGTCCCTCTCAGCTTGGCTGACGTGAACACAATCAAATCATACAGGGAAAAAATTAAAAACAAAAAGCTGAACGAAATAAAAGACCTTTCCATCATACGATTGTGATTTAAATTTGCATGTATCCAGATATTTCCTTTGCTAAAGCTTTTCAAAGTCCCCTGTGCTAGGCGGCAATCAGCTGTTAACAGGAGATAAATTAAAGAATGGAAAATTATAACACACATTCCACCTGCATATTGGCTTTAACACAAACATCAATCATTTTCCAAGGTAATTAGTATTGTGTTGGCCTGCAGGGACCAGGCAAATGAAAAGGGTAAGATTTAATGCTCTATGCAACATGCATAAACACATGCACATCCACACACATGCACACACTCACAGCAAAGAGATTTTTCTCTTCTAAACAGCTTATTACAAAAGCTCCCTCTGTGACAAATCTGTTGAGACAAATTTAAAAATAAAGAGCCATATACAGATCACAGTCATACAAAGGCAAAACCAGAATAAAACCACTAATGTCCACACCATTTCTCAAAGTTCACACAGAAGTAAACAAAATCTGAATCAGGCTTAAAGCCCCTGCCAAGTTTTCAGGCAACAATACTTTCTGGACTAAGTAACAGGCAAAGAAGAACAAGGAGCTATTGTCCAGGTAGTTGGCAGCAGACTGATTAATAATAGCACTAGTGGACATCTGAGACATGCTAGAAGTTATTGAATTCATTAAGCTAAATCCTCTTGCAACTTGAAATCGCTAGGAGTCTTGCCACTGATCACTGTTTAGGCCAGCCTGTCATTATTTCCCATATAAAATAGGCAACAAAGCCACAGTGCCAAGAAAATGTTGAAAACAAAGTTGGACAGAACCTTAGGAAATACATGCATTGTGAAAACATTTCATTTTAGAAGCTGAGGACAGATAGCAATCCTCATAGAAATCAGGGTGAAAAGACTTAAGCTACAGTTTCTCAGATACCTTTAACCCCAATATGCTTTTTGCAAATACAGTAATGCTGATGGGGTTTGTCTTTGCAAACCACTTTTTGTTGGTTTTCAGCCCCCTCACACACACACAGACACAAGAGTCAGAAGGTCAGCTCTGTTGTTGCACAGTTATATGAGCAGGTCTTCATGCCCTTTCTGCGTCCATGCACAGAAGAAAAATCAAGAACTTTTTCACTATTGTAATTCAGCTTAAAACGTTGAAGAAAGATGTGTAAGGATATTAATTGCTAGCATATAAATGATTGAGAGGATGTTAAATAAATATGTCAAAGAGTTTCTACAATTGGAATAACAACAAAAGGGGAAACTGGAGGGGGAACATGAATTCAAATTGCAGTCACTGATGGTTCCAGACACCAAAACCACTAGAAACATAAGATGGAGTCCTACCATACATCTGCTCTCTAAAGCACACATCACCCCACTGGATATGTCTCTGGTGTTTCATCTGTGCTCAGAACAGGTGTACAACTTGCACAGGTGGTAACGAGAACAAGAACAGACTATACTTGCTTATGTCTGACCTTATTACAGATTCAAATCACAACCAAATACAGGGAAGACACAAACAGACCTTTAAATGTCCTTGTTGTTGTGAGTCATGGGAGGATTTTTACATACTTGCACCGAGCTGCTTTTTCCCAGTGCTCAGCCATAGTGTTTCCCAGGAAGCGGTATAAATCTGAGCATACTTGGCATACCCAGCTCCACTGAAAGGTAGCAGAAGCTGAGGCACCAGCCAACAAAGTGATTTTCTACCTAACATTCAGCTCAGAGGCTAAATTCAGGGAACCTAAGGCAGTCACACTTCTTGTTGCAGTGGCACTGTCAGTCAGCCTGTGCTCTATGTTAACTCAGAAGATGAAAAATTAACCTTGCCATTAAGAAATTTGCATACAACCAGCATTTGCAGCACACAAGAAGAGCAAGAAGATCAGAATGAGTGTTGATTTTAACAGGAAAAGAGAGGTTTGTCCAGGTTCTCAGGCAAGCTTTGGCTTACCAGTGACCCCAAGACAAGAAGTTGGTGAAAAGGGGTGAAACTGCTTAAGGAGTTTGAAGCCTGAGAAATGTTGTTGGGGTGGATGCAACAGCAAGTCAGAGGAGGATAGAGAGCAACTGGAGGAGGAGGTAGGAAAAAAGAGAAAGGTTAAGCAAGCGCCTGGATATAGAAACAGGACAGCAAGAACAAGTTGCAATTATGCACATTGCTCTTCTTCCAGTATTTCCTCATCTGGGAACAAACAGCTTTGTAATTTAGGCAGGAGGTCTAGAAAAAAGAAATTCTGCACAAATGGGGTTAGCTTTTTCCTCCTCCCAAAGCTCAGGCTGTTCCTGATTAATTAATTCCCCTCATGTTGTGGGTGACCCAGAAGAAATGACACCTCTACAAGAGTAGAGAGCAGTGTCTAGCCTTTACTGTTGGCCTTGGTCATCTCTCAGATATTGATGATAAAGGCAGAGATTCTAAGACACTTCAGATACGGATGCGTACTTATTCAGAAGTAGTATTTCTCACTTAAGAATCAGGCACAGGTGTTAAGGGGTACGTGTGGAGGATTTTTGTTTGCATTATTCTATTTTGCTTTTATGTTCCTGTTTGTGAAGAAATCTTTGGAAAATAGCGATTTATTCAGAGTCTGTCACGTAGCTGTCAGTCTGCTGCTGCTATCAGGAGATACATCTTATTTCTGTTGAGCTCGTTTGACAGACACTTGTAAGGTTTCTGTGCTTTATGTCTCAGCTCCAGGAGACATCCTTACTGAAATACAGCTTCCTATCTATTCCACTTGTGGCTAACAGATTATTGTTGTTTGTTTCTTATCCCAAACCATCAGTCTGTCCTCAGCTGCACCTCTTACATTTCTTTCTCTGTTTGCTAGACGAGCTTTGCCTTGTTATTAACTTCATTTTCCCTCGGATAAAGCTGGCTGGTGAGGCTCTTTGGGACATTGCTGTCAAAATGATTTTTCAATAGAAAATACTGTTTCTGCAAAATTGAAATTTTCGGCTGGGAAAATGGAATGACATTGCCCAGCACTCAACCTGCCTCAGGGGCAAGGGTAGATCATGAGATATGTCACTCTAGAAAAGCATTTCTGCATCCTGGCCCAAGGATGTATGGTGCTCTGTGCTGCCAAGGAGGCAAACACGTGAAAACAAGGAGGACCAAGGGTGTGTAGACTATGTTTGTATGGGACTCTGGTGTATCCACTGAACATTGACATGAAATCTTCATTAAGGTGAGATTTCAGCAGTTTTTAACAGGCATTTAGGGAATGAGGGAAGGGAATCTGTGATCTGACTTCAAATCATTTGAATATATTTACATATCAGTGATTCAGTGCGGCTAAGCCCTGAGATATCCAAGACACGACAGCTCAAATTGTGTGCTATGGCAACGTGGTCATATGGCTTAAATCAGAACATGGCTTTGTCTTGCTTACATATTCTTTGTGAAGCAAAAAAGCATTCACTAGTTAAATTTTAAACTTGTTTTATGATTAAATCAAATCCTAAAAAACCTAAAATTTTTTTTTCAGGGAAGAAATTATGACTTTGTGTGTCTAGTTTGTGTCTAAAAGGTATTAGTTACCGATGGTCTCTCCCTCTAGGACCCTGTAAGAACTTGTCCTATCTTCTTTTGTGCTTTATAGTCACAGTGAGTCAAAGATAACCTAGACAAAACTCTTCTCTGCAGCCTCATTTCCATTGTACCTCCTCTGATAGCACTGAAAGCCACAGTAACAAAGAGAATTACAGCCAGCTTCCATGAGGTCAGTGCTCTATTTGTTCTCTGGTCATTCATTCCCACAGGTTTAACAGTGCTCAAGGAGCCTCAGTCCACACGCGTGGAGATAGACAAGAGCCTGTCTACAAAGCCAGTAAAGCCTCATGTGAATGGTTCAGTGAGCATGTTATTTTGTCCACAGTGGATAGAGATAATCAGAGATCATTCTACTTATTCCTCTCTCTGTACTTAGACTGTGAGCTTTTCAGAGTGGGGAGGTATTTTTTTTTTTCATGTTGTATAAGCACAGAGCATATTCAAGTCACTTTTCCCGTGCGTTACCCCAATCCTTTCCTCCTCTAAGCCTTCATCCCTAAGGAGGTTCTGTCAAGCTCAGGGACAAAACACTATGTCAAGGAAGTTTGAACAACTGTTCTTCTTTTCTTTTCCTGGACTGTCATTGCATTTAACTCACAGGTATATTTTAAATAAATGATTAGAAAATTTTGCACTTATGTTTCCAGAGGATTAAAGAAACTGGTAAGTGTCTTTGGGATTTCTCTTTTGGTAAAACATGGAAACCTATCTGATGGTGTCCTTGAGGGTGTTTTCTAAGACAAAGATAACAGAATACTCTCCTGATGCATTCTGAGGAAATGAAAAGAGAATAAAAACATGGCTGGAACTGCATGGCAGAAGTGTAGATCAAAAACACCTCCCTCAGTATTAGCATCCTCTTGATTATTCTCCTGGATTTCTCTACATTTCCAAGCAGGCAGTCACATGCAGTTTCCAATTTTAGAAAGTGCATGGTATGTGCAACACGGTCACAAATTCACTAAAGGCAGATTTACTGAGGAGACCTGCTGACAGTGCAGCTGTCCCTGCTTTCTGCCCCTCTACACAATACACACTAGCATTCCCAATGGGTCACACAATGTATGTGCACACACAGTTTTGTGCCTAGCCTAGGCTAAATGTAGCAACTAACCTGATCATCAGAAGAAGCAGAATTAATACTGGCAAAAATTACCCAAATCCACAATACCTGGATAGTAATTGCTGCTGAATATACATTTTCCCAAAATGTAAGATTTGAAGTAGTCAGAAGCAGTTTGTATGCAGCATTTTGGAATATTCATTGTTCTCTAGGATGATAAACTCCAGGTTGTATTACTCCTTTTAGCTGCAGTTGCTCAGCATCTGCCCTTTTCAGCTACTATGCCTGTGCCAATCACTAGCCGCTTTTTGTCTTAGAATCATAGAAACTTAGATTCGTTTAGGTTGGAAGAGACCTTAAAGATCACTCAGTACCAAACTGGGCAGAGTTGCCATCCAACAGATCAGGCTGCCCAGAGTCCCATCCAACCTGGCCTTGAACGCCTCCAGGGATGGAGCATCCACAGCTTCTCTGGGCAGCCAGTGCCAGTGCCTCATCACTCTCTGAGTGAAGAATTTCTTCCTAACATCTAACCTAAATCTTTCTTTCTCTTATCACTATCAGATCGTGTAAAATTTGATCCCCCTCCTGTTTATGAGATCCTTTGAAGTACCGGAAGGCCACAATGAGATCTCCCTGGAGTCTTCTCTTCTCCAAGCTAAGCAAGTCCAGCTCCCTCAAACTTTCTTCACAGGAGAGGTGCTTCAGTCCTCTGATCAACTTTGTGGCCCTCCTCTGGACCTGCTCCAACAGCTCCACATCCTTGTACTGCGGGTCCAGTGCACCGTACCAGATGGGGCCTTACAAGGGCAGAGCAGAGAGGGACAATCACCTCCCTCTCTCTTCTGACAACCCCTCTTTGATGCAGCCCAGCATACAGTATCTGAGGTGCAAGTACACACTGTATCTCAATTATTTCTCAAAAATGAATTCATAGATCAACTCCTCTCTTCTGAGAGAGTGGAAGGAAGAGAGAGAAAACCTTCTGTTGCTTCAGTTGTTTCATCACTACAATTATCCACGGAGATATGCCTTGGCTGGAAAGTTTCTGTGAAGTAGGGAAGGTGGATTCATGTCTTCAAACTATGGGTGGGCAAACGCCTCCTATATTAAATAAGGTGAAAAATGATAAATTATTTAAATCCCAAAATGCTTAGGGAGCATTATCTTCTAGATTGACTAGTCCTGTATTCTTGCAAATTGAAGATGAAAATTCTACAACAAGTATTAACAGGATCTTCCAAACATCCTTGCTATCGCTACGTGACAGCAATGATCTTCCTCAATGGCTTCCTAGGCGCTACACTAAACTATAAAGTGTTTAGCAACCTAGTCCTCAGAGTCCAAGTTTATCCCACCAGGAAATAAAGAAGAAATAAGTGAAAAAAAATGGTATGAAAGTTTTCTGTGCAGCATACATCAGAAGTAAAAAGCAGAGATCAATATTTCCTTTTCCTTCTCAACTTGACACATATAATGAAGTGTTTTGATGTTGCTCTGTATGTGCAGTTGTGTTCAGTAGAGTGAAGCTCCATCACTGAGATGGGAACTGCTACAGATCACAACTGGAGTGGCTGGCATGAGAAGACCTTATATATCAAAAAGAAGCCAGTCATCAGTGACTCAACTTGTAAAATGAGTAAAATGAGTAAAAAATACACAGCTTGGATTACACCTTATGCAGTAAAGCTCTGTGTGAATTGGGGCGGGGGAAGGAGGGGGGGATAAAAAAATCCCCCCTACCCTTCCCAAAGAATTTAATTATCACAACTTAAAATGGACTTGGAAAACATAGTGGTATAAATGCAGACACCTTTGGAAATGGATCAGCAGTAAAGCTCCTAAAAGTATTATTTCCCAAGGGGAGACACAAGAATTAACTGTTAAAAGAAATAGTTTCTGCAAACAGACATCACCATCCAATCCACGCTACATTCACTTATTTGCTGACAGAATTCTGTTTCAGAAAGAAGGGTTACATTTTAGTAAAACTTTCAATACTTTTTGACCCACTATGTTTGGTGCATTCATATATGCATATACTTAAAATCTAGAATGAGTTGTTTATAGCACTTTTAGCTCCAGGGGTCCAGAAAATGATGAGTAGGATTGGTTAGCAGCAATATATGGCCAAAGCAAGTACACATACACACACACATATATAAATCTATTCCATGTGTCAATTAGGATAACCATTGCTAACTCAAGAGACCTTCCACTACCTGCCATGAGCCCATCAAATCATGCTGTTGTGAACAGAACTTTTTCAACTGTGATGTCGAAATAGTTTGTCAAAGACTGCAACAGCATCTCCATTACCTGGTTGTGTTAAATTAAGATCGATTGTGTGAAACAGAAAAAAAAAAAAAGAAGAAAGAAAGAAAAAAGCACATTATTGTTTTAAGTGCAAATATCGGAAGTATCAGTTTAAGACAGAGGGTACTGACTAAAATTTCATGGCCTGCTATAGGTCAGATTAGATGATCATAACAATCCCTTGTCGCCTTAAAAATCTATTAACTTTTAATAAAATGGATTTAAATCAAACTCTGTCTTACCTCTTTTATGACGTTACATTAAGATGAATTATCAAGATCTGTTATGCAACTTCTATCAATGAAATCTTAAAGAATAACTTCTTAAGAGAATGATATGTCTATATCAAAGTTCATAAATGTCCTCTGATTTTTACATTTTATTTGTCTTGTAAAACCTCTCCCTTTCCCAACTTAATCCTCAATATTCATAAGTCAGTATTCCTAATATTGTACCATACACATCAAAGAGAAAATGAAAAAATAAGCTGCTAGGTGAAATTTCCCAGACCACAGCTCCTTCCAGATGTTTACAGCTTACTGGGCTATGCATATTATTTGCCCTTACTAAATGATATCATAAGCAGAAAAAGGGCATTTACTTAACTCTGAAACCATACAAATCTCTCAGACTGTCTGTGAATTTGCAAAAACAAGGTCCCCAAAATTTCTCATCTGTGAATTCAAACACTGACCTGTTTCTTAAGCTGTTGCAAAGGCTATATTCTGTATCAGAGCAGGGATAATAAGGACATTTGCAGGAACAAGCAGTTTGTAGATGATAGTGGAAAGACCTCTTACCATTTTCTGCACCCATTTTCTCTATGCACAGTTGCATCATATTCAAATTTTTGCACTTCCCATCCCATCAGCAGTTTTCCATGCAGTCTGTAAATTTGCTTTCCCCTCTACTCTTTCTCATGATAGTTGACCTGTGTTTATGCAGGAAACCAACAAATTCTGAGGTCCTGTGAGACTTTAAATACTTAAATGAATTCAAAATTGATTGATGAAAGAATGCACAAAAATGCATTAATATGTACACAGCCCTTCTGGAAACAATGCTGCATCTAATCAACTCTTTAGCAACTCCAGTAGCAACCTCAGTGACAGCCATGATGATAACCACTGCATAGTGAAAGAGCATTAAAAGCATTTTATATTTATACTTTCTGCTGCACAAGAGATTTTTTTTAATTTAATTTCAATTCTCATTACATAATGTCTGATCAAAAGTAACAAACCTAAAAGAAAAGTGATTTCATTTAATTGTAGTGCTTGGTTACACTTCATTTTTAAAGGTTGCTTTCACTTTATTTTATATAACTGGTATTTTTTATGACGAATAGTAAGGGAGTTTCATTTAAAATCCTCCTCAGCAGCTTGGTATGCCTCACTACCAGAAAGTGCAAACAGTGAAGGAATTATGGGCTTCATTTATCTTTCCCATTTTATCAGCCATGTGTTATGTTAAGAAACTCACTTATTCTGAGTGCTGTTGGCTCAACTTCTTTAGGAGCTGGCGTATGTTACATTGCAACGATTGATCATTGTGTACTGCTGCAGTGCTATTACAAGGGGATGAATAGCAAATGAGGAAGTGTCTTTGGGAAAAGAAGGCCAAAATATACCCAGTTTAAGACTAATTACAATACAGCTTATCATTGAAGACTTGTGAAATATAGTACAAGGGCATAATGACAAGCAGCCTGGTTATTACAGATCACACAGAACAGACATCATCAAAGAAGATAGACATAAATCTCAACATCCACAAAAAGTGGGTAAAATTATCTTATACGTTTCAAAAAGCAGAATACTAATGGCTTTTTCCACTGGAAGGGCATTGCAGAGTCAAGCAACAAAGACAGTTTCTGTATTGTCTCACAACCTTACTGTTTATTACACAGTGAGACAATCTCAAACTGCATTCCTATATTACAAGGAAGAATCATGTAAAAAGAAGAATTAAAATACTGAGTGAGCTGCATCTCTTCAGCCTGGAGAAGACTGAGAGGTGATCTTATCAATGTCTATAAATATCTAAAGTGTGGGAGGCAAAGGGGTGAGGCCAGACTCTTTTCAGTGTTGTGTGATGATAGGACAAGGGACAATGGCAAAAAATTGAAACATAGGAAGTTTCACACAAATATGTGTAAGAAATTCTTCATGGTGAGGGTGATGGAGCACTGGAACAGGCTGCCCAGGGAGGTTGTGGAATCTCCTCCTCTAGAGATACTCAAGACTCATCTGGACGCCTACCTGTGTGGCCTGCACTAGGGAACCTGCTTTGGCAGGGGGGTTGGACTTGATGATCTCTAGATATCCCTTCCAATCCCTGCAATTCTGTGATATACTAGTGAAAAGGGAGAACAGGTAACAATAGATTTAAAACTATATGCTACTCTTTGTGAGAAAAGAGTTGTAAAAATATTAGTGATAATAGATAACCGAACAGATAAATTACTATCTTCATTGAAAAAGTATTTCCTCAGGTGAAAGGCTTTACTTGTTGGTAAAGACTGGCACTTTGCTCTCAACAATGGTTGTTATTCACAATACATATAACCATTGAAAAATCATCACTGCCATTTGGTAATAGTTCATATTTTTGAGTCAGAGGAAGGAACACATTCTTCAAATTTCTCCAGTGCATTTTGGTTAGAAAATACGAGCAGTTAATTTTAAACCCTGGTTCAAGTTAATGTCATCGACAGACTCACAACTGTTTGTAGACAGGAGATACTGATGGAAATAAGGCATTAGAATCTAAGCAGAATAAATGAAGAGGCAGCCACTAAAGATGTTGGTCCTAAACTAAGAAATCTGAAGGAAGAGATTTATCCATTTGACCCCATGTATCCACAGCATGAGCCCTTGAGGAGAATCCTCTGAAGGAGAGATACACGGTCAACTTCAGTTTTCACTCTTGCCAACACAAACGCAAGACACACGATGTCAGGCTGTATGAAATACAGACCAGGAAACAAAAATTGCTTTGATAAAAAATACAGTAACAGGAGGGGAGAACTGTTTTCTCAACATTATCTCACTCCCAGAAACAGGCTGATTCATCTGGAATCAGTTACCCGAAGATTTTTTTAAAAGTTTGGATGTGGTTTTGAAACTTTGTGCCATGGTTCATTTTGATTTCTAACCTGATCAAAGAGTAATTTCAATCATTTCTAATTTCTTCACATTGCAAAAATCTTCATTAGCAATGCTTGAACCAATTTTATTCCTGTAATGATGTTTACAGTGTAACAGCATCCCCGAGCCAAGCCCATTGCTTTCCACTGATTTATTAAGTGTGTATGGTAGCATGAGTAATGTTTCATCAAGACATCCTGTGTAAATTTAACTGTTTTTTCTGTTCATGTACACAGAAAGAGTCAGGTAGTAGAGCTGTTAAATTGGATTTTAAATGCTTTGACAGATGTTACATTTTAAATGGGATTAACCTCTCCATTCAACCTCTAAGGTCTAAACAAATTATTAAATACATCCTACAATGGTAGAGGCAACAAACAGAATCCACCATGTGAAAACTGCAACAACATAGCCTTAAGCAATGCACAGCTAGACAAGGAATAGAGAAGAGAAAAGGCATGGATAATTATGAAATATATTAATAGACTCAGACGGGAACAGAATTACCATTCCCCATTAAGAAGATGCACAGGTATGTGGCAGCAAGCTTCGATGCACCATGTATAATACTGGAAAACCAGCAGACTGATATTTCTTCAAGAGCAGAAGCTCCAGGGAAGAAATCATCCACTTCTCCTTTATGCTTGTGTCAGACTCCTGGACAGTCTGCTGGGAAATATATCTTTCCTACCCATCTAAATTTTTTCCTCTTGTGACAGCAGAAAGAAACTCTGTGAAGGCAGATTGTATTTAAGATTGATCAGAAAACAATACTTCTTTTCTGTCAAAGGGCCAAGGTTTTGAAGGGAATTTTCTTTTCATGTCAAGAGAAGTTGCGCACTTTCAATTATTTTAGATTGCCTTTTTTTTTCCTTTTTTCAAGATGGAAAACAGTGTGCTTCCTCACAGCATCCAACAATTTATGGGTTGGGTTAGCTGGGTGGATTCGTATGTCTGGATGCCTACCTGTGTGACCTGCACTAGGGAACTTGCTTTGGCAGGGGGATTGGACTCAATGATCCCTAGAGGTCCCTTCCAACTCCTACAGTTCTGTGATTCTGTGATTTTAGGCCAATGTCCTAAGGCACCAAGATTCTGGCTGCCCCAACAAAGGCTGGTACTTCACTGTTCCAATGTGATCTGACCCAAATTCCACCTCAGCAGTGTTCTTGAAAATAATTTACTCGAAACTGAAATATTTCTATGAAGTTTAATTTCAGACTGAGTTCACTGAATGTATCTGGGTCAGTCTTCCCACGGCCCAAAAATCTCTTTGGTCTCAACAAGTAAAAGGAAAAGCCCTAGGCCTTGTTCCTCGCTCACCAACATCCATATCTCTGTCATAGCTGTTTCCAGACAAACTAGGACAAAGCGGGGCAGAGGCCATCACTACCTTCAAAATCCCACTCACGCCCTTCTTTCTTCCTGCGGTTGAGACAAATAATTTAAGGAGCTGTATTTCTTCAAGGCAGGTTGAAACTCTCTTCTTGAAAAAAACAAAACAGAGCAAGATTTATGGGAAATAAATCCAGAACATTGCCCCTGTGCCTCTGTTATTAGCATCCTGCATTCTCTTTGAGCTTCTTATCAAGCTTTGTTCCCTCTTCCCTCCTCTCGCGTGAAAAGCTTACTCAAATTTAACATCACTAGAAGGGGTCCTTATTTATCTCCACTGAAAAATGGTAAATAAATGGTAAATAGACAGGCACTTAAAAAAAAAAAAAAA
>WBMW01005646.1:641628-699280 GCA_013396635.1 Penelope pileata | reverse complement strand
AAAAGAAAAAAAAAAAAAGAAACAAACCACCGTAAAACCAACATTTCTGGAATACAACATTTCTGGAATATCCAGGCAACACAATGCAGAGCCCTTCACACCTAGCTTTGTTGGCTTTCCTCCTTACCAGAAAGATGTAGGGTAATCTTGGCTAACAAATGCCCACAGGCACAAAACCACACATAGTTCACGATTACCTGTCTCTGAAGATGAACAGTTTTGAGGCCTTCAGACTTAACAGCCACTTCTACCAGGGGTGGCATTAGGCTGAGAACAGAAAAGTAGGGAGGACCTTGTGCGCCTGTGCAAGGAACTGAAGAGAAAGAGAAGTTGCAGCCTTCATGGAGGAGCTGTAAATCAGGTAAGAAGCATCAATTTACAGCTATGCATGCAAACTACAGTTTCACACAGAAATATGTTTTGTATCTATTTCCAGCACCCAGCAAACAAAAAAGTCTTGTTACCAGTGAGCTGATGCAATTACTCCATAAGCTCAAAGAGGTGGAAATTAAACTATGTCTGCGATCTACGGTGAGACAGTAGCATGAGTTTTACATAAAGCAGGCAATACAAAATATTAACTGCTCAATAAAGATAGTAAAAAAATAAAAATAATTTTTTCATACTTTTTCAAGAACTTCTTGTCAGAATTTCACCTGCTATTGTTCACATTCCTTTTGGCAAGCTGCAGTAAGATTTGTGTTATCTGGAATATGCTCATGCAAATGTCTGAAAAAGAGAAATTATTGACGTGAAAATTCATTTCATTGCAAAACTGAATTTTGTTTAATGTTCTGGCTTCTGAAGAGTGTAGTATTAGCTATTAAAATGCTAAGCTTTGAAAATATCTACAGTCAATACAGATAGGGATGAAAGAAATTTTACTGACGAAAGAAAAGTTCAGGTCATCCAATTAAAAAAAAAAAAAAGAAAGAAAGAAAGAAAAAATATTATAATGGAGATGACAAGCTATCCAATTCTAAGATTCAGTTCCATTATGGGAATAAAAACTCCCAGTGAACGGTCATAAGATATCCAGGGGCAGACATTTGCTTATAAAAAAAATTAACAATTCCTAATAGACAAATTCATTTAAAGCAGCAGTCCCCTAGAAGAAATTCTGCAACAGGAAAAATGTTTTAATTTGTAAAATAAATTGTTCATTGTGAATTGTTTCTCCAGACTAAATTCCCATTTTGAATAACTGATTTCATTCTTTCTCACTCTCCCATATTCTTTTCTTGTCTTCCTCCTCCAAAAAAGTTTTCTTCCTTTTCACACAGCAAAATAAATAGTCAAGACTGTTTATTACCTGACAAGTACCAATTTGAAAACAAAACAAAGGAATGTATTTTTAAAACTATAAATTTTTAGTATGTTTACCCCTTGCATAAACAAATAGAGCTGGAGTTTGCAAGAAATATTAAAGTTAATTTAAATTGCAAATCTGACCTTATTAAAATGGCTTTTCAGAGAGCTATAAACAAATAGTGCGTGAGCTGGTAATGCAGACAAAACAACAGAACATATTCTCAACCAGCATTGTAATTAAAGTAAAAAAAATATTGTTTTCACAGTTTTGAAAATCTCGGAAGGGGAGGAGGAATGGAGAAAATGTTTTAAGGAACTATCAAGGTTGGAGGGGGAAGTATTCCATTTGGGTTGCCCCCTTAAGAATTATTGGGACATTTACTCTTTCGAACTCAAAATAAATTCTGATGAACAGCTTGAAAACGTTATTAAACACTTACTAATTTAATGTGTTTTGAATACTTTTCTCCTACAGCTAATACATTGCCTTTTAATGTTTGAAGCACAACCATTAAGATTTACTGCATTTTCTGTGAGAATAAAAATGGAGCAATTAAGACTGTGCTTGTATCTGCAATGGATGTGGAGAGCTAATAAATTTCTGAATTAAAAGCCAACAGATAAACTGGGCTGGTTTCTTGGTTTATGGAAAATCTATACCTGAAGGTCTATTTAAGCTAGTGTATTATTAGCAAGCAAATTGTTTCCTTTTACTTAGAAAAATAATACAGGCTGCAGAAGACCAGGCAAATTAGATGGAGCAGAAGTGATACTCAACAGAACATTTCTACACCTCCAGCCTTACGTGAATGATTATGGCTCTTTTGTGCAGTACACATGACTCCCAGTGAGTATAAAGGAGTACCAGCTCTATGTACGTATGTGTTCTCTGACCACAAACATATTTTTACTCATGCTCGTTTTCTTACTTGTTTGACTGAAGTTACTTTAAAAAAAAATGTATAAATAAACCATTTCAAGCATGGGCATGAGAAAAAATATGTTTGTGGCCAGACAACACCTACAACAGTATTGTTAAGGGTTCATTCTCAGTCAAAATTGCCAGGAACTTTTCTTCTGATAGAAAAGGGGGAAACCAAATACTGAAATGTGTAACAGTCCTCTAAGGCTACATTAGGCGGGGCTGCAAAGAAGCAGAGATTCTCTTTCTTTAAGTATCTCTGTGGGGATTGTTAGCATTTTGTAAGGCTGGATTTGGTGGTTAGTTGCTTTCCCATTTAAGTGAAGCATGCAGGAAGGTATTAGTGATATACAGAGACAAGGTGTTATTTCTCGTGCATTACCCAGCAGTGCAGGTTAGGCTGCTCTACAACAGTAGAGAACTGCGCTCTGGAAAGAGTCACAAGCAGAATACTTGACCTTGTCCCTGCTAACGCTTTCCTTTCAGAAGGCACTTTGTCTTGGTGTCACAAGGCCTTCTAAAACCCTCCAACAAGCAAAGACACATTTCTTCACTATCTAAAGCAATGACTGAAAGGATCATCCAGCTTTTGGCGAAAGCATCTTTAGTCCTTACCTTAGCTAAAGCAGAGCAGCAATTCTTTGCAAGGCCTTCTTTTGGATCAGCATGGCTCCTAGTGCAAGTACGTAGAGCTACTCATGGCAGTCTCTGGGCTTTGAGGCAGTTTCTGGCTCTCCAGGGAGGAGGATCTTTCATGATACTTCTCCCTTTCACTGCCTTTGCTCAGGATGAAATATCAGAATCCTCTCCATCTGCCGCAGTGTGGTACTTTCCACATCAGTGTGAACTAAGTGCAAATGCAAAATGGGAAAAGGCAAAACAGAAGAAGGTAACCAAACTACTGTAGATCTTTACAAAAATGATCCATCCTGGCATAGATTCTGTATTATGCTTGAGGCAGGTCTGTCTGTTTGCAAAAGAATTCCCCAAATTTATTTACGTGCTGCACAAGTCTAAACAACAGTTACCAAAGCTGTTTGTGTAGATTATTTTTTTTACTGGGTACTAATTTCAGCTAACCACACTCAGGCTTCAATCATCAGCTTCATTTACCCTTGAACAAAAGGCTGAGCCATTTTTCTCTAAAAGATAGAATGGAGAGGCAGAAGTGCTGGAAGTTATAGGTTGCAAATATTTTATTTTGTATAAATAAAGTGTTTCTTTACCCAGAATCCTTCTGGACTTAAGCTTGAAATCCATTATCATCCACATGCAAAATCTGGAAACCTGGTTACATAATCATACAGATGCTGAATGGGTATTTGCTTTCTCTCGGTACTGTATATGGAATTTTGATCTCCTTCAGTCGAGACTGGATCCTGGCCTCTCAGCTTGGGAATCCACCCAAATTGTGAGCTGCAGAGCACAGGTCTGCAATGACTATTAACCCACAAACCCTCTGGCAGGCTTTTCATGCCCCTTCATCTACATTCTCTTCTTCTTCACCCTTAACGGCACTGTGAAGTTGTAGCCTAAATTCCACTGGCTACCAGACTGCACCAAGCTTTTGGTTGTTTCTGGCACAAAAACAGCAGCAATCACAGACTGGTGAGATGTATCATCTGTATAACAAGATCAGACAAATTTACCGGTACCAACAGTGAATTCAAAAATTTAAGTACCTACCACGTGACAAAGGAGCTTAGACCTCAGTCTTGCTCCTTCTGCTATGAAGTCTGTCTGAGTATTCCTTCCCATCTGGAAAAGTTCCTGTTGGCATCTGAACAAATTCAACCTCCTTTATAGATCAAGGATAAAGCAAAAGAAATGATAATTTAGAACAGACACTCCCCTTCCCCCAACACTTCGGCTGAGATGAGAGAGCAGCAGACACACACCAGAGCGTCAGACGTGCAGGAATGTGAGCCATGTGAGGATAGATGAGATGGAGTGAGATGGACAGGAAACACAATGGGAGCAATAGCTCCAGCCAAGAACGTTCTACCTACATCCGTATCATTATTACGTGGAAAAGGCAGCATAAGAGGGTATTTTCCATACTAAGCTGATAGAATGATTGTTACAGAGAACACTGTATTTTACAGAATGATATTACTAAGAAGAGAAGCCATCAGACATCTCTTGTTCCCTTTCCTTCATAACTCTTTTTTGCCACATCACACTCCCAGATGAAAGTGAAGGAGTTCCAACAGGTGCATTAAATACACACTTAACAAATTCCACCTTTTTAACAGTTCACTGTAGGAAAAAAAAAAAGATTGAAAATTATGACTGAAGGGATGTCAAATGTGACTACATGCATCAACAGAATTTCTTCTCTCTGTCACACCATGAAGATTCTCAAAAACCTAAATTGATATCATTATTACTCAGACAGCTCTGATTGCAAGTCTTGGAAGATGTAAGAAGTAAAAAGTACCTTCCTGAGAATAATATTCAGCTTCTTCCTTCCCAACACATTGTGAAAGTGATGGAGTCTGAGGAAAAACACCACCTTATTAGTGCAAACATCTGAATTTTCGTTCAGTTTCCCAAAAAAGTTGATTTCACGGTTCTCATTATTCTCTGCTGGGAATTTTTCACATGGGAAAAACTGAAGATAGATATTTCTGGGCTGGTAACTTCAATTGATTGTTTCCATTTGTCAGTGTAAAATACAGTCAAACAGTAACAAAAGATTTCCTTTTCATGGTTTTCATGCAGCTGAAAAATGAATCCTCTTTCCAAGCAGGATGTCCAACATATTAAAAATAAGTCTAAAGCTTCCTTTAGTCAGAGATAACATTTGTATTACTATCAGAGCAGATAACCCAACTGTTTTCTGACCTGTTAGAGACCATGGAAAGGGGATACACGTGTCATGATCAGGGTCATGAGAGTTAGGCTGCACGATATTTATCAGTGAGGTCATGAAGGAGAAAGGAAGATAGTGAAGTCAGGCTCTCAGAGGCAAGGGACTAGTGAACTCTGGTTTCATCTGCAGGTTTACATCTGGTCCTCTCTTGTATCAGTCTCTTCCCTCATTCCTGGAGCCAAAGTCTCTCCCCAACCTGTCCCCAGCTCTGTTACTAGGCTCCCCACCCAACCTACATGAGATTTTTGCCCTACCTGCATAAAGTCAGAGAGCTGTCCCACAACACTCCTGTCTGTGGAGAGTCACAGGGAGTTCACAGGTGTCTCGATTCACTCAGTGCATTGTGAGGAAGGTGAATCTTTAATATCCCACTGAATAAGGCACTCCCTGGTCAGCAGGGGTCGCAGGAATGACAGAGTCAGACAATGATTCAAAGGAACGATACAAAACAATTTATTTACTTCAACAACCACAATTGGTCCACAGTTTCGAGGCAAGATTGGACAACATCCTAATAACAACCACAATAAGCATTACGGATAAACAGGCACTTTGGTACAGGCATCTTACTTATAGGCAAAATTAGGCTATGACTAGTAAAGAAAATGAATGTAAAGAGATCGAGAGGAAAGAAAACGAAAGAAAAGAAAAGCAGAAGAGACAGGTTTTCACCACATCCTCAGATCCAACATAGCCTTGAGCTGAAGTTTTTATCCGTGGATTGACAGAGGCTTCGTCCATGGGTGGCGGGTTGACCACTGTGAGTGACGGTTCGACAAAGGCAGAACACACATGTTCGCCTTCATATAGACCAGATGGTCAGAGACCGCCCTCACGGTGGCAACTCCCCTGCGCCTGCACAACGCAGGGTTCCAGAAGATTTGGGAGTTTTCTGCAAAGTCATGCAGCTCCCTTCCTCAGTAAGTTGCCATGAAAGGAAGTAGGTAGAACAGCTTGCAGTCCTGCCTCCACAGGATTCAGTCTGCTCCCTCACCTTCCCTCTCCATCCCGAGTTGTTGAGTCAAGTCTCCTAGTGGTCTCTTACAACAGCGGAAATCACATCACTTAGCATATTTTGTGAGAAAAGTAATCTGTCACAACTAATCTGTAACATGAAAGAAATGCATACTAATAAAGCATACTCAGAGATGGCATCTTTGAATTCTGGGATTTCTCATTTTTTTCCTGGAACAGAAAACACTGTTCACCTGAGAGAACAGTTTTCTGGTATCAAATGTTGAGTGCTGTTCCCTACATCATGGAAAAAAGATGAGTTTTTTACAAAAAAAAAAAATCTAAATACGTTTCTGTTTAAAGTTATGCCTAGGGTGCTGATTTTTTGACTGAGTATAATATAGCTAAATTAAATTCAAGAGAAGGCACAGTCTCTCAGAACCGTTCTTCTGCAGTGACCTTGGAAGGACCTCTTCCAACCCCTCTTTCCCAGCAGTGCAATCAGGCCGGTTCCTTACCTGAAAGATGTCTGTCCAGCTTAACTTAAAAACTTGCAGTAACATAGAGATCTCTGGTGACCATGCCATCCTGCTAAATCATCTATTGAAGTAGTTCATTAGCCTTCGAGTGAACCAAAATCTGAATTACAGCTTACTGCTTACTACTTGTGCCACGGGCTCAGAAAATTAATTATTGCCTTCCTCTTGCAGCAGTCTCGCATATATTAGAAGATCACTCACACATTCATTTTTTCTCTCACAACTCACATTTCTATAGGCTGTTGATTATTCTCTTTGCTTTTCTCTTCAACTAGACCCACATATTTCCCTGGAAACATGCTCCTTACACTACTAATAGTCAGTAGATGGAATAACCACATCTTCAAATCGAAGAATCATCCCAAAAAAGAATGAATTTACTGCACAATCTGCAAGTTATAAGGGTACAAATTGTTTCCACCATCAACAGGTATAGCGATATATTGCAGACTTCTCTAGATTTGTTTCTAGAACTATTCTATTAAACGATTTGTTTGAAGAAGTGAGACATGAGCACTCTGAAAAGAAGAAAAACTGTGAAATACTTAAGTTAGAGCCAGATTACAGGACAAGCAGTACCCACAGTTTAGAGTGGTTGCATAAGATCTGTCTGCAAGAAGGTACAACCCCTAAAAACATCATGTTTGCACAGTCCTGTGTGTGGGCTCTGCCACTCTTCTCTGAACACAAAGTGGCACAGGCCTGGCATATGGATGTCCCTGAAGATACAATTAGATCCTGTGTTCAATTTATAAGGCTGTCACCACCTCCTCTGTCTAGAACCTTTCCCCAGAAGGCACTGACTGACTCAGAGCACAGAGGCGAGATGTGTGAAACCTCATACAGTTTGCCCTGTATACTGACACTATACTTTTCTTAGAGGTAAACAACATAAGCACTGTAACTATCAAAATCAGACATCTCTGGGCACATCTTGTGGTATGTGATGTCTGTCCCCTACAAGCTTGTTTGTATTTGCAGAGATCCAGAGGAATCAGAGGAATGCTCTGGGCAGAAGGTACAGTACACACATGCTGTATAGAAAGTATCACATCTGGCAGGTATCTGGCATAACAATGGAAACATCATCATTTTCATTTGGGTAGAAGCTCTTAGAAAATTGAAGGGACCACTTTAAAAAAAAGCAACAGTCATATCATTACATCTCAAAAGCTGAATCAAGTATAAGCCCCCCAAATCAACTCTCTGACACCAAGGAAAGGACCCTCACTCATAAAAGAAAAAGAGGCACTGACCAGTAGAGAGACTTACTATTGTCTGGGTTCCCCAAGCACCTGAACAAGAAGTCCTAATGCCTGTCACTAAAAAAGCAAAATGTGACAGTTCAAAGGTGGTTTGGGGTAAGCCAAGATCTGGAAGACTGATGAGGTTTAATTTAGGTAAGTACAAAATATAAGGCAAATAGAGTTAATGCTTGATTAATAAAGCAGTAGCTCAAAGCCTGAACTAAAATCAGGCTGCCCCATGCTCATTTTGTGAAGAAAAACCAACTAAGACGATAGTCTCAGGTGGCTGGAGAGTTCAGCGAGGAGTAAGACACTAGGACAGGCTGACCTGGAGCGCTAACTGGGAATGAACCTACTGAATCAGCTCAGCTTTGATGGTCAGCAGAAGGGAGAGTAGGACACGATGTTTCTCTTCGCAAGGACTAGGCCAATAAAGCTTAGTACTAATCAGTGTTTTAAGAGAGAGAGAGCTAACAAGTGAGGATTTGACATTTCTGAGCATAGAGCCAGGCAGAGGAGCTTCCTTTGGTAGAACAAGTGGGAATTTCAGGCAGGGAGAGCTAAAGATCTCACAAGCCCATCAGGCAAATATTTGAAGGAATAATGACACAATAAATGTGGCATTTTACAGCCTCAGCTAATGAGCAAGCTTCAGCACTTACAGCTCAAACATAATTGAAATGCAGAGCATTACTTCACCTATTTCTCATCAGTGTAGGTGTTTCACCCTGAAGGCTCAATTCAATCTCCTTCTCTCAGTTATTCCACCAATGATTTGCTATCGGCATTTCCCTCTTTGCTAGGGTGCCAAATTCTACCTTCTGTAAAAGCAGAACTATTAATTGGAACAACTCTCTCTGGCATTTGCTTCTGTTCTTTGTTTTGATGGGTAAACACTAGGTCCCACTGCCTTTTCCCTCTCTTCTGCAGTCATATTAAACACGTGCCATTTCTAGAACACCTCTCAAAATTTAAAAAATATTTTCCCATACATTTTGAGAAATAATCCTCTTAAAAAAAATTAAAGAAGATTAAAGAAGAAAAAAGAACAAGGTATCCATCTGACGCAATCTAATATAGTTACTATGGTTTGGTATGGTCTGATTGGGAATTTGGAAGTGCTCTTCACCTAACAACTCTTCTTCTAGTCAACTTTCATTGTGAGTACTCAGCCTATTCTTCTGATTAGTCCTATAAATAGCTCATGGATTATATTTGACCTGATTTTCCAAAGTGTTCAAGGTTTTCTGAAGACACTGGTGTCACATAGCAGGACAGCAGCTGCTGGCTACTCTGTTCATATAAAAGGCAGTTCAACAACACTCTTAAGAAAGTGTCTTGGAAGTCAAAATCCTCTAATGAAGAATACTTTATTCTATTAAGAAATCCTTACTTCTTCAATTAGGACTGTGGGAGCCCTGCTCATCACTTCCTTAGCACTCCAAGGCAGTCTTCAGCCAAACCAGAAAAAACTAATCTTAACATTTTCCCACACTGATAGATGTGCAAAAGAAATTGAGAGGAAAATCTTTTTTCTCTTTCTATAAAAATCTTTTGGACTACTTTTGCCCTTAGATAAGGGCATAAAAAAAGAGGAGAAATCAGAGTCTGCAGGCCACCCTTAGAGTCCTGAGTAAATAATAGACACAATGTTGTCAGTGACCCTCTTATAAGATGGTCATCTGCTGTTTCGCTTAGAGCAAATTGGGTCTGCATATAACTGATCCCACTGACATCTTTACAGCTCTAAGCCCATTACAAAGACTGAAAGGTTTTAGAAGAAGAAAGGAATATGTGTTTTCTGGGATTTACATCCATGGAGTAAGCAGAGTGGTGATGAAGAATCCTACGGTAAACAGAAAAGAAATCAGATACTAATCCTCTTTTATTTCTAATCTCTGCAGCAGGAATAGAAGGCTCCAAAGGCAGCAGAAGTGCCTGCTTGGGAGAGGCAGACAACAAGGCCAAGAATCCTCAGCTGTACTATGCATCCCAGGCAGGGAACCATCAGATGCAGGAGAATCAAGGCAGAGACTAACAGCCCTGCTGCTCTGGAATGGAGAGACCTAGTCCTCTTCTGCAGAAATTCCCTTGCTGCTGTGACAGCAGCTGCTATCGCAACAGGATAAGAGGGCTGCACTACAGGACTTTTTCTTTCCCTACACTCATTTCCCTGCTCCACCATGAAGAGCAAGTGAGATTGTTTCCTGCTGGGTGGGTTGTTGCTGTAGCTCAGAATGAAGCAACACCAAGCAGGTGGTTTATATCAGAGTTCCAATGCCAGTTCTTGGTACAAAACCGATCCTGCTCACTGCAGCCGTCACCGAAACACAGCCACACCATAAAGGGACAGCACTGCAGACAAAGATGGTGTGCTGCTAAGCAAGAAGTATCCCTCCTGACGCAGACAAGCAGAGCACAGTGCACATTATTACAGGTTTGCTATATGTCTGGGAGTCACAACCTCAGTCTTGCAAAGCCTGACAATTCCTGATAAAGTCCCACAGACAATCAGGCCTCATCTCATACATTATCTAAAAGCCAGTTCTTGAGGAGGCACTGCATCCTAACACCACTCTGTTGATTTGTCTGGTACATGGGTCGTGGCAAAGAGTGACAGTTTGCTGAAATATCCACCTCAGTGGTCTACAGTATCCTGGGTGTTTCTCTTGGAGTTTTTCTGTCCAGCTGTGGCCAGTACAGTATGCAGCCTGCACAGCTTGTAAATGCTGACAAGCTCAGGGTCCCTAAGCATTAGGGCTGTGGGCGCATTAGGGCTGTGGGTGTATACTGAGATAAACAAAGATGCTTGGATCCACCCCTGTAAACACTGCATTATTAGTCTGGGAGAGGTTTGGTGTTAATTAACACAGTGGCCCGAAGAATCCAGCCACTTTCATTAAGCAAAGCACATGCCAAAAAGCATACTGACTCAAAGATCTTATTGCTAGAGAGGACAAGACAAAGACTAGAAACAAGAAATAGTCTCATCTGGAGAACTGAGCCAAAAGGGATTTACAAACTGACCATTGTCATGTAGGAAGTTTGTGACCAAGACCAGCTGCTTTGAGACTTGTCACTGTAAGAACTAAAAGACAAGATCAAAGATGTTCCTTTCTTTCCAAGCCCAGCAGCTGACATGAACTCTCAGCTTGATTTTGAGCCTTCCATTTCACTTTACTTTGACTGCTAAAAGTAATACTGATTATCCCAAGAGGATAAGAATATTCCTTTGCTTCTCTGAGGCACAGTGACAATTAACATGGGTATAACTTTTTAGGAAGATACAGAAATGGAAGGCACTGTAGAAGTTCAAAGCAATATTATTATATGGCTCAGAAAATGATACAATATGCTGACAGAAATTATGCAGTATAGTGCTTAATAAACTTACAGCCAGCATAATAAAAATTGTCAGTAATAAACTCCTTTCCCAGTTGGCTGCAGACCTGTGTTGCCAAAAACTATCATCTCCCTCTTGCACATTCTGTAGCATCGCACCTTCACACTCAGTAAAACGGTACCCCAACGACATTGTCAGCCTTTTTATTATCTACCGTAATGAAAAATACAAATACTTGACCTAAGAGTTTTTGTGCTTAGTGCTAATTGGATGCATTAGAAGAGTAATAGGACTTTATGTATGCTCAAGTGAATGTGTTTGCATCTAGGCCAGCAAGTCACCTACTTAAATCAAACATCTTAGAGGTAACCTCTATTCCCCTTTTTTATTCCCTTCCTCGCCACCTCAGATGTTCCTTATGATGCTATGTCTTATTACAAAATCATCTGGGCAATCTGCTCTTCTGTCCCTATCTGGCCTGCAAAGCATCCAACAAAGCAACTTGCAAAGCCTTAAAAGTAATACAAAACAACAATAAATCACTAGTGGATATTTGTTCACTACTACTATGATGCCAGTTTTTCCTATTAATTTAACATGTAGCCATGAGTGATGTAGTTGAGCACTCAAGTGATTATGAAAAATGAACATGCCACCACAAATGCCAATGCCCAGTAACATCCATGCGACCATTTTGAAAGGCCTCTGATTCACTTCTTGTTAGGTATAAATTATTTGGTCATTGATTATCTCATCAAGAATAACATCTTGTCCACTCAGCTGTCAATACATTCCAGAAGGAGAACAGCAGGCAGAAAATAATTTGTAAATAACAGAGCGATAGCTGTTCACGTAAACAGATCAATGTGCAGATGCATAGAGAAAATAGGGCCTGTTGACAGATTAGTCATAAAGAGAACTGACTAGAATTCGTTAAATAAGTTTACCACCTTTAACCATTACACCACAGCAGATTATGGATTTCAGAAGACAAGTGTCAGTAGTCTCAGCACAATGTTTTTGAAGTATTTAGACACCTATGAACTACCAGTTTGAGTCCAGGCAACAGCATAACTTTTTTTCCATTTATGGAGAATAGGTTGAATTTCAGGATTTTAACTGAATGCAGGTAAGACTTAGAAAGCAGTCTCCCTTGACTGGATATTAACAATTATGAATTCGTTTCTCATTAAAGAAAAATAATTAGTCAACAGTGCTATTGAAATCTTCTGAAATCTTGCATGAGCATGCTATGCTTGCTTCATATCTTTCAATTAATTGCAAAGCTGTGGAGAGTGATTTTTTATTTTATGCATACCACTTATTTCCATTTCTACGCAGTCCTTTGCCTTGCGACACTTCAATCTGAAATTTTAACACAGACAATTAAAGCAGACGGAAACTGTTCTGTCTTTACAATTCATTTACCATACTACACCATAACTAACATCACTGACACAAATGTCTTTTTGATGTGAATTGAACAGCAACTCATAAGCCAAATTCAGTTGAACTCTAAACTAGAGCACACAGTCAAAACAAAGGGCACACACAAGCTGTGAGGATTAGGTCAACAGAGCAGGGTGAGAGTGGAGCCCCTTGGACCCCCTGACATCAGGGTGGAGTTCTCCAGTTTCTACAAATAACTTTTATTTCAAAGGCTGTTGCAGCTGTGTGTCTGTGAGAGATTGCAGCAGGGTATGACAGTAGAGTGTTTGTCACGTCCATGGGTGGGACATCCAGATTAAAGAGTAAGCTGCTGTCTGCATCATTTCATTCAGGCACAGTGGGGTAGACAGTGCTGACTCTACCCTTAACTAGACAAGCTGAGTGACAAAGTATGTCTGGTCAAATAGCATCAGAGGGGAGCAGAATCCTTTACAGGACACAAGATGTGAGGCTAGAAAGGTGCTATCACCAATACTACAGCCAGAAATCTTTACCTGAATACTGTCATCAGGTATTGATACTTAGGCATCACCCTGATGAGATTCTTTTCTTTGCATATGATGTAGGAAAGCACTCACAACATAAAATTGATTCATAGAAAAATTATTCTGTGAAATATAGATAGTTGAAGAACAGCCTGGATCCTTCTTGCAACAAACATTTTCTTATGGATCCAACAGCAACAACATAAAAAGAGATGAGCAAGACATTTTGCTAAGGAAATGACTAAAAAGGAAGTACTTTTTCAACACACTGATGTCTCAAGAACAGTGCAGATTTATTGTACTGTGGGAAATGTTGGAACTCTTGATATATATGCAGTGCTGTTACCCTATGTTACGTCTTCTAAGGATACGATGACCAAACGCCACAAGGCCTCCCCAAAAATGCAGTATAAACCTAATAAACACATAAATAAACCAACATTTCTTTGTCATTTATTGATTTCTCAGAGGCTCATGGAATATGAAAAGCAGGCCTCTGGAATTTAAAGTAGTGCTGTCTTACGTAGTTGAAAGGCAAAAATCAGAAGGACTTCGTGTACCCCCAAGCCTGAGATGCAAAAAGAATACTAGAAGCTTAAAGTGGGAAGAGAGGAAGAAGGTACTGAGCTCTTGCAAAGTCAAAGACAATATGGGTATCAATCTCTTATCCACAGAATCCATCAGTTAAATCCAATCTGTCACAGTGAGCTATGATCAGTGTTTAACATTGGCAGACCATAAAGGAATCTAGAATTTAGGGCTCAGCACAGTTCAAGATTTTCATGCCACGGTGTCTTTGCTGAGATTTTTCCTTTGTCCACTATATTGTGATATGGAAACTACTAGAATAATGCAGTACAAAGCAAGAAGAGCTTTCCTCTCCCAACATACCTACTTTCTTTTCTTCGTTTCCCCTCACCAAACTAGCAGTGGCAAATGGCAATTGATTTTTGTCATTACTCAGGTATTTAGTCTTTCTACAAGACACTTTGAAATGTGGTTTATGAAGATATTTTGTTTGAACAGGAAGAGACATATGGGTGAGGATTTCATGAAGCAGAAATAGCATAATTGTTGATGAAATGCTGTACTGAACAAAATCTGTGCTATTAGATTAAAGTGTATTGTGGCTGCAAGCAACACTGCAAATCTATAAATGCAAATACTTTATATATCTGTGTATTTAAAGGAAAGAAGAAGAATGTAGAGACAATGGAATAGCTCAAACTCCAGTTCAGCTATTGTGTTTGCAGAGCTTGATTTACAGATTTTAGTAGTGCATCTTCTCTATGCTGGAGCTGTCTTAAGCATCATTAAATTACTAAAATTTGTTGCAAGCTAAGAACATGCATATGTTTTTACAACAGCTCTGTTCAAATAGCGTAACTCATCTGACAGCAATTGTAAACCACTGTAAGATGAGTCTGAATCAAGTGAACCCTCATGTATCACTCCACCCCTTTACCCCCAAAATAGCAAATAACTTCAACAAAAGAGAAAAAATAGACTACCATCTTCGTTTCCAGGAGTAAATCACAAGGATCTGACTCTTTTTCTTCGTTGAAACCCAGGACCACCAATCTGGCTGCCAAGTTTTGTGATGCTCTGAATCTTGAACTTTGTCTCCCTTCACCTGAAAAATCCTGACATGCTCTGGAACAGTATATATCTTTTTAAAATCAGCATTAGGAAGGTCTGCCTGTATCTACTGTAAGCCATGAAATGTGTGTAGGAAGCACTAAAGTCAAGTCTGAAGTCATTCATTTTGGTGCTTTTAGTTGAACCCCAGACAAGGAAACATGCCAGATGAAGTGGATTCAAGAAAGGATAGCACTGAAATAATCTTTTTTTGATGGCCTTATGTTCCTCAAGCAACAAATCCAGGAAAAGTATTAGACATCTTACTTCACTTTTGCATATTTTTTTGTGAACATAATGGATCTAGTGTCACCTCCCAGTCTGCATTCTACTAGAGTTAAAATCCTGATCTGTATATAATCATCGGAAGCTCAGAGAAAGAGGTCAGTGAAACTACAATTTTGCTGGAAATTATAAAATCCTTTTCTTCATAGCCATTGTGAAAAATATCACTGCCTTGGTCTTTTTTCCTCTCCCCTTCCAATTAGATGCATAGGCGACAGATACACTGTATTATGGTCAAAAGGATGCTATGGCAATGAGATGGCTTCAAAAGTTACCCATTGATGGGTCTTTCTCTGCAGTTTCAGAATTTTGAACATGGCACAAGGAACACACTGCCACTCCTTTGCTACCTCAACAGGTGCTTGTTAAACACCATCTTTAATGCATGAAAAGCTGATTCTGATCTCCTCGGCTGCCCCATTTTTTCCAGAGAACTAACTGCCTTGAGAGAATCTAGAAAGAATTCAAAACCATGGTGACATTGTTCTCTCCAATTGGAATGTTTATCAGAATTTTCCAAGATTAACTAGTTTTCCACACCAAAAAAATATCTTTTGCCATAGGATGGAAATACCATTTTTTCAAAACAGTTATAAAAATTTGAATAAATGAAATGTGAAAAAGAAATCTTATCACTGTATTCATCCAAATGAAGTTAAATATTTAGTCATACCCTGCACAACAGATAAAAGTCTGTTAGGTCTTGGGCAGAATTCTTTGCCTGTAACAGAAGCAAGACCCATTGTCCAGAGCTAGGCTTAAACCATTTTTGCATGCATAGTGACTGATTTTTTATTTTTCAGTTGTTGAACTGACATCTCCTATCTACAGTCCAAGTTTTAGTATTCCAGTTCTCCAGGGTAAACTCCATTACATGATGCTGACTTTCTACCATGAAAGCTATTACTTTCAAAGGGCAGGAGGAGTGTGTGGAATTTTAAAAGGCAATAGCTGTGATTCTTGCATCTCTTGTCTGAGTGATAACCATACTTTTTCATTTACGGTAGGATTTCTATGAATGGATTTCAAGGCTAGAAAAAATGAAGTAATCTCACTGGCAAACCACTTTACAGACAGAGAATCTCAGATACAAGAAACTTGCATCTCTGGCAAAGACTTTGCTCCAGGACTGGTGTCAAGACTGGATAATTCTTCAGTAATCCACAAATATCCCAATTTCAGACACAGAAGGATTTCTTTTCTCCCATAATACAACTCTACTAAGGGGCTGACAACACTTCTGTGTTTGGCCTATGACTCTGTAGGAGCATCAGCAGTAGTAAAAACCAATAGAAGATCGATGTGTGGCATTTTGTCCTCTAGGTCTGAAGGTGAAGTTCTACCTCCTAAACTTAATCATCTGAGTAGCCTTCCTGCCTTTGCAACAAGAGAGTAGTGAGTACAGACTGCACACACAAAGCCTTAACCAGAAACCCTCAACGATTCAGCTTCAGAAGGACTAACCACCCACAGCTCCATCCGAAGGTTGCTCAAATTCCCTGCCTTCACTTCCTCAGGGAGTTGGGTCCATTCCCTCACTTACACCATTTTATAACTAACAGAGGTTTTCTCCTCAGCCAGCTGCTCCCAGGTACCCTGCCTTTACTCTCTTATTTCTAGAGACTGGCACGAGCCCTCTGTTTGATGTGGTATTTTCCATATAAAGCTCTCAGGAGAAGATTGTGCTCTGCAGAGCGTTACGTATGGTTCCCTAAGGCACTGAATTATAGCTCAGCTCTGTTACTAGAACTCCTAGTTATTAACTTTACTGCTCTGTGCTATGTATTACAGCACGAAGCAGTCCAGGCGCCCACCAGCACCAGAGCACTGGGACCAAACAGGTGGTTTGTCATTAAGACGGGGAAACCAGAAACAGGAGTGCTTGCCAGTGATCAGGAAGACTGGATTTACAACAGCTCATCCAGGCTCTTCTTTCTCTCTTAGGAGCTAAAGGCTCTGTTTTAAGTAAATTCCCCTACCAAATAATCCAGAAGGAATATTCCAAAATGCTTAAAACATCACTAATGCGATGCCAAATTGCTTCAACAAAAAACAGTTGTCACAAGCAGTGTCCTGGTGTTATCTTTCTGGCTGAGACAGGACCATACAACTCACCTGCTCCAAAGACACTTGTAAAATAACCACTGTTCTCTACAGGCCATATGATACCTTTGGATATCTCTTCCACACTTCTGTACATTCTTCACTTATCCTAGCACATTTTTTTGGTAAGCAGTTTGTCTTCAAAATACTGCGAGTGAAAAGGAAAAATCTATCAAGTTTTACTGATCACATTTCAGTCCCTTAACAACTCATAGAAAGGTTTCTTTCTCACTTTTGCACAAGAAGCTAAAATTATACCAAGGAAAGGCAAAATGAAAACCTTAAATGCTTCTGAAGATGATGTTCCATCAGAGCAAATAACAAGGAAAAGAAGCACTACCCAGACAGCATAGAGCATCTAAGGAGCTATAAAACTAACCAACAGCACTCAGAGGAATTTAATCAAGAGGAATAGACAACGAATACACAGATAATATAAAGGTTATAAAACACTAAGTGAAATTTCCGTAGTTCTTCAAAGACAACTCTCCCTTTCATCAGATGAAGAAACACGTAAGGCAAGTAAATATCAAGTTCCCAGCCCCCTGCCCACCACACAAACAATGCATAAATCCTTTCAAAAAGCAAACATCATGGATGCCTTACATAAAAGCAGAACAGAAGAACAACCCCCCACTTCAGCTTCAAACTCTTCCAAAATCAGAAACATTTCTCATTTTGCCTTCCAGGGAACAAGACAAAGTGGTACTTTTCCATGTCAGAATCTTGCACCTCAGCTTTAAATTCTAGGAAGTGCCTTTGCTTCCTGGGCATACACGCCTCCTTCTGTCCGGGTAGCGCCCGCCCCCCCCCCCCTCCCCCCCGGGGGGGGCAACACAAAGGGCACAGAGAGAAATCATGAGCCCACAACCATGGATTTCTCTGAGGTAATGAAGTGACACCAGCAGAGCTGGGCAGACATGGCCCTACCATGGTCCAGTATTGAGTGGCCACATTCATGGCCTACAAGGGACAGGGAAGGATGTCACCTCAGGAAGCCTGGAGCGAAAGCAAATTTCTGTCTTATTAACCTAGGTACATAAAGTTTTAGAAAACCTGGCACAAGGGAGTGAATTGCTTTCTGGTAATCACTGCTCATTTACCTCTCCCATATTTACAATTATGCTGTTCTGAGATACTTGATAACAGCCAAAACTTTTCTGCTTTCATACTACTGACCTTTTGGATTTTATAAGTTTCTCGATCACCCCAAAGTCAGTTCCAGTTTCCATTGTGCTCTTTGTATCCCCCTTCACACAAGCTTACTGAGCCTCCATCTCTCCCTCTCTCCAGACCTCTTTGAACAAAGAACTGCCTTCTTCAAGGACAAACTGAATGACAATTTCTCAGCCTGTGCAAACACGCTTCTTTGTTCCTCTCAAAGTGTCTCTGTCCCTTGCAGCTGCCTATTGATTTTATATTTTAAAATTAAAGCAAAATATATGAGCTCCACACTTCAGAAAACCTTGAATTGAAATAACAGTCTTACAGCTGTATGCTGTGGAAAGCTCTTATGTCCTGTCCTCATACATTGTCACATCTCATCTGGGGTTTAGTGCCATCCACACACACGTGCAGCTCTTCTGTACAGCCCCAGCTGGGTACATTTGGCTGCATACAGCAGTCCAGGGGTGCTGGTTCCTAGGGATACCTTCCGAAATCAGGGCTTGGCACGTAAAAGGCTTTTAGGATATGGGCTGTAACAGCTCAATCATGAAAAAAAATGCAAACTCACTGTGCACTGAAAATAGTCATCGCAGAACTTTTCATAACCTGAATACACAAAGATTATTGAGACTCACACAAAAGCTGTGCTACTGGCAGCAACAGGCCATTTTGGACTTTTCTTAATGACTGATCCAGACAAACCACTGCAGGTAATTGATGCTTTACAAAGAATTTGTTTTATACAGGTTAATCTGCTTAGAGCAGATGCAAAATTACTAAAAGATGAATTAGTATGCCTTGTAAAGGATGCTATGGGTTTTGTGCACAGAAGGCCATCCACACTCTGAACATTGTTTTTCTTCTCAAACAAAGCAGCCTTCGTCCTTGTTTTCGCAGCTCAGAGTGGTTGGCCCTGAACCCTTCTGGACAGCTACTTTTTTCCTTATAATTACATTGCCATCTAGTGCCTCTAGCACGAAATGCAGGGTCCTCTCTTCCTGAACTTGTCACAAAATGCAAGTCCTAAGATTCATGTCAAATATCAATTTTTCATTTGGAAATCTGTGATACCACTGTAGATTTTTCTGGCACAGATCAGACTTGCTGTAATGAGGTTTTTTTGTAGCCTGAAGTATGAGCTCACCCTCCTGACTGTCTTGGCCTCATGGTGTTTTCAAATATCCTGTCAGTCACACTCAACAAACTGAAATAGCATTGCTGTTTATCTGATTTGGGTTAGGATTGAAAGCATTTTCACAGGGAATTAGGTCTCAGGAGGAAAAGGAGTTGCTACAGTTAAGCAACAATATGAACAGTGCTCATTAGCTTCAGCAACACGACACAAAAAAAAAAAAAAAACACCACAGACACAGCAAGTGAACTAGGCCTTTAGCTTTCCTTTCCCTTCATGCCCTTCTGCTTTTTTGCTGGGTAAGAATTACATCAGTTTTTTCCATGAAAAGAGGGGAGAGAGCCTGGAGACTTTCAAGAGCATACTATGGATTCCAGCTTTTTATAGATGCATTAACATAACTCCTCATATCTTCTTAAGTCATGATAGGTGTGCAGAAACTATTGAAGCTTTACATCAACCCCTACACACTTCTATGCTAAACACAGCCTTTTCCAACCCATCCTATTCATCTCCATTCTACTAGGTCAGATGCTCTATGAGACACAGCCCGATCTTAATCTCCTCCAGATTTCCTCAGAGACAGTGGCAGTTGTTGATGCTGTGCCTAGGTTTCAGCTCACTGACTCCATCACTTCTGTTTTTCCCTACTGTGAAACTGCTGGACAGAAAACATTGGACACCAATGTACTACTGATGATACCTGGTAGCAAGGGAGTACCCTTCTCAAGAACTCTGTAAGAAGACCCACTGTATGATTATCATTAGAAGTAGAGAGTGATCACTGTCATAAGCACTGCAGCTCTGTGACACAAAAAATAAAAAAAAAGGCATCCTCTGCAGTGACAAATTCTGAAGGAAATAAGGGACTACTCCCAGCCCCTCACTATCACTAATGCAGACAAGTCAATGGCAATGGCTTGCTCCCAGAGAGAACCTGCATTGCCATTTTCCGAGTTACACTTTCAATAGGAGGAGACACTGAGTTTTGAAATCCACGTTCCCTTGTAACAAATTTAATCTTTCTAAGAAAGCAGCTAAAACTGAAATACAGCTGCTGCTTTATTAAGCAAGAGTGCTTTTTGTCACTATATCTGTGTATTGTATCCATTTTCTAATAAGGAAACCGGGACATGGAGCAAAAACAGGACCCCATGTTGGGAATAAACACATACACTAGGTCATCCAAGAACTGATTACATCTTCAAAGTGCCCATATTCATACTGAGTTGTACAGGCACTTTGAACTGCAGCTGGAGTTTGGTATCCTTTGACAAGTATGCCCCAGTTTTCCATCCACTATTCATTCAGTGCTCCAGTAAGTTTAGTGAACTTAAGTGTTACAAGAAAAGTCCGGGACTATCCAGGACTGTCTACAATGCTCCAGGATCACTTAAAAACAGAACAGTAAATATTGAAAAGTCAACATAGCTTCATAGATAAAACCCATGATATTCTGTCCCAACAAAAATGAAGTCAAATAGAGAATCTTCAGATTGTCAGAAGCACAGGACATGCAACAACCACTTCTATCCGCAGTAGAGGGCACCGGTAACATTTGTAGGGTACTGAGCTCCTCACAGGATTAAAGAACAAGGATGTGCTGCATGATTATCATGGCTTTCTTAGCCTCCTTTGAAACAGACTTGCCCTGCCATGTTGTGTGAATTTTCTTTAATGCTAGCAAAATGGTTGCTATTTTGCTGAGCAGCAACAAAAACTGAAGCTGAACCATTACATAGCAATCTTGGACTGAATAGGAAACAGGAAGCTTCTGCTAGTGACATTATGCATTCCAACAACTTTATAGATCTCTGCACACGGACATTAGTGTGCACCTCAGCTCAGCACAAAACCTGCCTGATATCTTGTCAGTGACTGCTGCCATTTCCTGTTTCCACTACAAGAGCAATCACATTAGAAAGTAATACAGACATCCTCAACAGAATTTGCTGCTTGTCATTGCATGCTCTTGCACGTCTCAAACAACCGTATATATGATCAAGCTATGAGGCTACTCTTTGCTGAAAGTTCTCGGAACAGCTGATGAGGCTTCCCAAAACCTTGGAAGGATTATGGCAGTAAAAAGTAAAACATTTACCTTTTTCTTACAGCCCTGCTGCTACACTAGCAGAGACCTTCTGTAATCGTCTGAACAGGACTGATTCACAATTACAGGCATCCATTTCATCAGCATAACCTGTTGTCATATTTTTATTTTTTTCTGACTGCACATTAAATGCTTTTAATGCAAAGCAAGTGTGAGGATTTAAATTGCAAGATTAAGTGTTCCTGGAACATGGTAGCAACAATGAAGTATTTGATTTTCTATAGGTATTTAATTATTTTTTAATGAGACACAGCAATGAAGCTAACTGTACTCCCCAGCAGGAAATGAACAAAAAGTCAAGCTAAATCTGGACAGTTTCTTTCCTTTTCCTTACAGTACTGGAGAACATGTGCAGAGTTCAGTCTCTTTAAAATAATTATTTCAGTAGCAACTTCTCCATCTCAGACCAAACGTTCCCAGACCAAGCCTGCACCCCATTAGTCTGGTGTACTAGGTTCATTTTCTCTTGGAGATGGTATTGCACTGCGCCATCCTCTCTTACAGTCAAGTGTTTCAAGATGCATCCATGAGCACAGTAAAATCAAAATATCTGTTTTTCTGATTTAAGTGCTCACACTCAAGTACACCAAATTACAACAGAAAAGATGTTTTAAAAATAAATTAAAAAAAAAAACAACACTAACATTTAAGGGTACTTTTACCTCCAATTCCAGAGATAAGTCTTGGTTTAGTCTAGAGTATACTAAAGTAGTAAAAGACAGGTTTAACACAATAATTGCAAAGTTGCTTTGGTCCCTGACAAAACTGACATTCAGGTTCTGTAGGTTTCTAACCTCATCCAAACGTAATTCCTTGGAAGTAAAGAGACTGCTTTACAGTTGTTTGTCTTAGTCACTAAGAAAACCGCATAGAACTACCTCAACGCAGTGAAAGTTTGTGAACACTGCTTCAGCATACGTTTCCCTTTGTTCAGTAATTTGTAGTTACTTTTTGTGTGCATGTGTTTGTATTTTATTCTTTTAAACACAAGTTTTACAAACAAGATCTTTGTTTCAGTGACAGATGGGCATAGATGGAAAGAATATACCTAGTGCCAAGAGAAACTTGTTCACGCTAACTTTTCATGCATAACTGAAATGAGCAGGATTCCTAAAGCTTCCAGCCACACAGAAAAAGCAAAAGTGAGGATAACGTCTCCAAGCACCATTCCTCTTCAACCACACTATTGAAATTGTTAAGGACCGCAGTAATTATAGTGGCTACTTTCATAGTACACATGCTTCTCCAGAAAATATACTCTGAATGAAATTTCAGATGGGCCAATAAAAAACTGTTACACAAAAATAACCAACCTGCTGCTCTCACAAAATAAACCTGAGTCAATAATGAAAGAGCAAGGTAGAACAGAACCTGAAGAAACGGCTCACAAAAGGTAATTTCACAGAAGTAAAAATGCCTTACTATAATTCACACCAAATACAAGTAAACCAGAACCGTTTCATAAATGAAACTGGGTCCAGTTACATAAACTTTTATCTGATCTTTGTGCTTATCAGTTTCCCATCATCCACAAATTGCAGATCAGTGAAATTAATGCTGCCAGCTTCAAATTTACACAAATAAATAAATAAAAAGGCTGCACACAGTTATTCTGAGTCCTGCTGGAAACAAGAAATTTCAGAAGAGTGTGATTGCAGTGGCTTGCATATCACTAAATATGGGTGTAGGACGGTAAGGAGGAGCAAAAAGGACACAAGGTGTCCAGGATACTTGAAAAAATTAAATATCAGATTAGACATATATCAAGTTTGGGTATTTTCTGCCTACCATTCCAAACTCTGAACTAGAAATTTACATCTGAACAAGTAAGAACAGAACAAAGCTGCAAAATTCATCTTCATCGGTAGCATAAAGTCTTCCATGATTTTGAAGTAAAGGAGTCCCATTTTGCAAAAATTTCAAAATCCCAAGAACATCGTTCATAGAAACAGCCTCAAAGTTATATGGCAGAGAATAAGGGACAATCAATTTTGACGCAGTGTTGTGTAACTGAAGTGGTAACCTGTGATCAGGCTTATAGGAGAGACTGCACACCTGTTACTGACAGCAGCAGAGACAACATTTCCAGTGCAATTCTTGTCTAATGGTATGATAGTCAGCAAAACATGACTAGTTTCACAGAATTTCTCCTTTCCCTTTTAAAGCTGAAACCCAAAGTTTGGGACAGTGGGAGGGGGAACACCTGAAGCTAAGTTCAAAAGGCTACTCAAGGTAAAAAAAAAAGTCTCATCTAAACTTTAAAATACACCTGCACAGCACTATCTGCTTCTACACCTATTAACAGATTTTCAGCTAAATCTCACAAGACCTTAGTACTCAATGGTTTCACATGAAAGGCCCTTAAATACAATTTAATTCCCTTAAATTCTTAAATAAATGCAAAAGAAAAACAAACTTCTGAACGGAAAAGAAAAAACAAAACACCATAGACAGATGCAAAATGTACATTATTTAGGACCATTTGGCTATTCAGTGTCAGAAAAATTGTTCCAACCTAATTAACATAGTGGTAATCATCTTTATCAAGAATCACAATGGAAAACACTAAGCTTTCTTACTGGAAGACACCAAGACTCATTTACAGAAGCAGTCTCCACAAGTAAAGGGGTTTTAAGTGTTTTATTTGTCCATTTGGAATGATTAGTATTTATAATCAACAACATATATCCACCCCTCAGTGAAAGACCTGACAGCTTGTTATTGCCAAGCATATTACAGTCTGCTGAAGGGTGAAGAATTACAGACATAAGAATGAATAACGTTACATCACTATTAAATCACTCATTCTGTTCATAAAACAGTTTAATCCTCTAACATTAATAAGTTAAGATTAGAAAAAATAATTAACATTTCCAGTGATAAAATACATTGCGTTTAGAACACAATATAACAGCAGTTTATTACACTAGTGCATTAAAGGATAGTAGAAAACCGGACAACTCCTTTGGAGAAACTGCATCTTTGTTCATTTCTCTTAGACAAACATTGCTTGCAGCCCACACAAGCTACCATGAACCCTCCAAGAAGTATGCTATTAGGAAAAACCACCACAGCTAAAACCAATTTATTCTGAGAACTTTTTCTTCTGTTCTCATATTACTTGAATATAAGGACCTAAAATTAGATTCCTTCACATCTGGAGTTCCTAGTGATGTCCCTTCTGAAATCAAGCAAATAACGAACAGATTTGCATCCACACCTCAACCGTCAGAATGAAACTGAAGAGGAAAATTGGCTTTCATTTATCACCCAGTTAAATAAACATTTAATATTTAGAAGCCTTCTACAAGGGTTTTAAAGTTTAGTGGTTTAGACCATTCTTCAAGATTACTTGCACGTATGAAATCTGAGCTTATGAATAATTCATAACAGCATAATTGTTACAAGAAATAAAACACTCATCTCTACTTATGAAATTCTGAGATCTCTTCAAAACCCGATTTGAAAGATAAGCTTTATAAAAAAAGTCTAGTAATAATTTGTATTGCATTAACTCTATATTAGCTGACAACTTCAAAATTGAAGTTAATGCTTACTGGAATCAGCTTTCAAAATGAAGTGGACCAGAATAACATTCAATATAAATTGAAGTATACTGCAAATCTGTTTCTCAAAGACAAGACACTGCCTGCTACAGCTGGCCTCATACAAATATTAGTGCCCTATCATTTCTGCAGAACAACTTGCTTGCCAGCTAAATAGGATCTGAACAAGAGAAGTAGATGGACACAGGATTTTCTTATGACAGACAATTTTCATTCAAAAAGACCAACAAAAATTCAGAAGCCAACTGATGAAAATCATCTAACTCACTACCTCACTGTAGAGGTGTTTGTTTTGTTTTGTTTTTTTTTTTGTAGCACAGTAACTCCAAAAAACAGTGAAACAGCAGCAAAACAGATCCATCCTTTCTGAAGGATCTGGATTTTACTTCATGATGCCTAGGGAAAATTTAAAAAACAGATACTGTTGTGTCAGTACTACAGCCTGATACACTAAGCAATTCTGCCTGCATCCATCTGCTGTCACCTACCTTATGAATAGATTGCAAGGTCTTAAGACTTATCTTTTAATTTTCTTTTATGCAAGGACATAGTAGTATCCATACCTCCTCTGTGCTACAATAACAATCAGCTGCATAACATACAGCAGAGATTCAAGTATAGCAATAAGCTTCAGATCCATCACAAACGAGAGATGGATGTCCAAGCTTCTAGGAACAAAAAGCCAGTTTTTCCACATGTGATCTGACATGAAATTAAGCACTCTGCTTGCCAGTACCTACGACTCAGTTTTTATTCTTGTACCATATGAAGAAAAGCATAAGCTATCAATAGTGAACATGCAAGTTACAGTATCTTTTAATCTATTCCAATTCTTTCATTAGAAAAAGGAGGTAGTTGAAACTTAAGGCACATCCTGCATTGCCTGATTAGCCATAAGACATTTCCTTTCTGCTCAAAAAATGATCTATTTTAAGGCTGGCAATGAAAGTTTGAAGAAGTAATTAAATACACCGTGAGCATTGTAATGTCTAGCCTCAGACTGTAGCAGAAACAAAACATCTCTTTTTAATTTAGAAAAATTAGGTTCTTCATCCAAATGAAATCTGAAAGTGATAAACTTACAGTTGTAAGTTTGGGGCCACTGGCTCATTAGGCTTATTGGCATCTAATTCTTAGAGTGAAAGGAATGGACACAAACATGTTAGTGTTAAAAAAGCAGCTAGAGAGGCCTTTACCTTCTATTAACTTCCAAAGTTAACTTGAAAATGAGCTGGAAAGTTAAAATCCTTATATTCAAAAGGATCTTAATCCATGATTTTGTTTTCCTCATTACTTTGAACAAAAATTTACCACCAGAACTCTAAAAGCAAAAATTCCATAGCAACCAGGGGATAAACTTAGTCATGTTGGTAACTACTAATGTAAACCTTTTACAAATAAGAGGGTGAGAATTCAGATTCTTTGTCAACAGATCAGTCTCAGTGTTAAGTTGTCCCCAAAGTTTGAGTTGGCTCTTATTCCAAGTATGATGACAACTGGATTCTCCAAATGCAAAAGCTACCTCAGTTAGCTTCAACGTGAAAGTTGTCAAACTGTGCAAACTCAAATGAGCGAGTTCCAATTGCAGCCCAGCCATTACTTGGTTTAGAAATTGTGACATTCTCCCAGAGTGGATAACTATTTAACAGTCCTGAGGCAGAATTGCCCTGTCAAGAAAAAGAAAATGGGGGTAGGGGGGTAGGGGAGAAAGTTAGCTTTGTAAAATCCAGTGATCAAGTGTATTGACATTGAGACAACCCGTATGGGAGACAAGTCAGAAAGATGTCAAGTTTTCAACTACATTCTCAATTTCAACTACATTTCATATGCTTTCCATGCAGAGGTACTTCTAAATATTGCACAGAATCATCCAGTGCCTATCAGCTCTGTGAAACACTTCTAACACCTTTACAGTGCATATATAAAAGGTTAATCTTCCCTAAAAGCATAGCTTCCAAATTCAGTGCAGAATCTCAAAGGTAAACTGTGTTTCCTCTTGCAATTGTCCCACACTCCCTCAGTGACCTGTCTTGAGGGGTTTAGCAAAGCCAGAACTAACAGGAACTATGGACAGTTCTTTTGCAGAGATGATACAGCTGGCATTAGTTCTACACAGTTAGGCAAAGGTCAAAAGAAAAAAGAATTACATATTTTAGTCATCAAGGGGATCAAAGAACTTTCAAGTATACCATTAAAGATAAAAACAGTTTCAGCACTAGCTACAATTTATCTGGTCAATAATTTCCACTAAATTGAAGCTATGGGAGACAGGGAAGCATTCCAGTTTACCTGTATTTAATCTGAAAGACAATTACAAACACAGGTAAAAGGCAAAGAATGTTTTTGAAGAAGCAGTGTGAGAATTCTCACACCGTCAATGTGAGGCCTCTACAATTTTGTTATTGCACAGATGCAAGTCTGTAGCATCATAATGCTAAGATCAACATAACTGTTTTGTTTTAGATTATTTACATTCACCTTTAAGTACCCTCTTCAGGTTAGCAAGTCTTAAGAGTCCATTTTACAGATGGCAATCACTGTCATAAATGTTGGTGCATAAATGTGCAATACTCCAGATAAGAGCATCTCTATGTCTCCCAATATGAAAGCACAAAAAGTAAAATTATAACACTCACTGACATTTTGGCACGAGGGAAAGACTCAGCACAGAATTTTAAAGAGAGTTTGTTTCAGTGCACGGTATCTTCAGCCAGGATTTAAGCTTCCGTGTAATTTCAGGGCACTCGCAGTTGTGAAGGTTATATTAAGCAAGGGGATTAGGTATTTAGCTGTGGAATTTAAAGCCTTTTAGTTGCACCAATGTCACACCCAGCTAATTGCATAGGTATATTTAAAATAAAGCTTGGTACCACTTTTCTCACCAAGTTACTATGGCCAAAAAGGTAAAAATGCCTCAGAAAAGAAAAACCCCACACTTTGGACAGGCTTCTAATCAACTATGGACCATTTTTTACCGCAACACAACACCCACACTTCCTCAGCATAGGAAAGATGAATGGCAGCTCATCTGAGTTCCCCAGTTTCAAGGTCTTTAGGGGTGCCACATACAAAGCCTTAACACACAAAGAGAATTGGTGGGAGCCAGATTTGTAAAACTGTTTTGCTTAGTAGTTCACCAAGAGTCTTCAGAACAGGAAGTCAGACCATACTCTTTTCATCCTGTTTCTCTTCTATACCCTCTCCAGTTTCTCAAGAACTCTTTAGAAATACAGGAAACAGAACATGGTGTCATATTTTAATTTAGGTTTAAAGCAATAGAGTAGCCTAATGCAAACAGTCAGTCAGTAAAACAGCGTAGTTTTGTCTGGACGTTCCATAGCCGACTTTTCAGCTTCTTGCCTGTGCCCTTACCTGGATGTTGAGAGTAAGTGTGTGCCACGTATTGTGTCGAACACCAGAAAGCCCTTTCATTAATACTTCTTCTCCAGCTGTAAAACATGCTCAGGGTTAGCAAAGTGTTATTTAACTTCTGCTTAGACTGATAGATACATATCAAGCTAGCAAAAGGAAAATATCTTCTCACTTTCCGGTATGTTCAAGACCAACAATTTACTACATAAGTGCTTTCTACTATTCTGCCAGGACCTTTTTTCCACTGAAATATCTAATGCTTCCAAAGATTTTTCATGAAATAAGGATTCCATCTATTGGGAGTACAAGTTAACCAAGTGTGACAGTAGCTAGTGCTCTGCTCATTCTAGAGATCCTATGTATTAGAAATAGTTAAATTCAGAGGCTTTGAGATACCACATCATAACATTGCTTAGCTCTAGTCAAAATGTAAGCTAAGCTAAAATAAGGTGGAAGACTTGAAAAAAACAAAAAAGAAATTAAGCGCTAGAAGTAGAATCTTCAATTATTCAGTTGGCAGTTCCAGCTGCAAGATAATTTAACATACAGGCTCCCTTCTAGAAAAATATAAAAATCATTGAAAACAGCTATGGAGAAAAAAAAATACTATATTGCCTAACAAGTGTCCCCAACTGAAATAATGAAGTCATTAATCAAAATCCTCTCATTTCAACAAGAAAAATTATTCTAAGTAGGTAATGCTGACATGTCTCAAAAATAATCACCAGAGTCCATTCTAAACACAAGTATGTTTTTACATACAGCTGAAACTTATGTTGTTGTGGAGTTAGACATGAGGTTTCCCTAGGGATCTGTGTTAAGAGAAGGTAACAGAATGCCTAAGTTACAGTACTCTACGTAACCATGGTGAAGGAGGAAGAAAATGAGAAATGGGAAACTACAGCTACCAAATAGAAGAGGAGACTATTTTTAAGGTCCAGTACAGCGTTAAATCAGTCATTATAGGCTGTCTTCGTATCAGATGTACTGCAGAACTAGAAGTTGCATGAGTCAGAAACTATTCAAAAGTCTAATTCAAACTAATGAAGCAATAGGAAACACCTGAACAACAAGAACTTGCTGCTATTTCAAAGCAAATTAAACAAGAATTTTCATTGTTGATGTATTATTATAACATGTTCTCTACATGTGCCTGTCAAGTGTTCTACAGGTGAGAACACATGTATGTTAGCTTTACAAGTAGAACATATCCCCATTCTACAGAATTATACCAACAATACAATGGTCCATATTTTGTGGAAACAGTAGGTCACTTATTACCTAAGCCAGATATATGGATATATGTTGATTTGCATCGCTATACAGGACAGGACATGGAATTCCAAGACAGATAATCTTTTTGAGAGTAGCATAAGAGCACAAATAAACTTCCCCGTAACATTGTAACAGAGTACTTATAAAAAGCAAAATAGTTTACATTTGCTACCATTAAAAGACTTTGTCAATAGAAAAAGATAGAAAATATGACCACCATTAGAGAATAATGAGTGAAGTTCATAGCAACTGCAGTTGAGTAACAAATCCTGAACGTTTATCATTTTTATCAAGGCTATCAATGTGAGATGTCCATATGTCAGCATCCACTTTAGGAAAGGGCTTCTTACCTATGTCACCAGTGACTCTGTAGGTGCCATCTGCATAAACCCAGAAGAAAACTCCTTTGGTACGACGAACATATATCCCACCATTGTCAACTCTTCCAGCAATAAACACTCCCCCATCAAGTGGCTTTTCTATGTAGATGTCACAAGTAACTGTCAAGTTTACCCTGCAAGAGAAGCTCAGTGTTTCAACATGCAAAGATTGGACTTCTGAGCACGCAGTAAACTGAAGAATGTTCTCTACATAGCACAGCAACCTCCTTGATGAAAGGTTTAGCCATCCTAATTGGTACCTACAGGTGAGAAGCACAGATTTATCTTCACTGATGACTTGTCAGGACTGGCTGCTTCCAGTTATGAGTCCACAAATTTTCTTAGGATTAATAATTCTTTTAATAGACAAGCAACAAAACTAAGTGTATTACCAACACGTTTCAATCTGTTACAAAAAAGGTTTGCATCTCCATAGAAAAACCTTTCAGGTTTACAAAATTAAAAATAAATTAGATAACAAAATCAAGTTTCAAGGCAATACCATCACATCCATTTGAATTTAATCTTCATTTCTCTAGGATTTTTAATATAGACCTAGTCTTATGAAACTGAGACCTCTTGCCCAAAAGAGCAAAACAACCTTTTTTGGGGAGGGAAAAAAAACCAAAGAAAATGCACACAGAAAAGCTTAAGATAGGTTGAAATTATTTGATTTTTCCTAAAGCAATACTACAGCTCCTTACTTCAGTAAAGTTACAATACAATGGTCTAATGACAATGAAATGAAATGACAATGAAATCTAATGAAAATTTACCATCAAGCAAAGGAATATTAGAACAATTAAATGGCACCTAGAAAATTCATCCAAATTCCCCTCTGCTACACAGGTTGCAGTACAAGCCTCTTAAAAGTACAACTTAACTATTAATGTACATTCAATAAATTAAATATCTACATTCCATGCCTGAAGTGGTTTGCAATGAACTAACTGTTTTGGTTCAAAACTTGGTTCTTAATTAGAACCAGAAGTAGGAAATTTCAAGAGATTTCAGCATAGTAATTTGAGCATACATACTATGCATCTGTGTATATGGACCACTGAATATGATCTGCTCAATAGGGGAAGATGATTATAGGGGGGAGCAAAGCTTTACTTAACAGAGGGCTGCAGAAGAAAACATCTGGTAACTGAAAAACAACCTCCAGCTACAAAACAATGTTATGCTTATAGGCTTCAGAACAAAAGTCATTCAACCACTTGTCAAGGCCAGAAAAAGAATCATGATGCGTTCTGAAAAAGCATCACTTATCTAATCACAGTGAAAAAAATTGACAAAATAGCTATTTTAAAGAACATACCAAAAGAATTTAAGCTTGGCTCTTCCAAATTAAAAAAAAAAAAAGACAGAAAACCTTAATGCTTAAGTTCATTATTAGTTGCTATTACTAAGCCAATTATTTAACAAGCTCTTACCCAAATACTTTTAATATTTAAATAATTTTACACTAAGATATTCACTCCAATTTACCACCATCACAGTTTCTAGAAAGTAATCATATTGTAGTGGTGAAGACTGGTAAATCTCAGTTACATCCACCCAGAAATAAAACTGTTTAAAGCAGTAGGTGAATTGAATACATAACAGTTCTAGGTAATGCTCAGAAGATGGCAGTCTACAACAAATAATAATTAACTCTCAAACTGTCACATCAACACAAGGCTGATCAAACTATTAACAAGCAACACAATTCAAAATTAAGTTAAACTGAAGCAATTTTTTGTCCCTTAAAAACACAGTGAAAATCAGTGCACACGTTGAAATTCAGATTCTGTTTGTGTATTACTGCTATTTTGACTTGGTCTTCCTAATGAGCCACACTACATCTGTTATTCACAAAAACAGATTGAACAAGTATGACCAGCAGGAATTCAGAAAATCTTTACTTTTCCCTAAGGCAGTGGACCACTGGAACAAGATACTAAGAGATGAGATGGAATCTCCACCTTTGGATGCTTTCAAGACTCATTTAAATACCCAGTTGATCTGTTCTATCAGTGTTGGCAACAGCCCTGAGCAGGACTCAATGACTTAAGGAAGTCCCTTTCAAATCATCATTTCTACACATCTGCAGGTTGTATGAATACAAAAACCTTCCGTGCAAGAGAAATGGGGTCTGAAACAGATCAACAAATCATAACTCACACTTGTAAGGATGTCATTTCCTCAGATGTCACCAAGAAGCAGTATTTACATACCACTGAAAGTTTCCTATGATACTGATGGTCTGGTCTGCATCAGAAACCCAAGTGATGGGTCGCTGAACCACCACCTGTCGGAGTGTGAAAACATGATCTCCTGGGTCAGAGCCATTCACGAAGTACTCAAATACACCTGTTTGATCTGCAAAATTTGGAGCTTCACTGAAAGGTGGATTACCTGTTCAGATAATAAAATATACGTCAAAACCAAAACAATTTTTCTTTTGTATACTCCTGACTTCAGAAATTTCTTCTGAAGATATCCTTCAGATTTCTGACTTACTCTATTCAAGTACAGTCTCCAAAATTGAAGTTCTAGGAGTTGGAAGCAGGCCAGTTTTCATAAATACATGAACAAAGTTAGTTTTCTTCCTTTAAAAAATTAGTTCACTATATTTGAGCTGTATCTTTGCATTAAGAATTTTAAAACTGTAGCAGATACAGATAAGAGCTAGAATTAAGTATCTTTCAAGCAAGGTATACAGATGTAAGTTATCAGAGAAACGGAGAAATACACAAAAATAAAACATGATAAAACGAAAAAACCAACATTCAGATTACTCCATGTCTCCTATATCAGATGACTCAAATACCACAATTGTTATGCCCTTACTATATTGAGACCATATCTAGGTAAGAATTAACTTTTGGATCAGAGAATTCTGACTTACGAATATTGAAATCATCCTTGTAATTTGAAGGAAAAGGCTGAGGTGGTGGAGGCACTGGGCAGCTACATTTCCGCCCCGTCTTAAGTGTAGTTAAAGTGTAGACTTCATCCACGCCTAAGTCTAAAGAAAAACTTCCCCTCCAGACCTGGAATCAAAGAAAAATCAAAGAAAGTTCAAGCTGCCAAAAAATAAAACAACTGCATAACAAAATATCCAAGTTTCTGAGTTAAAGGACATCCTCTGAAGTCTGATTTAAGGCAAAAAAGAAATCTCATCTTCTTGCCTCAGAGTTATAATATCTCCAAGCTATTTTGAAAATTACTTTCCCCAGATCTTTTTATTACTTCCAGGTAAGTAAGCATACAACTTACTTTAGACCTACAAACAATTTGCATTATCAGCCTACACAGCACTTATCCTTATGAATGCTCATGAAAGACTATGAAGCTTGCATCTGAAGAACCAAGTAGAAGTTATCTTAGATTATTCTGACATACGGGACTCTACTTCTTACCTCATAATCGTATACTATAAAACAAAGAAAAACATCTATTTTGCACTACCAATTCTTAAAAGCAACATTACGACAGAGTATTAAAACTAATCAACTTACCTTTACAGGATGGAGTTGCTCGAAGAGACTAGAGTTTGCAGATTCAAAATCAAGCCTAGAATGCCACACCTGAAGAGTTTTCACCAAATACTATAATGAAACATAATGTAAATTAAGAAAAAAAATTAAAAACAAACCATCCATTTGAATATTGACCTTGAGAATTATCAGGCTATCTAAATTTTGTTATTTTAGAGCTGTTGATCTCATTAGAAGCCACTAATTTATTCAGCTAGCCATTACAAACTTTAAATATTCATGATATTGTAAGAGTTGTTCCAAAAGTAAAGCCTCCTATTTTATTACGTTGGTCCACAATGTCAGAGGCGGATGTTGGTGACCGCCGACAAATAGAAAAGTCACAACCACATTAGCCAGTCAAACAATATCAGCACGTCAGAGCACACAGCCTTGGAATAAATCCTAAGGAAAAACCAAACTGCATTTCTGTTCCAGCAAATGTTTTCTTCAATGTACGCGATTAGACTGGGAGGTAGTAATTCTACATTCAGTTATGACATTGTGCCTTACAGTTAAAATAGGTGTAGAATGTTTAAAACTTTGACAGGCATAACCTCTAGCACTGGTGGTGAAGAATTCTTAACTCTTGCTATCTTGTCACATTTTGTGTGCATACGTAAGATGCAAGTGCAACTCATTTTACAAGAGTGATCAAATGTATTCGATGTCTACTTACAAAAGACCCTCTGAGGTAGAACGTTGCTCTCTGAGGTAACACTCTGAAATGAGGTAGTGGAGGCCTGATACATTGAGAGTGATTATGAGTCTGAAGAAAAAAAGTAATAGAGGGAACATGCATTTACTGGAATCTATCACATGCCAATATTCATGAAAAATATACCATAAGTTTAAATCATAAAAAGCAACATAGGATCAATTTGTAACTATTTATTTCACTATCTTAACGATGATTGTTATCATACAAACTATAATTTTCTTTGGAATACTGCTTTAAAAAAAGCACGATTTCCTCCAACAGTGCATCATCAGACTAAGGTTAATTTGTTCTATAAATATTATATATATAGTTTAGATAGAAAAAAGGACTTCTGGTGGTCTCAACAAAGCCACAAAAACATTATAGATCATATTCACAAATATGACAAATCAGAACAGGCTCTTGATAACAAGATGTTTTCTTCATTTATTCTACTTTGTTTGAATTGTTGATGTACATTACCATCGTTTCAATTATGATGGTAAGGTTTCCTAGGCCATCTGTCAGAGCAACAAAGCTTCCACCTCCTTCTAAGTGCCCATCCACTTGCAAGTAAGACCAGCCTGGTTGAGTAAATTGCGTTGTGTGCGCTGAAAGAAAACAGGAAAAAAAAAAAACAGAAGAAAATAATTAAGACTTAATAAAAAGTGACTACCATTTCTATTCTGAACTTAATTTCACAAATGAAAACGGTTTTGGAAAGAAAGTAACAGAATTTCCAAAACAAATTCTACCCATACAAGACGATTACAGAATTGTACTAAAACACATCTTAAAGCATCAGTTCTGCGCTAGAGAGTAAACAGTTAAGCCAGAGAAAGTATTAAAGGGCTTCTGCTTAGGGAATAACTAACTACATGAGGTAGTGATTTTTAGCATGAGGGTACCAAAACAGTATGTGACCAGGAAAATCCCATGCAACACGGAAACATTAAGAGTTGCTCAGACATTCTGAACTTCTCAGGTGACATCATAACCATATTCTCTAATGCTGTTACACATACAGGTAACTAGCAAAAGAATAACAATTAAGGCATTTGCCTTGATCTTTCCTCATGGCATTGTATATGCCACCTGCTCTGCAGAACTGTGGCAAAGATAGTAAAAGACTACAAAGGACTACGAAGTAACCAGTGAATGCATGTTTTCATATGACGGCGCATAAAGTTTTTCCCATGGACAAAGAAATACTGGCTTCATACCAGCCAAGAATCTCAAGCAGTACAAGAATATAGAAGTTCTTCATTCTATTTTCTCAAATTGAAAGGTATTAAATGTCTACTTAAGGATGAAGACTGAAAAAGAACTAGAAAAGTACACTAATATCTACAAGCACTTCAGATCAAAATACTTTAATAGTGACAGCTATAAAAGGCAGTAGTTTATTTATGTCACCATAAACTTAATGGACAAATTTGCTTGCTTTCTGCTTTCTTTCACAAAAAGTCTTTTTTGTCCTTTAAGGTATTTATAAGACTTTCCAAAAAGCTACTTTAATTTGGTACAAAAAATTAATGCATATACAAAAAAGACTAAATAAATTTCTCGGACAGGATAGTTACACAAACTTTTTACCTGTAATCCAGATCGGCGCTTCTACTTTGTAATGGCCGCTCCATGGTTCTTGTGCTGTCATTAATCCACATCGACCAAAGGGCAACTCTTCATAGTAACTAGCCACTAAGTTCCATGCAATGGTTCTGGAAAAATAGGTTTATTCATATTGATATTATCAGATGAAGTTAGAACAAGAATTTACGCCTCTTTTTCTCTAGCACATAGTGAGAAAAACTTCCTAGCTAGAAATAAAAAAAGAAATAGAATCTTTCCATGCAAAGAAAATCTTCCCCGCTATAAGGAGAGAAAAAACAAAGAACACCCCTTCCTTACTCTTCCCTCAAATCCTCTGATGGCTTTTGGTTTGTTTGTTTTTTAAGCACCAGTAAGAAATATAATCAGTCTTTTTTCCACACAAATAAAGTACAAAACACAACTCTAATCAGCCATTCCAGGAGTTATTTTAACATGTTGTGTCAGCATGTTGACCAGGTCAATTTTTTCAGGTTTTCTGATCTGTTCTTCAATGCAAATCTGCTGCTAAGCCTTAAATTTAAGATCTGTGCAGCCACAGGCATGCAAATACAGTTTAATACAAGAGTTTCAGAAAACAAAAGCTGGCGTATGATTATGCATTTGTGCATAGGTGAGTGCAAAGGGCTCACATTCTAACATCGTCTGAGATTCATCACATGATACATACATTTGAGGAGAGATCCTAAATTCCTTCAAAAATGTGCTCATAAAAACAACTGAAGTTGTAAATTCCGTAGTTTCCTCAAATTAAATTCTGCGCAAATTCAATATAAGGCAACAGGAACATAGAGAACTCAAGCTCAGAGGAAATGAGTTTAGCAGAAAGATAAGCCTTCTTTCATCAGAAAGAATTGATTTTCAATATAAAAGCCAAGATAAATGCAATAATGAATTTACTGATTTGGATCTACTCTATAATAATTTCCAAATACAGGATATGGCTGCCACATAGATAAACAAATCGGGTTTATATAATTGCAAAAGGCCTATAAAAAGAAGAAGAAAACAACAGGAATAAGACCAACCTCAAAATAAAATACTGAAGCATATGAGACTCAGGAATTCACATAGTGAATATTTATATGCTAAGAAACTTTAAATTCCCAGGAGACAAGTCTCATAGAGCACAATCAACTCAAATTTCCCTTTACAAGCATGCAAGTGCTTTCTGCTCTGTTTCAAGTATTTCAGGCAAAAACATTTATCTTCACCAATCCAAAATGAAGTTATGTAAAAGCTAAAAGCTTTGAAATTATTTTGCTTAATAGTTCTTTCACTGGAAAAAAAGTACATTTCCTCTCTTGTTTTAAAACTGACTTATGTAATTTCCCAATAACTTTCGTCTAGATTTCAGTTTGGCACGCAAATGTACAGAAGATAGTAAAGGTATCAAAAAACTACAGGGAATTTTAGAATGGATTATCAAAAAGAAATTGTATAAAAAACACTAGATAGTAAAATCCTTACCTAGTCCTTTTAACTAAAGACAAACAACCTGATAAAGACCATAGGAAACATACAGCTAGATGAACATTATTATGCTATTTTCTTCCTGTGTTTTTCATGTTAGTTCTTCTTAACATTCCCTTTTTAAAAAGTATCATCAGAATCTGAAAGACATCTGAATTCAGCTGTATAGGCCAATGGATACATGTGAAACTAACTCCAGAACGTATTAAATTTTGTGGAAATCTCCAAGTGGTTAAGGACAGTAGACTTCACATCTCAGTATACCTGAATTCAGACTGACAGAGAAGACCATTCCAGTTTACCTGCAGTCTTAACAGAAGGATGTGTTATATGGTACTTTAGATAATCTTTACACATGAAGTTCTAAAAGCTAGCAACAATGCACAACACTTACGAGGTCATGTTTCCGTTTACGTAGTTTTGGTTTAGGATCCGAGCCCAACAGCCTGCACCTACTTCATCGTTGAAAGTACTATAATCTTCCGAAGCCCACAGTTTCTTCTGAGTTAGTAATGCATTTGGCACTGTTTTTGTTCCAGGGTAGTGAGCCCTATGCAATATTTTAAAAAGAAAGAGCACTAGTCACAAAAAGAAAAATCAAAGCCTGGAAGTAATAATTCCTCTACTACAAAATGAAACTGAAAAACAAACTTGTCTTGGAATAATACTAATAGGATAGAAAATCCATATTACAGAGAAATTTGTAATATGTCATAACTTATATTTGCATTAGTACAAGATTATTTCTTTAAAACATATCAACATAGGTAAACCTAGCTTTAAACATATCACACAACTTCCGCAGCTTGCTAAAGCAACACTGTATCCTGAAATTGAGCTTGATAACTTGTAAAAGTAACTGTAACATGCTATCTTGTACTACTGTAGACAAAAGTTTAAATAATTGTAAATCAACAAGATACAGTACAAGGCATTATTCTAAACACTTAGTTGCATTTATGCCTTCACACCTGAACTTGATCTTGGCTCTTTTTGCACACATTTTTCATAAACTCAGCTTTCAAAAAAGGCATGCTGAGGGGATGATAAGAGCTAAAGAGGTGTAAACTGACAATAAGTGAAACAAAAAGAAAGCTAGTTTTCTTCCTAAGGCCTTCCTTAGTATGAGTACAAATATCTTCTCCCAAATGAAGACTACTGAATGTTATGATTGAATATAATCAGTGTGGCAAACTAGCCTGGCTGAAATAAAACCTTTTAAATCACTTGCAGAAATCAAGGTCATTCCTCTCAGTTAAGGCACTCATTGAACACGCTAAATATATACAATAAAGCAAAATCATCACCATTGGAAAGGAAGGCATAAACATTTCCTTTACTAAAAGGCTGAAACTTCATGAATTTACCAATTTGTTAGTCAGGGACACAAAGAAACTCTACAGATTTTTCTAGGTTGATTGTTGGTTTCAATTATTGGAAAATAGGCTACTTCTCTGTATTGTAGTCCTTCATACTTAGCCTCACTATGGATAACACAACAGATAGAGACTTTAGCTACAGTCTTGTCTCTGTTGTGCAGATTAGCATACATTTTCCCTTTGGCTTGAAAACACAAGTATTACCTTAGTACCAAGTGAAGGTTTTTGTAATGGCATGAAGAGCGTAGCTTGCAAAGACAAAGCAGGGAAGGAATAGATTTGCATTTCTACACTGCACAACCTGACGATCTTTATCTTAAAAATTAAGTCACTATCTCTGCCAAATAAAAACTTGAACCAGCATCCTTGCTCCATCTAAAACCCACATTCTTATAACATCCACCTACTGTCCCATCGGTCTGCAAGCATGCAAAACAGTTTCACCACCAGTCGAGAAATGGATTATTTTTCCCTGCTCTTAGATGCAATTTCAGTTACTGTTAATGAACACAATTTACACTGACTTGCTTTTCACTCAGACACTGCTGTTAACCGAGGTTGTATTGCTCTACTTTAATATCTAAATTAGTTCTAAGAAAGCAGGACATGATTAATCAAGTACATAGCTCCCAATCTATATGAAAACTACACTAATTTTTTTAAGAAGAAATTGTTTTTGAAAGACTGTTATAAGCACTGTAGACTGTATACTTTAAGACTCAAACAAGTGCACAAAATAAACATTTGCTATCAGCTTACAGCGTAGACTTTCACACACATTATGCAGTGGATTTGTTGAATTCAATGTGATTTAAAGGAAACATAATATCACGTTAAAATTCTCTTTTGGACATTTTGTGCCACTCTACAGTCTCAACAATTAACAACTAGCAAAATAAAAGAGACAAGCTGTGTCCAGAACGATGGGCTTTACTTCTTCAGCAGTGAAAACAATCTCTTTATTCCACTGGAGATGAACAATTGCTACACAGGAGCAACTATAGTTTACTCTCAGAAGATAATTGGCCCATTTAAGGGCCACTAGCAGTTGGAGAGACCCTAGTATCCCAGTTAATGTTTCAGGAAAACCACAGACTCCTAAACACCTACTACCCTGCCTGCTGCCTGAAAAGATGAACTGCATTACAGCATTTACACCTCATCCTTATAGATATGATGCTTCAGTGGAAGTAGCAGGCTTTTGGATTCCCTGTTCAAAAGCGCAGGAAACCAGAGACACTAGAACAGAAGACTATTTCAAAGAAGGAGGAAAAAAGCAATGCATAACATAGAAGGGTGAATCAACAATGATTCTTGGTGAAGAAAAGGTAATGAAAGGAATGGTAGGAACAGAATTACAACTAAATATGCCACAAGTTTAATAATGTTCTTTCAGTGCCAGAAAAAAAATTTACTGTCAGTGTTTACAGTCTCCAAACCACTGTCATTTACTATATGAAAAAAATATTTTCAGTTTCCTCCTCTTTTCAGTTTCTCTGGAGCCAGAAAAGGAGGAAGACAGATGTTTTGAATGCTTTGATTTAAGTGCACATCATGGTCATTTTTCTGGTTTTCAACTTTTACGTCTTAACAGAGTGGTAACAAAATATGTTAAAACTATTATCAGATTAGATGTGTTCTATACAGTGGATGGAGCAGTATAACTCATGTGAAAAACCCACAATTGCCTGTGTAGAGCAGCTACATTAAATCAGATATAACAACTTTGCTACTTAAGGGCTACAAATTCTGCACCACATAATTGTCTACAGTGACTTCATTTATATGACTATGTTAAGAAATAAAACATTTGTGCTACTTTTTATTTTGCATATAGCAACACGTCAAAGAAGAGAAGGGAGGAAAAAAAAATCAGGAGAAAATAGCAAGTTTTTCCGCAATTTTTCTCTTATGTATCAGTAAGGTCATAGAAGATCATACAAATTAAATTAAAAAAAGAAAAAGACAACCATATAATACTATCATTGCAACAAAGCTTTGCAGAAAAGCATGAATGAAAAGCTTCAAAATTTACTTCTCAACAACAACTCTAGAAAATATTATTTGTCAGCTAACAACGTTGTGTTTTGTACTTTTCACGCTCACTCAGAACACAAGCCTGGAACGCACCTGGGACAGTTCCAATTCCTACTGTTGCAAGCACCATATCATAATTCTATCATGGAAAAACAAGATTCTGCAACATTACTCCTAAGGTTATTTTGTTCATAATCAGCTTTTGAAAAATTTAAAAGGCTTGGTTTTCTGTGACATCTATGTTTAGCTAAATGTGTATTTAGAACAGGTTAAGAACACTGATACTTCAAACCAAAGAGACCAAGAATTGTCATCTAATGGCATTCTGAACTTATATTAGGTTAAAAGAAAAAGATTTTTTTGTATTCACTGACATTAAAATGTTTTCTTTCAATTAGCAGGAAGAGGGGGGAAAACTTTTCAACATGGAGAGTCAGAATAGCTTGGTCTCTAACCATAAAGCATGCAAAATTGAACTAACTGCTTTACATTGTGTTATAAACAAGCAGCACATCTGAAATACTAGGAATAAGCATGGAATTTGCTAGTTCATCTTTGTAGTATTAGTTTAGAATTCATTATATTTCATTTCTGTGATAAAACTGGGACAGCTGTAATAGCTCTGAAAAGCTGTTTGGAAATACCACATTATAAAGAGCTTTGGTGACCTAGGTCATCCCTACATGGGTGAATATCTATTAACAGCTTTATAGAGTCTCTTCAGGGCTCTCCCTCATTTCTAGCCATTGCAATAACGTTAAGATGAAGCCTAGATGCAAACAGTGCAAAATAACAAAAGCAATAGCTTTAACTAATTTCACAGCTGGCTTGCCTGATGAGACAAATGAGATTGCCAAAACCAACATTGTTGGATTTTTGTACATTCAAGTAAAACCCTAGCTGTCTGAAACATTTTTTGCAGTTTCAAATTAAGAAGAATTTCAAAAACATTTCTGAAAAGAGGCTCTGAGGAGACACGCACCACAGAACGTGTAGTAGCCAGCTGATGATCCATTACACAAGAGTCTATTTCAGCTCCCTGTTAAGATTGAATCAGAGTATGAACTCTGAAACTGAAATTTATCGCACAGAGTTAAGCATCTACAGTTTACTGGGATAGCATGAAAACAGTTGAGCTTCAGGAACTGACACTGAGTACATAATTGCTGCTGCCAAGAAAGGAATCATGCTCACAATGTTGGGATCACGGTAACTACAGTAGATTTGTATCCAGTCAGAGTGAGTTGATAACTGCCCTCACTCATTGACCCACCTATGATCCAAGGCCCCACCTGCAAGAAAGTGTTCAGATACTTCTTGTTTAGAAAGAGAGGAGGGGTTGGTTTTTTCAGAGCACTGCCTCCTATCTGAGTTTGGCCTTCATTTCTACATGTCCTGTTGGTCAAATGGTAAAGACTCAAGTTGAAGCAGAATCAGCCATGTTTGATGCACATGATTGGGTCAGCCAAGCTTATGGAACCTAGTAATTAAAATTTAGAGCTACAATAAAAGTTAATGAGCAAATCTTACACATTTCTACTCAAAAGTCAATGATCAGCTTCAAATTTAGTCTACTACCTTCACAAAACATTACCATCATGATGAAACCCAGAACTAGAAAAACAAGTCAGCCGGTTGCATATTTCCCAAACATTGTATTCCCATCATAACAAAATGTGAACTGCGAATCAAGACATTATTGCAATGAAAAGGAATCAAAGTCCCAATTTGTTTCTGGATCACACCAGTTTCTTTAACAACAGAAGAGTGAAGCCAGCGATACAAAGCTGCATACAAAGCTGTGAAGTTAAAGCACTTTTTGTATATCAAATACAGGAACCAAAGCAACCCTCAGAGTAAAATAGGTGGACAAAAACCCATTCAAATCAACAGAAGCACAGCCACAGCCAGTTGGAGTCTTTCCCAAGATACAAAATGCATGATTCAATTAAAAGCTTTACGCTGTGACCAGGCTGGAAGTTTAGCTCTTGACCAGGTTGGGGTTTTAGCTTATGTGACTCAATGTTAGTAAGGAAGGGTTAGTAAGGAAGATTATAGTAGCAAACCTTCCATTGCAGGTAACAGTACAGAGAGGTAAAGCTTTGCTACTGTTCATAAATAAACACGAAGACAATCTGTGAACAAACCAAACCACCAAGAAAGACAAAAAGAGAACCCCCTACCCAATCACATCGACCACTTCGTGGAGCTCAGAGTCAATCAGCAAGACAAAGGAAATGGGCTCCCACAGTCTATCGCTGGCTATGATCCTCACCTGCTGCAGACCATGCTTATCCAGTGTGTACCTCAACAGCTTTGGGAGAAAAAAAAAAGAAGATAGCAGACAACAGAGAGAAGGAATACATGAAAAATGTTTTTCAAGTTGTCAAAAGTTTAAATTGGGAAAGGCAGCATCTCCTTCAGCACTCTTTGAGCATGCTTAGAACAAAACAACTATATTTCAATTCTTGTTATTTTAACTGGGACAAAAACTATTACATTTTGTTCACTGTAACAAACAGATTGTAAAGCACAAACTGCTTTCAAAGAAGGACATCTTCCTCTGCCATGCATAACCCCACTACATGACAAAAGAAAAAGTGAAAAACATTTGGTTCTTGCTTTCTTACACACAAAGCTGCAGATTAAGTTAAAGACAAACAAAGCATTTAAGTTTCCATGCAAGATGCTCTATTTGCAGATCAGCCACTGTGATAATACAACATTGAGGGTTAGGCTAGAAGAACCAAATACAACAGGACAAGGACAACCGAGCAGTAACTGTATAGGTCTTGTGAAAGCAAAGTAAACAATTAAAAGGAATCACTTTCATCTATTCTCCCATCTAACTGACTGTTCAGTTTAACAGTGAAGCAACACAGATGACATCAGCTTTTTCTAGATGCAACCAAGAGAAGAAATGAGAAAAAAACCCAGACACATACATACCTCATTACTCAACTGCATCTTATTTCAAGTTTCTAATTGCAACTACTGTACACTTCCCAAGAGACATGGTGAGGTCTTGAAAATTACTGAAACAAATCTGAAGTGTCACATAAAAGCAAGGCTAACTATGTTGCTTCTTCAAATTCACGTGGTCCCTAAATAGCATTTGCTATACTTGAAATTCAAGTAATATCAAATGCCTAACTACTTTCACACTTCATGCATACATTTCTACAATATATAATCTTCTCTAACAGGGAACACCACCCATAAGAAACAGTGCAGCAAGTTCTTTTTCATGGATTAGAATCTGAACTCGCTTATGTAGTCTGACAATAGTGTGAGATCTCACATTTTTCTGTCCCAAAGAATGCTGAACTCAATATTATATTTGCATCATATTTTCCTATTCTATCTTGTATTAGAATAAGGCAATATCCAGTTTGCAGACTTATCATACACACTAAGGCTGAAGCATTTAGTGATTAGGGTTTCTGATGACTAGAGGAAGACCACTGTAGCCCTGTCTTAAAGAAGGATCCAAGCAACTGTTGGCCTGTCAATCTATCCTGGGAAAGACCATAAGGAAGTCTTTCTGGAAGCTATTTCCAAGCACATGAAAGATAGGAAGATTACTGGAAACAGCAGCACGGATTTGCCAGGTGCAAACAATATCTGACAAATTCAATTGCCTTCTGTGAAAACTATGACTACCTGTGCGGATAAGTTGAAATCTGCGCACGTCACGTGCCTTGTGTTTAGCAAGGTCTCCCACCAAATTGTACAGAAAAATCCGATCAGGCACTGATTACTAGTGATGTGCCCGAAGGCTAAACCAGGGCCAATACTGTTTGATAATTGAGTAACAGCAGAACCCAGGAAGCTCAGAGGCTATACACTGAGAAGGAGGGCTGTTACTTGAAAGGCTCTAGGCAGACCAGGAGAAAAAACAGGCTAACAGAAACCTTGTCAAGTTCAACAAATGGAAAGAAAGTCCTGCACTTGGGATAGGATAATCCCCTGCAACAGTACAGGCTGGCAACTGTTGGAAAATTTGGCTAAGTATAATTATTGAATTTTAGAAAAAAAATGGAAAAGGGTAAAAGAACATTAGCATGGTCAAATATGTAGAATAAGTCACCCAAAAATGTGAAGATATTCAAAGTCAAATGAGCAAACCCCAGCACTAGGAGCTAACTGCATCTGCTTCACACAGGGAGGTTCAACCAGATGACCTCCAGATGTGGCATCCAGAGTCAGTCAAAAAAAACAGAAAACATCCCCAGAAATGCCACAAAAAGAAAAAAAAAAAAAAAAAAAAAAAAAAAAAGCTATTTTCAAAGTAAAATCTATCTCAATTTAGAAATATAGTTTATTTACCAATTATGTCTTGGGGTCATTTACATAAAACCCAGATGAAGTTTCCAGCTTGTGCTTTGAACTACGTAATAAAAAATCCCGTTTAAAACAAATGGCAAAAAGCAGAATATTCCAAATAAATAAACAATCACTAAACAGATCCTGAAGACAGCATTTTTTTTTAAATCAGTTTTTTTCTTCCACCAGCTTAGCATACTCTTGGACAAGTCAATTAATCTCTCTTCAAGAGAACATCTTCTATCTCAGAAAAAGCAAATAACAGCAAAGTGAACTTGTTCTACCTATTGGAATGAGAAAGCCTTCCTTGATCATAAGGCTAATGATTCCCCTAAAGCTGCAACTACATTAAGTGTAAAAATCAACAGAACAACTATCCCCTATGTAAGAGCCATGGCCATTCTAAAATAACACATGCGATCCCTCCTCATTATTTCTAAGACTTACAATCTTTTTTTGTTATTATTTTTAAGTGACAGACAATAGGAGAGGGGGGAAAAACCTGAAGTGTCAGCAATCATTTCTGCCATTTGATCAATGTATTAGAAAAGACTTATGATGCATCAACTAAAAATAAAATTTGATTTGTTCTGTCTGGTTAACAAAAACTGACCTAAAGGCAGATTTATTTTTCCTACCTTTTTTTTTTTTTTTTTTTTTAAATCATCCAACATATAATCACCATCCATTAATAATGGCTTACAAGTCAAAGATAACTTAAGTTGCTGGGGACTATGGAGAAACATTTTTTACTTTGTCAACTTCTAAAAAAAAAAAATCAGAAAAAATAGTGTAATATATTTAAGTCTAATTGCGTATTGGCATATAAACCTTCAAGAAAGAACTTACTAAGCAGGTAGTCTTTGTTAGACATGTATTTTGTCTGCAGTGTTTAACAAAGAGGTGGTACCAAGCCATAAGTAAGACAACAGGAAAAGATTAGCATGAAGATGTACTACTACACAAACACAGGAAAAAAAAAAGCAACCATCAAAATAACATAAGACAGTCTTGAAAACAAAATACAGAAGCATAACAACGCACTTTAAGGCTTGAGCTAACTACATTAAGAATTTTCTTTTCTTCTTCCATTCTCAAGTGTTCTACGAGTACCAGATAAGCCATTTGATTTAGTAACAGATAAAGGCTTCTTTTGCCTTCTTCTAAAGAAATTCTATTTTCAATGGCAACTGCTAGAACTCATTGATATGAAATAGTGACAAGCAATATGTTCATTAAGATTGCTCCCTCAACCAATGGAATTGAAGCACACCGAATAGTAACAGCTTGGTAACCTTCATTTTTTCCTTTTTTCTTTTGTATTTCTAAATAATACAATTTTAATCCCAAGTTCCCATTTCAAAATAGAGCTATAAGTCACAAACAGGGTTATACTTGGAAATAGATTACAGAACAACGTACAGAAAAGGATTGCAGAGAAAAGGACTACTCAAGAAAAAAGACTGAATAGTAGATTTTGTACAAAATTATACAGAGATATCTAAAAGATAGAATTCAGTGTACTTTTAGAAATTTTATGAACTTGAGTTGAAGGACAGATATCTAACTGCTACTATCTTTTTCTAGGTCAGCAAGAACACTGGTAATTGGTTGTCTTAAAGTCAGCACTGGTCAAGAAACATAGTGTTCTCATTTTGCTGCCTGTGTATTGAACTGAATGTCCTAACAGATAACAACACTACTGGATATATTCCCCTAACTCTTCACTCTAATCAGCAGGGGTAGAGAAGTTGGGGAAAAAACACTTTCATCTTAAAGAAGAAGCAGAACTTGTCCAATGTCCTAAAGGATACTTAAAAAAAAAAAAAAAAAAGCAAAACACCCCCAGGTTGCAGTTTAAGCCTTTACTCTATAAAGCTCTTGAAGAAACAACAAAATAAGAACCATCTATATTCAGAACATCAATTCCACAAGTTTTGTTAGCATGCAAATCATAACTAAAACATTTCCTAATGCACTATCAACTTGCTGATATATGTCTTGCCTTACTAGAAATAAAACAACCACACAAAAATTAGTTACGCAATACTGGCATTATAATTGATATTTCTCAGGAAAACACTTCCAGGCGATCAATGTTTGGAAGCCCAATGCATATAAAAAAAAAAAAAAAAACCCTGCTTAATTGTCTTGCTACAAATTTTGCACCATAGATCAGTTTAAAAAAATATCACACACCCTTACATATAAATGCAGACAAACAGTACATTAGGGACCACAATCATGTTCTTATAATAAGGCTAATAACAGAAGTAGTAAATGCAATACAAGTGAACCATTTACACATATAGAGTTAATTTCCACTGTGAACAAGCTACAGCTTTTAAAAAAGAAAATCTTTTAATAGTTTTGAGAATTCAATGATAAGCAAGAAAGCAAAAGCAGTAGAAGATAGTTGACAGAAAGCAAGGTAGAAACAAAGCGTATCAGCGAGCAAGCCTGCAGACAAATAGTTAAGTTGCCCCTTCGCCAGAACTGCAACAGTGGCCACTCCTATCTGCTGAAATTGAGATTGCTTTTAAAGTGATAAAGCCTAACTTTGGATGTTACCAGATGAAAGCAAGTCTTTTAGCTTTTGGACATGACTGGAAATATCACAAGTAAAGGACCTACAATGGGGTGAGAAACATCAGGGTGAAAGTTCAAGTTCGTCTGAAGTTACAGCCAATTCCATATGGAGAATTCCATCCTAAAGCTTTTTTGACTTTGAAGATGCACATGCAGATTAGCTATAAGTCTCCTGCCATTTGATAGTACTAAAGTAAGAAGCCTACAACCTACCTCCTATCTCAACACTTGAGAGAAATGATGGAAAAGACCACCTTACACATGCACTAAACTGAAAGCTGAGAGAAGAATGGTAAGGAGCAGTCAGTTACCACTGTATGTGATGATTTCAAAAAAAAAAAAAAAAAAAAAAAATGTGACTAGGAGCTATGACTACATGACTTCTCAAAATGGAGGTGAAGACTTATTTACAAAAATGAAGTGACAGTAATGTGTGTCATTCCTCCCTTCTCCCACACTTACCCGACTACCTGAACAGCATCATTAAGATAGGGATCAACTATCATCTCCTTTGAAACGTTCCAATCTCCATCCGCAGCGATGATGCCAATGTTCCTGAGACCCAGTTTGTCCAAAGATTGTCGAAGTACCTTAGTAATAGATAACACCACTTAAAGTAGAGCCTTTCGTTAACCATGCAACATGAAAATTTAAGACTGAAAACAATTTAAGAACTGTAGGAGCAGTCTGTGGAAGCATTTATCTTCAGAGCAAGATGGATAAATGAAGTTCTCATTTCTCAAAGGTGAGCCATAATGACTACTGAGATGAAGTTACTGATAAGTATTTTTAACACTGAAACGTTCTCTATATTTAGACAGCCACAAAAAAAAAAAAAGGCTGGTATTATCAACATGGTTTTTTTTTAACCTAAACACTATTAAAAAAATAAAGTATTTTCAGCAGCTTCCACCTGCAACTGCATCTGGAAAAGGACATCAGTCCACAATCTAAAATACTTTTTTCAATCTTAGATACAGAGGGATGATGAAATGTGCTGTATGCAAGCATATATAAGGAAGATTTTTCAAATAGTTTGAAGATCAGCAGGCATGCATCCTTAAATAATTTCTGGTAATAGATCTCCAGAAATGTGAAGGAGAATAGAGGGCTTCTCCATCTTGGCATGCAGCCATGGCAAGGACCCAAAGCTAAGACCAAGTGTTGGTGGCAATGCTAACCTAGAACTAATGGATACTAAACTTACTAACAACCTTTCAGCAAGAAAAGGAGTAATGGAATTCAGTTCAACTGCTTGAAGCCCTTGAAGCACAAAGCTTACCAAAAAAATTCATGACAGTAGAAAGATTACAGTGAAGTCCCTGCAATTTAAAACTTTCAGCATGAAAGGGCCACAAAAATGATCCAAGGGATGGAACACCTCCCCTGTAAGGACAGGCTAAGAGAGTAGGGGCTGTTTGGCCTGGAGAAGGCTCCAGAGAAATACTGAAAGTACACCATCAGGTCTAAACAGAGGCTACAAGAAAGACTCTTTAGCATTGTCTGTGGTGATTGGACAAGGGGAAATGGTTTCAAACTAAAAGAGGGGAGTTCTAGGTTGGATATAAGAAAGGTTGTTTTACAATAAGGGTAGCGAAGCACTAGAACAAGTTGCCCAGAGAAGTGGTGGAAGACCCATCCCTGGAGACATTCAAGGTCAGGCTGGACAGGGCTCTGAGCAACCTGATCTAGCTGTAGGTGTCCCTGTTCATTATAGGGGACTAGGTGACCTCTAAAGGTCAATCATTCCAACTCAAACAATTCCATGAGAAGTTTTATTCTTACAATTGCAACATAGGCTGTTTGTTACCGGGAGGTCCTGATATTCTAAGAAAAGTTTTAATGAGTATCCCTTATGATTTTAACAACAGGCGCTGTCAAAGGCTCTTTGTAGAAAGCATCTTTTTTTCCACTAATTAAGCAATATGATACTACACTTGATTTTGGGTTTGTTTTTGTTTTGTCATTTTTTAAACCATGAGTTTGCTACAGTTTTTATTCATAATGGCAAAAGTCACAATGTGGCCAGATGGATGTCACAAACTTGTATCACCTTAACCATTAGGCTGCATCCAATTTTCCTCTTTCAAATCCAGCACATATTAAAGAAAATGCACAGAGATGTTTTAAGTGTTTAATATTTTGTTCCGGTTATCCTTCACTGTGTAAAATAAAAATTCTTCAGTAACCAGAAGGGATCAGAGGCAAACATACTAGACAATTCAGAACCCTGAAGACAACTCTCTAGGTAATTTTGCCAGTCTATTTTGCAGTCTGCCACTGCAAGAAGTTAGATCTCAAGGTCTACCCTAAAATTTGGCAGTTCTTTTACACTTGGCTGCAGATTTTCCATGTCTGGCCCCAGACGGTTGTAAGACACTAAACACCTGACTGGGAGAGATATTGCCAGTTCAGTGAAAACAACACTTGAAAATCTATGCATGTATTTAACTTGATTGGGAGAAAAGGAGTATGGAGAAGATGCACAGGTAGACAAAACCACATTTCTGAAAAGGAAGTGAACTTTATCTGTAAGAATCCTAACAAAAAAAATCCACAAGAACTGAGACTTCTAAAGACGTTTCCTACAACAGAAAAAGCAGAAAAACTATTAGAAAATTAACAGCAATTGGTGCCTGTTTGGTGTCCCCATCCTCAGCGGACCTTGTCCTGCCAGGGAGAGAGCGCCTGGATGCCCCCATGGGGATGGAGATCTGGCTCTGGTAATTTGTTGCACGGAAATATGGAATTCCTACCTTTGGGGTGGGAAGCAGCACAGGATGGGACTACAAGGATTTCTGAACTAGGATTCAGAAAGTACTACCACAGAAATGATATTTTTATTACACACTTCCTGTGTACATCCCTCAAATTTGTATAGGATCCACAGCAAGGAGGAATTTGAATAATTGAAACAGCAGTCTGAAATAAATGATTTATTTATAAATGATTTTGATTTAGTACTAACAACTTCACTAATAAATGTGGCTGCGCTGTATACTATGTGAAGTACGCAGAAAGTCTGCTGAAATGGTTCTGAGGATTATGGAAGTTCACTAAAGCAGAAATAGTGTCAGTTTACTGCAGGGGGAAAGAAACTGTACTCATTTCCGAAAGGCATATTTCTAGAACGATTTGGATTCCTTCCAACTATTCCACAGAAGAGACATCAGATAAGACCTAAAATATGACCAACAAAGAAGGTAGTCATGACCAGTGCTGTTTAACCTAGAGAAAGGACTGACGGGAGACATGACAACGCTCAAAGACCTAAATGGTCTTTGAAAGAGGAAGGATATGATTATATCTCTGGAGCAGCAGGAATTAGGACAAAAAACAATAACCAATGGACATCCAGCAAGATATAGGTTAGACATTCAGAAGAACAGCCTAATCATAAAGATAGCTCAGCAGAACAAAATGACTAGAAATGTTGCAGAACTTCCACATGAAAAGACTGGTACCAAGGACACAAGTGTAGATATCCAAAATGCACACCACAATAGCATACGCAGAATGGTGTCTTTCCAGCCACTCCAAGCCCCCAATATACACATTTATATAAAGATACACTAACCCTAAAATTTATGGAGTAACATGACAGTATTTAAAAATATAATTGGAAGAATAGGATCTCCTTGAATAAGAATTAATAAGCAATGAAATCATCACTTCTGCTTTTTTCTACTTTGTAAGAAACATAACTAGAGCCTTAGCGGATGAAGCAGATAAAATAATTTCTTACAAGTAAAAAACGTAAGAAGATAACCAAGAATTTAAACTTATCTGTATCATATATTTGTCGTTACAGAAGAAGTTTGCTGTACAGCTGCACACTTTGGTAAACAAGTCTTTTTTGAGATGGCTGACTGTGAATGGAATCATCATGTCAGACAGAGAACAGGTGTCACACAACAATGCAGAGTGTGAGAGAATGAATGATAAAATAGGCGTTAAACAAAGCCATACAGTGGGGGAAAGCTGACACTTCTCAGTCAATGTTTTGGTGATTTTAGGATCAAATTTTAAACTAAAAATTTACCTCTAGAAGCCAAAAGCTTTCCCAATTCAATGGTATTTAAAAAGCTAACAAACAGAATGCCACACCTCCACTTGACAGTTTGTTCTCCACATTCATTCTCCTCACGTCAGGAAGCCAAAGCAAATAGATTAGAAAGCCTTCAGGCAACATTGCAGAGGACTGAGCAAAACAGAACCTCTCTCTTACATGACGTAGAGAAAGCCAACCAATGATTTAGTGAAATATACTATTTTATTCACGGTAAGATCTGCCTTCTCTCTGATGAAGATTTTTACAAAAGATTGTTTCATAGACTTTTCAGGCAACATATAAACTAGTCCACAAACAAATAAAACTTACAACTCAAAAAACATGCTAGCCTATCTTCCACCTTTCTTTCTCGCATTGTCATATTTCAGGCAGCAAATAACTGTTTTCACTTCTGTTTGGTTTTGCTTTTATAACACAGGCACTGAACAATATGATATTTCAACTTGAGCTCCCCAGGCACATACATTTCCCCCTGCTCCCCTACCAGCATAATGTACCTACAATTAGGATTACCCTTTGGGAAGCTACTAGTATCTTCAGATTCCTCCATTAGCCTATACCTCATCAGTTAATAACTTTTTTTTTTTTTTTTAAAATGGAAAAGCCCAGCACCCACATTTGTTGATGTGGAGTGAGGCAGAAGACTTACAGTTTGAGGACTTTTTCTTTTTTTGTAATGAAGATATAGCCCTGTGATCTTTTTTCCTAGTTTAAAAAAAAATTAAGAAGTTTTCCTATGATCTGTGCTGAACAGACATCAGGATGTCATATCTTAGGAAGATTGTATGCATATTCACTGAACAAGTTTGGACGGAGATTTAAGTGGCTTCACTAGCAAAATCCACCAGAATTTTGTTACTGGACATGACCAAAGGAGCACAACAACTTGGCACAGATACCAAGATGCTCTGTGCCACGTTTCAGCACTTTTGTAGTGTTTCTGGAACAGATTTTGTAAGTCAACAGAATTTTAGAGCCAAACTTCTGTATCCAAAAGGAGCTAACAGACTAGCAGCCTATAGAAATAATAATTTAGAAAATCATTTTAATGAAATTAGTTGTGAAATGAAGCATAGATAACATAGAATTTGGTCTAAGTTGTAATGAGCCTTAGAAACTAAGGCACTGTGGTAGCAGTGGACCGGGTAAATCAGTTTCAAACATGCAGTTGATTAACATATCTGTTAACAAGAAACACATAAAACTGGATAAGGTGTTTCTCTTCATCTGTATCAGCTATAATGCCAGCACAGAGTTTTCTGCTTCCTGAACTCCCTCACTCAAAGGAGTTTACAAATCACAGGAAACAGCTTCCAAAGGATGTATTCATGTACTAGGAAGGAAATAAAGTGTTTCATAAGAGAGCACTCTCAGTTTTCAGTAGGCAGAATTTTATATATGCCAGCCTCATGAAAGACACTTAACTTACAAAAGGGTTTTTTCCTCTTAATGTAATGTCACATCTTGTTGTTGTACACAATTTTCTGTATTATTCTACTAAAAGTAATCACTGAACTAACTACAGAAGTTGCCAAGGACAAATGAGACAACTGACCTTACACAGCATACATAAACTGTAAGAGCTTTTCTAATAGCCACTGACTAATTTTAAGCTGAAGGGATACAATTTCTGTTGACTTCTGCGTGAAAAAAAAATCAGCAATTTTCTTCACACTCAGTTTACCTCTTACTCACTTTTAAGAAGAGGTAACACAATTGCTTCTTAGCCTCAAAGCAGCAACAACAAAATAAATACAGCAGAACTTACACTTAAGATTCCACTTCAGCATAACATAACTCAAACAGAAGTGAGCTCCCAAAGAGGGGTGTACAGGGAAGGGAGCAGTGATGGCTTAGTGTTACCTCAGGGCTGGTCACGTGAAATACTGTCTCTCTCCAACTCATTTAGAACATGAGGCATCGACTTCACATAGTTAAAATACAAAGCCTTTACTTCACAGAAAAGTTTGATCAGAAAAATATATTAAGAATCTGGAATTTTGTATCAATAATTTAAGGGTATTATATGCAGTGGAACTTCATTTGAGAATTAATTAATTCTAGATCTTTGACTCATAAAATAAGCTGTCTTCAAGCCAGTAAAATGATGAATTTGTATGATGCAACTTAAGTTTCCATTAAAATGTCCTACATAGCTAGTACACACTGACAAAGTTCAAAATAAAAGTTTCAGACAAAACAAACTCTTAAGATTTGATCCTTTTAGAGTTCCATGCCTGCAACTACCACAAAAAATAAGAGTTCAGTAAGCAAAGTAGCCACAGGATTAAAGTCCCTTTTCTAGGCAGTCAGACAAGCAAATTATTTACATGTGATAACAAGAACTTCAGAAGCACATCTCACTTTTGATAAGGAAAATATACATACCTTGATATATTTGCTATTAAATGCCCTTTCATTCCATATCTATAAAGCAAAAAGTAAAAAGCCATTTAGAGAAGTCAGGATGTGTTGATCCATAATGTAATCTCACATACACATAGATAAAATCTTTCACAATCATTAATGAACTCCGTGGTTTTAGTTTGCTAAAGGAAAGTGCTCTGATTAGTTTTATCAGCCCTCCATGGGGGAATTCTATATGAAAATTCAAACCAGGTGCTTATTTATCTAACTCTTAGGCATACTGTCTGCAGTCTAGCTGAAAAGAACTCTAATACTACAGGAGCTCTACAATGGTTAACTGCGTTACACATTATTAGCAATGGGTCTACAGTTCGGTAGGAATCATGGAGAAAAACATGCTTGCTTCAAGACACAGTCATACAGTACTGGCCCTTGCTGCCATACACTGAAAACTACATTGACAAACGTATTGGATGATTGCCGACAGATTCAGGAGGTTATTCAATGACACTTAGAACCCCTTATAATTTAGACAGGACTACATCCATCATTGAACACAAGAGAAATCCATAGTTTAAACGAGCAAGGAAAATGATCTGATTTCTGTTGCTTTGGAAGGATGTCTAAGCTAAGCACAGATCAAAATTCAAGAGCAGGAACACACGTGTTCCTTTCTAACAAATATCTTGAACAGTAAGTTGCAGAGTCAAAAACTTCTCCCGACCTGCAATAGGAGCGTGGTGGCTCACATTCACAAGTTAAGGTTGAAAGTGTCCCCCCGTAGGCATATGTCACCCAACCATCTGAAAAGCAGACAGTTTATTCCAAGTGGAAGAAGTCTGTCTGAGCCTAGTAAATAGCCTCCCACTCAAATGTGCCTATAGTTCAGTATTTCTTGTTGGCCAGCTCTAGACAATTCCTCTCAATGTGTAGCTTCTTTCTAATGAAAACTCCACATACATGAGAGGAGCTCAGGAAGACTTACAAACCTGCTTCTTTGTAGGACAAAAATACCAAAAGGATATTATAGATCTTCCCATGAATGCTAATATGATCAGCTTATTTCTGAAGTTACAAAATGTTACTTACTGAAAGGCTTAATTGACCATAAAGTAAATAATGATGTATATTGTTCAGAAAATGCTGCAAACTAAAACAGCAGTAAAAGATAACAATGTAGAATTAGAACACCATTAAAATTGTTTTGACAGTTTAAGCCTTCACAGATCTCACTGCTTTCCTGTATTTCACATAATAGCGACAAAGAAAACAGACAACATGAACTGCCAGCGCACTGCCTGTAAAAGCAGAACTTCTGCTTTCTTAGAGGTATAGGATCCAGAAGGCCAACTGCCACGTTAAGCAATAATATGGAATCCAGACATTATTTAAACACTTAATACGCAGAACTTACCTTCCACTCTGAAAGCATATCAAGGCAAACATTTTCAAGTTGTGTCATGCACACACCTCCCCCCACCCCAAGTTCACATTTCTGAAGCATCAATGTGTTACCTAGACTGCAAAACTGACACAGATTAAATAAGTCAGCAACATGAAGGGGGACACATTCCAGAAGAGATATATCTCACATATGCCTTACCACTTCACAGTTAAGAAGACTTTCTTTGCCGAATGGGAACCATCTTCAGAAGATTCACTTTGGACCACAGAAGTGATTTTCAGCTTTTCCTGCAACTGTCAATTTTCAACAACTGTCTCATATCAAAACACTCCGAAGCCCAAAATGAATGTTTCAATAAGTGCAGGACTGATTTTATATGAATTCTATCCCTAATTTTCTTAAACCTCTGAAACCCAGGCAGAACAAATGAGGCAGGAAATTACACACTCAAGTTTCAAAATCCTTAAGTTTCCTGGTAACTTCATTCTAGAATTGGGAAGACAGGAGTCTAACCATTTTACACTGTTTCCACATTAATGGCCAGTATTGCAGAAAGGCAAAAGTTATGCTAGTTAACAGTCACATTGCAACAGAAAGTTAAAACTGCAATTACAATTTTTCATCCCTCCTTTCCCCAGTACTCAAAGAGACAAGACCAAAACTCTTAGGAATTAAGACAGATAAAACAAACTGGAGATTGTGCTTTACTGACCCCAATATAATCAATGTCCAGATCATGATACTGTTTAGCTCCTAATATCCAAGAAATAATATAATAAACAGTGATATGTGGGTAGTCATAGGGCCAGTTTTCACCCTTCCCTATCCATGCTGGAAATGTCCAGGGTAATCCTGGAAAGAGAGAAGAAAAGCAAATGAGATATTTAAGTGGGTGGTCTGCATTATTCAGTAAGATTCAAGAGCAAGTTGAAATTTATTCTACCTAGAACTGAAGGAGCAAACAGCCCTTTAGATTCACACAGTTCCAGTGAAGACAATGAAACATAACTTACTTTACAGTAGAATATGCTGTAATATAAATAGTGATTAAACACATATTCTTAAATTTTATTTTTAAGCGAGAAACTCGTCATTATTAGAGAGCTACAGGCTACACATAACGTTGCTATTATGTAGTATAAGCTCTAACAGGTTTAAAATTGCAAAGATTTTAGGAAAACATTTTATAGCATTATAAACAAAGGATCAATACTGAACTCCAAAAATTGTTAATCTCCTGAGTAGATCTTCTAGAACAAATGATGATCTACACATAATAGAAGAAAGATTAGGATCATGAAAAAGCATTTTTGAGTCAGGTTACTGGATCTTGTGGTAAATCAGAACAACAAATTCATCTAAGCAGATTCTCCTATGTTTTCAACTAATTCTGTATGAGACACCACAGGCTAATTCTAAGGCATGCTCTCCTCCCTTTGCTGAGGGCTTGATTTGAAGGAACAGGGAGGTTGTTAATAATCACAGTCACAGGTGGGAAGCTTGCTGTTTGTCACAGTGCTTGTCTAAGAGACTGTGACTGGCAAATCCTGTACCAACTCACATTCTGAGGATGGATAAGACAAAACCTGCTTCCTGGATGAGAGGTATTGGGACACTTAAGCAGGTAGAGTACAACAGCTAATGTCATCTTTTTGGAATTTTACAGGTAGAGTAACCTTTATATGTTTTTGTTCCACCTCTCTTCTAGGAGAAAAAATACAATTGTACTCTATCTGAAAAGAGCTTTTAAATATTGCTAACTGAAATTTTAAGCAACACCAAATCACAGAAAACATCAGATGACTTAACACGTCTGTTGTTGAAACTGGAAGAGTACATTAGATTACAGAGAAAGGAAGTCTGTGTGGTGATACAGAGAGAGGACTTTCCTCACAAAGCAAAAAATTAGGGTATGTGGATAAATTATGTAAGTAAAATTGTCACTTTTGTTTGTTGTTTCACTGTGACAACCTTCCAAGTCCCTGGAAATAAAGCTCTCAAAATACTGTAACAGTT
>WBMW01005646.1:609708-641216 GCA_013396635.1 Penelope pileata | reverse complement strand
GAGAGGTTTCTCTGCCCTGCAGACTGCTGAAGTCCAGCCTGCTATTACAAAGGTACCTGATGATTATTATAATAGTCCTGCAACCACTGCTATTACCACTTACAAAATGGAAGCAATTGTACACTATATAAAAGCATTATCAATAGCATAGGGCAGTTGTATTCGACATCAAGGTCGATTTCATTGTCTCATAAGGTTGAGAGACTAAGACAAGTACTTTCAAATGTCAGGTCCATCAACTAACTTTTACATTTGTCAGGGAATATTGAAGGCCTTGGCACATGGAAGAGCCCACCATTTAGCTCACGACAAGTTTAGTGTTACAGTTTCACACAGACAAAAACGCTTGCACAAAATAGCAGTGAGAGGTAACTGCTAGCATTTGTGTTTTTGTCTCAGAACTGAGGTCTATCATGATTGCTAAGAAAAATTACTTCCTGTTTCAGGAAGTACATACATGCCATCTGGCATCTCACTATAAAAATCAAATGATTTATAACCAGGTTCATTTCTGAAATGCTTTTAGCAGAGTGAAAAGATATAATCACTTCTTTCATGTGAAATACATCCTGTGAATTACTATATGTAAAATCCAGGGTTCCACATTTGTATTGTCACAGCACATATACAACCCACGATCAAAACAGGGAAACAAAGTCTTACAACAGCTCATCTATACACATGACAAACAAAGCAGAGGACAGGAAACACTATCATGGGGAAGGAACATGATGGGTTTTAATAAGGACATACAATAGAACTTGGTGTATTTAAGATTTACAGATTCATACTTTCTGTAAAATTACTTCATTCTTCCCAATTTTTTACTCCATTTATTATTCAGACATTGAGCCCTTGTGATAACTCATTTATATTCATCACTGTGATAGAGTCTAAGCATTAATGTCACTTGATGCGAGCAAATATTAGAGAGTCACTGCCCAGAATGTTATGCTACTATAGCAAAGCAAAAATAGTCTGCTTAAGTGAAGCATCAATGCAAGCTTACCAAATACAAGAGGTTCTCTACCTTGCCTACAGCAACACAAAAATGTCTGCCCATTAAAATAATTAAGGGTCAGGTAGATTAGTTAGAGGGGGAAAAAAAAGGCATATAAACCCTAAGGATTGGAACAATTTACCAATCAGTTTAATTTGGGGGTTCCTCTTTTTAGCTTCTTTCATCAGCCACCACTCATAGCCACGGAAGTAGTTCTCATCATTTTCATAGTGCATATGGGAGGGCTCAGTGCCATCTAGGAAGGAAATAGACAGGTAGTTCACAATTATCTTCTGTGTCATAAGCTGTTGCACATTATAAATTTTTCTGTGTTGCTCACTGCCACAGTATGCAGGCAGGCACATAGCTCCAACACAGTTCAAACATTCTTTGCTCTGTACTTCAAAGCAAAATGAATAGCGGAAGGGAATATGCAAGATTTGCCACCCTTCATTCTTAGCATATTACCTTGGTCAGCATAATTTTTATTTAAAAAAAAAAAAGGGGGGGGGGGACTATGCCCTCTATTTTGCATCGGAACATGATTTGCTATTGGCCATTTTCTATTCCTAGATATGATAATGCCAAAAGCTATACTTATTATCTCACTGCATATGATTAACTTACAGCCTTAGGATAATAAAGAAAAAAAGCATCATTCCAACTATAATCAGCAGGTTATGTCTAAATGCTGACATATGGGGGGAGAAGGAGTAAGGAAAAAAAAGCAGTATGAACTGTAATCTAGCTACTACTCCTCAGATTTTGATCACAAGCATTTCATAAACACACATCATTCAGTTTTCCCTAAATTGTATGCTAGGCAAGTTGCAGCAAGATTTTTTCATCTACAGTTGTGGCTAGGCAAAAAAATTAGTGCATACAGTCAGACAAGGCCACTCCAGTGAAATATAGCAACTCATTAAACCAAAGAAACATAATTGCTTCTGATCCGCTGTCACTGCATTTTCATGTTTTTAAGGCATATATTACTTAGCCCTACACAAGTTTTATGGGGTTTTTATTGCAAAAACAATGTTTGAGAAATGCTCTGCAGAGAACTCATTTGCTCCAGAATGGAACCTATTCACCATATTTGATATACCTGGAGGGGGGGGGGGGGGGAAGCAGGCAGGGGAGGGGGGGGGGGGGGGGGGGTGAAGCAGGCAGGGAAGGGAGGAGAAGGAGAGAGAGAGAACCATCTCCAGGATGTGTCAATTTCTTTTTACAAGTCAGCAGACAGTTTCTGATATTTTTGTGCAACTTGAGCAGAAATACAGAACATGCATCTCCATGTCTCAACTTAACAAAAGTGTGCAGGACACATTATGTATAGCATCGCTGCAATGAGAAACTAAACCCTGCAAAATCCATACCTGTTGATTGTCCATCACCCCCAATCTCTACTTTGAGGATATGTAAAGAGGCACCAAAATTTGGCTAGGAGAAAGAGAGAGAAATCAGACTAATGACAAGAACAAAGAAGTGTAGAATTTTCAGGATGCTAGAAATTCAGTACTTTTTTTTAAACACCCATAAACAGGTACAACGAAAGACTACAAGGGATTCTACTTTCAAAGGAAAATGGGCAAGGTAAATAGAATGCTGAACCGTAGTCATTTTACTGGGTCTTGCACAGTTAATGACACTTTGCCCCATTCTGTAGATTTTAAACTATGTTAAAGAAAATATTGAAGAGTTCGTAAAGCAGAAGGCAACCTATATAAGGAACACAAGAATATTTTTAATGTTATTGAAATAAAGCAATAAATATGACTTTAAAAAAAATAATCAAATAGTTAAACCTATTATTCTTGCAAATAATTTGTTGTTTGATGGAAAGAGTTAAACTGCTTATGTGAAAGAGCATACATATAGGTCAGAAATAACTTTTCCTGCAATTAACAGGTTACGAGAGAAGAAAAATTGCCACACTGAAAAACAAATGGCCACCTGGTCCACTATCCTGTTTCCCTGGCATCTCACTGGCAGAACACAGAATTTAAGCATATACAATTCATCTTACTCCTATTATCTTCTTTCAGCAAATGGTGGTTTTAGAGTTGCTCAAGACAGAATTTGCAACTAATAATAATTTCAATAAGCACTAATGGAGCTGGCCTCCTCCATGGAATTACCCAAGCACAACTTTGGCATAAAAAAAAAAAAAGTTTTAAGATGCGGTAACGCACTTCAAAAAAAAAAAAAAGACACCCACATCTACATAGATTTATTTAAATAAGAAGCAAATATTCCCCAGTTTTACGTCTCCCCTTGTGCCATCTTTTAGACCACATACTCTTTTCCACCATGCAAGTCGACTGACAGTAAATACATGGAAGAAAAGGAGGCAAAGATTCCATCTGCATCTCTCACAACAGTTTCAGAGGTTTTGGTGAAAAAAAATGCCAAAAATTATTTGAATACCATGATCTCATCATATTTCTAATGATTTCTTTTAATACACAATTTTGGTCTCCCAAAGAACATGGGCTTTGCTCCCCAGTCACACATCACACTTCTCTACCCTTTATCCAGTTTTCAACTACACAGTAAATTATTCCCCTCCAGCCATCTGGATTACACTACTTGAAAGTGACATGCCACCCTCTTTCAGCAGAGTAATTTAGAGTGCCAAAAGCAAAACAAGTTATTACCGTCCAGCGCAATAACCTTAGCATACATTAAGTTGAGTAACTCCACAGGTTACAGTTGCTAACTAAAGCAGCTTAGAAACCACTAATGTTTGCACTCCTTCTACATTAGCTGCATTTTTACTTCAAACTTATCTGGAACAGATATTCTACCAAAATGATGCAGCCTGCATATCGATTTTCTGAATCTATCTGTACTCAAATCAAAACCATCTGACTCACTGCCTACAAACATAACAGCAAAGCCATTCATTTTAGGTACAAAAGAAATTTTGCACTCATTAACCCAAAATGGAGGATGAAAATACATTGAAAACAGGAATAAGAGAAATCTTAACAATTTGAAGAAACAGGCCGCTGAACAATATGCTGACTGTCAAGAAAAGCAGCTAAAAATTTAAGGTTCTGATAAAAATCTATCAGATATATAATGTAAGCAACTGCCATATTCTGAAGGAAGAAGACTCCTTCCTTTGGTTTCAGAGTTTGCACACTAGACTACCAACTCATTCTTACTGGTTAATTCTTCTCCCAGAAGAATGAGCTTCCTAGCTTTTCACAGTGGGATCAAAACACCTGTGAAGAGCTAGGAAGTGTATTCTTCATGGGAGTAGAATAAAAAAGGTCAAATATTTATCCTGCAAGAACACATGCAGGCTTATATAATAAAAATAAAATCAATAGGACTGAAAGAAGTATTCAACGTGTATAAGTGTTGCATACATAATTACTAATCTTGAAAAAAGTGACCTCTTCAAACAAGAAAGCTCAGTGAGTGGCTTACTACACTAGGAATAGGCATACAAGCTAGGGTTTGCACTAACATGACTAAGCTCCCTCTATGCTAGACCATTTTGTTCTACAAAGCCATCTACAACCCATTACTTCTTTTATTCTTATGCAATGCTCAAGTGTCAAGTCAAAAAAAACAACTTTAAAGTAGATGTTTTGCAAGATGGAGTTTGCACTGAATATACTACAGGAGCCTCAACATTAGGCAATAAGAAATTCTGCATGAAATTAGATATTACAGCAGCAGTGAAACAGACTTTACCTTGAACAGATAATCTAAAATCTGGGAGCGATAAGGTTCTTGGTAGTTCACAAGGAGTCTAGATGTGGCCTGAAATGGAAATAAAATGAAAATATGAATACCTTAACTTTCAAACATGCAAGTAAATCCTGATTTTTCAGTCCAGGCACCTGCACATGGCTAATATCACCACAGAATAAAACATAGCATCAGGAACTTGCCAAACATAAACACAGCTCTTGCTAACCCTTCACTCGTACCATTCTGATTTTGCAGACTGTAGGTGCCCAGCACCGTGGTCACCTGTGACACGCTGCAAAGAGGAGAGCCCAGAGAGCAGGGCCACAGGGAGATCCCACAGACTCACAGCAGCCTCACCCAGCCCTCCTGCCTCGGCTCACCCTACTCCAGCAGCTGCTCAAGGGGCGGGCAGGCAGGAGGGCAAGGCAAGCAAGTGCGAGGTCCAAGAGCAAGCAAGAACACGACGGCTGGAGCACCTGCAGAGCACAGGCTGGTTGCTGGCCCTCCCAGCACTTTGAAAGCCTTAGACACACGCAGCCAGGAAGAACCTCAGCACGAAGAGGCCCCCAGCACCCCAAGGACCAGCCTGACACGGGACAGCACAGACCAGCACCCCGCTCCAGCCCTCCCTGCAGCCAGGACCACCGCTCCTCACATTCCGAGCGCACACCCCGGCCCTCACCTCTCCCCTTGGAGCCCCCCATCCCTGTCGATGCCTCGAGGCCCCAAGAACTTCCCCAGCCCCAGGCCCAAGCTGCCGCGGCCCCGAGGAGACGGATGCCCCACTCACTCCTCCGCCGCTGATCGCCCCTATCCCGTCGAACTCCCTGCCCAGCCCGTCGGCATCGTCCAGCACGTAGTCAGCCGTCAAGAGTGGCGCAGCACCGATCCCGGGGGGCCCCGGGCCCCAGCTGGAGCCCAGCAGAAGCCATGTGCAGAACAGAACCGCGGTGCGCGGAGAAAGCCCGGCGCACTCCATCCCGGCAGCCTCGCTCCGGTCCGCGATCCACCACCAGCACCGCCGCGCCCCGCCCCGTGCCTTCACAACCCGCCACCGCCCCCCGCTTGGCACGTGACCGCGCAACCTGGCAATCACCTGGGGAGGGCGGGGCACCAGTGCCCCTCGCCGCCATTTTGCTAATGGGAAAGGCGTCCCAGCCCTTACCGGGCAACCCCGGGGTGAAGTTGGTGGCTGCCATTTTGAAAAAGGGCACAGGAAGTCCCAACCAGTGGGGAAGCGCACTGCTATGATGGAGGTGGGCGCTGAACAGTGAGTGAAGCCGTTCAGGAGCCATGTTGGTTGTGGGAATACGGACGGGTACTTCAGGATGCGCAGGGAGGCGGCGTGTTTGTATCGCGGATGGACAGCGCTGCTCTGTGAAAACACAGCGAGATGTCACTTCCAGCAGCATGGGCAATGATCGCAATATTTTTGTCACAGTGACCTCTATCCACTACCAATCAATCATTTTTACAGGATCCACATCCTCCGGCAGTTTCCCTGGAAGAGGAATGGCATTTCTCAGTTCATCTCTCATTTCTAGGCCCTCACCAGTAGCTGTGACCAAATACCTCATGCTGTAGGCAACAATAGCATGGTGCAAGAAGGACCTTTGATCTTTTGTACAAGAACAGGCAGTGTGACTGGGAGCGGCCCTGTGCCGCCTTGGGAGAGGCTGTGCCCTGAGGAGGGCTGGCACACCGCCGACCTTCCTCGGGCTCCTGGTTGACTGCAGTTAGATCCACAGCACGACCCAAGAGAGGGGTTTGCTCAGACTGCATTTTGACTTTCTCCAGGAACAGGGCTGAGCAACCATTTCTGTTTTATAGCATTCGTTGGATATACCAATGGGCAAATAGAGGGGATTGTGACATAACATACATCAGAAGTTTCCATGAGGATAAGCGGAGGTTTTCACTCAGAAGCCAGCTCAACAAAGCATTCTGCTCAGATAGACAGTCAGAAGACTGGTTATCAGTCTAAGTATTGCATAAAAATCCTTAAGGTGGAGCTTTCTATCTATTGACCTTGGTGTTTTGCAGAGCAGATGTTCCATGTGTTTCAGGAGGAATGAGGCACTGTGGGATGCAGTGGCTGGCAACATGCAGGCAGTGTGTCAGAGACGTAGAAAAGCCCTGCTTTTTCATGTTTCTGTCCACAAAGAATGCTGCTAATTGAGCAACTGCTTGTCTTGTCCATGCCATTGCGGAATCTAATGTCTCAGTGATGACATTACCTGAGTAACATTTCCTGTTTATTTCATTTTTAATAACAATACCAAACACTCATGAAACATTTTGCACTTTACTGCACTATCAAGCATTAACTAATGAACCTGCTCACACCCAAATGAGCTATACGTTGTCATTATTGCATGCAGAACGACAGAGTGACTTCCTCAGGGCTACAGTGAGTCAGTGGCAGAGGTAGAATTATACTGATGGTCCTAATTCGCATTCGTTCCAACAGACTGTGCAGCTTTGCACACCTGGAGTGTGCAAATAGAGATAGTATTGCCATCATGAGAAATTAACTGCTTAATTTAGATGATTTCTTAAATTAATAGATCAATTTATTCCTGATAGAAGGCTTCAGCAATGGAATTCATTCTCTTATTCACTCCTAATAGCCTAAAAATGCTAGCTTTCAAAACTCATACTTTCATCCTATGATGTGCTGAATGCTTCTCCTTTTCATCTGGTGAAGAATAACATTCTTGGAATCTGTTTTAGTGGGAAGAGGAGGATGGTGGGGCTACAAAAAATTTTATTCTGGGTTCAGAATCTCAACCTGGCTTTTTACCTGTAAATGCTGCTTTTTTCTTTACATCTTTGTCCACAACATAAGTACATGTGATCCGAACCTTTTCTAAACTCAAATACAACTGATTAAATTATTGAGGACCTAAACAATGGGGTTTTTTTGTTTTGTTTTGTTTTGTAGAAATTTTTCTGCTGTTGGTGTTTTTCTATTTCAGTTGTTCCTTCTTTGTAGCACTGCAATCTCTGCCAAGCCAAAAAGCACCTGGAGTTCTAAGATGACTGATTTGAGTTACTGCATCTACCCATATCTCCAAGGAAAACTGGAAAAAAAGATTGCTGCTTGCATCAGAAATTGAATTGTTCCATACTGATGTAGACAATAGTTGCTTTTTGCATATAACTTTACTTCCAGAAATGTACAGAATGTGTCATCTCCCCTCTTGCTTCTTCTATCAACTGTTCAGTGAAGACATTTAGAAATATATCAACTACATTTCTGTATTTCTAATAATGATAAAAGTTGCCTTCAGTAAACGATAGGAACCCTCAACAAAGCAGAAAAGCTGCTCACCAGACGCTGTTCTTAGTAGATGCCATGTTAAGAAAAGGCAGGTGAAAAGTGATAAAACAGCTCTTTGTCTAATGACTTTTCTCTCAGTGGAAATAAAGGTCTTACTGAAATTTATTTTAGAATTTAATCTGTCTTCTACCTAACATGCTGGAAAACGTCCATTTCACCCATCTGGAGGGCGCTATGACTTCAGGATTGACTACAAATAGGATAAAACGATTTGATAATCAGTAGAAAAACTGTGGATAAAAGAGTCATGCTCTGGCTGAGAAAAAAAGGAGGAACCAAATCTCTACATCCTCTACATGCATATTATACAGCTGTCTACTATTGTTTTCAGAGGAGTAAGAATTTTATAGCTTTTAAATTTGCCTATCTGATTCATTTCTGCTTAGCATCTGAATCATCGAATAGACCAGTTTTTGTTTTATCCAAAATGTATATTTAAAGTGAAATTCTAGCCACTTTCTCAGAAGCAGATATAAATCATTCTAAAAAGAATTTATGAAAAAATCAGAGCACACAATAAATTATTCTGATCGCAGAGAGATAGGAGAAACTGTGCGTATGTAACATTTTTTTTACCTAAATTGTCTGTTAAAAGAATCACTCTCATGAAAGCAGCATACAATCTTGTACTCATTTTATATAAAAATATACAAAAATACAGAAATATGCAAAATATGCAAATTGAAGTGGATGAAATTGTGTTATCCTTTGTTAACTAGCACGGTTCACAAACTTGCTCCCATCAGTAAGCAAACAGACAAAATAAAGAGTAATACGTATTCTGAAGATAATTATTTATTTTTGAACAAACAACTCCTGAGGTCTTTATGATATATTTTTATGTGTTCTTCTTACATAGATTTTTCTTTGATTCTGTGATAAATCTGTAGGAAAAGGCAAGTGCCAAATCTTTTGGTCAAAAAAAGCCTCTGTATTTTGAACGCAGATTAATGAAATGGTGTTTTATTTCTGTGGTGTGTTCTCTCTGGAGAATGCATGGCATCCTAAATAAGAGGTTTGTAATGTATTCCATTCATGTAATTTGGCAATAGTTTCATGTAGTTCGGCAATACTTTCAATAAAACTTTTTTAATTTACCAAAAATATAACTAGATTTACCAAGCTTGTTACCATCATTTTTCGTACTTCCACATATCATCTTAAAAAAAAAAAAAAAAGAGAGAAGAAAACAAAAAAAGATAAGAGACTTGTGAGCTGTTCTTTTATTGGTGCATCCAAGAGCAGCTTCCTGTTACTTTATCTGATGAAGCAGTTTCTCTTCTCAGAAGCAGACTGTGGTTACACTACTGACAGTACAGGAGTAAAGCTGCTACACAGGAACATTTGACTGTCTAGGTAAGTGTACAAAATCCAAGAAGTTGGCAGATAGACTATCTTGTGGTACGGGTTTCATCCTAGCTCTCCCTTCATGTGATGCTGACATCATGCAACAAGGAGAAGGGACACACAAAGAGGCTGGAAAAGACTGCTTTGTGAGTAATATTTCACGCACATCACAAATGAAGCATGAGGCAAAAGGGTAAATAGAATGAGTTAGAAAATAATGAGTTAGAAAAGACATGCCAGCTTGATTTATCGTTGTAATGGTATTGCCATGATCAAAATTCCCTATTGCTAGGAAAGAGAGGGGAGGAGCGATTGAAGGATTTGGGCGTGTTTTCAGGATTCTGAGCTGTCCTGCACTCATTTTAAAATTGCCTCAGGCCTCACAAGGCATTCCAGTAGCTCTTCTATTATTGTTCTTCAGTATTTTATTGCATTAACAAGGTACTCAGCATTATTTATGTGAATGTACACAATCCTTAAAACCTGGCAGAAAAACAGGCTGTTCTAAAAGTCGCTTCTTAGAATACCAAACATGAAAATATTTTGTTCAGCATCTTTCTATATGGATAGAGGAAAATATGATTCACAGAAAGATATAGCAAAATAATATTCACCTGTGTGGTCTACATTCTTAATTTTTTTTTCTATTTGTTCATGTTCAGTAATTTTTGATTTCTATAAATAATCCCTAAAGTGTATCTTGATGTTGAAAATGGTGAATTCTTTTAGACCTACTTGAGTCTCTACTGAACCTTCAGCAAGCTGTGAGCAAAATGTAATGTTGCATGAGAATAAATTCTGTTCATTTTAAGCAAAAGAAAAGGCCATGCTACTGAAGGACTTATTTCAACTCTCCTCAACTGAAGGTTTTCAGTATTGAGTTTTGATATCTGCTCATTAAAGAAAAGATCCAGCAATGGATGGTCCTTGTACTTGACAAAATCATCTTGGCTGTGTAACTTATTTTAAGAACACAAATCTGTCTGCTTTGTTGAAATTGTTTAAAGAAAAAAGAAATCAAAAAACCATCTGTCCTTCCATCTTATGGCTGATAACACAGTAGTACAGGTACAGCAACTACTTCGCATATCTAGCTGACACAACAGTGTTTTCTTTGTCCAGGTCTTATCTACAAAGCAAAGTACATGCAAAAACGAACCACATTATAATGTGGTATATTGCTTACTTCAACTTGGCCTTTTATGAACTTAAATTTTAAATAAAGGACACACAGTGAAAATGGTTGTGGATGTTTCCAAATTAAGCTGGTGATTTTAGTGACTGAGCTTCTCAGTTAATAACACAAAATCCTTACAGTCTGCTCCATTTTTCCTAATTTCCCGAACTGTAGTAGAATTCTTTTATTTGAAAAATAAAAAGACTCTTCCAATCTTCCCTCAGAAAGTTTTTTACATATAAAAGTATGGAATATCCATTTTGTGTTTGTGCTTATGAAAGAATAATTGCATACTTTGTTACTTTCAAAATGTCATAAATGCTGAGACTGTGAAAAGTTCTCTCTAAATTAGATTCTCTGGAAATAGATCAATACTTATTCTGTATGTAATATTCGGAAGGTTCATTTACAGGCTTGTCTGCATACATTACTTGATGTGTAACATTTGCTAGTCCATTTCTCTAAATTTTATGTCTGACTGCTAGTTACTTTTTTTTTTTCCCCCAGAGTTCTCTTAATGTGAGCTTTTCAGTAGCAAAATGACAAAGATACTGGAACAATGATAATCAAAGAATCATCTGTCTGAAAAAGAGAGAATTGACTTTTGTGAAATATACAAAGGACAAAATTAGCAGGTATACTCAAGAGATGAGAAAAAAAATGGGAATACTTCAGATGATATTTTAAAGGTAAGACAAATAATTTTGCATTACTTAGCTATAATTATCAGAAAAGTCCTAAGCAAGCAAGTATGACATGGAAACATTCCCCTGCGATAAGGTCCCAAAGAACTATAAAGAAATATGTTGTAGTCAGATGCAAAGCAGAGCTTTCTGCTTTTATGTTTCTGCTCAAGAAACTACAACATACATTGCGATATAATTCATTTGCTGGCTCTTTGACATACTTCATTATAGGTCATCAATACATGCCAGAATGACACTTTGTTATTGTTCTCATTGAAAGCATGTCTTAATATGAGTAGAGTAGCATCGATGTGTCATTAAAGCTGGAGCATGGATTACCTGGGGAGCTTCAGATTGCCTCCTGAGCTTTGTCCATAGAATCTGTTGATGACACTGATTGAAAATAAAAGAAAGCTATGGGGTCCTGTGACATGTGAATACGAAGGACAGAAAAAATTGCCAAGATGGAAAATTTCACATTCCCACCTTTTTTTTCTTTTTTAATACTATCTTCAGTGTCCCAGCCTGCCTCTATCCAGTTAGAGATTACATTGCTCATTCCTTAAGGCAGGTGGCGGGAGAGCAAAACAAGGTCTTGCCCTGAAGAACATGCAGTTTGTTCAGACAAATGCAACATACAGTCAAGTGCTTTGCCTTATGATCAGTGAACTCAGTAGAGGAAAACTGTTAAAAACAGTGAGTTAAGAGTAGAAAGTTGAAGGTGGATTTATTGGTCTGTGAGTCGGTATGGAATGGGAGGAGACAAGTCCAGAGCTTGTAAGGATAATGAGTCTATAGTATAACAAGTCAATTAACAATGGAGAAAGAGTTTGTGGGGGAGGGAGAATTCTAACTTCTCAGTCACCCAACTAATATAAACACTGCCTCATATACTTACTGCGTTACATACATGCTTCTGAAAGGGCCTGTTTCCCTGTTAGACTTGTCACGGGGAAAAAAAGACAATAAAAAGTAATTAGAAAAAGAGGTTTTTTATCTGCTACTTATCTAGTCAGTCTGCAGACCTTTGCTTTGCTTTTGGTGAGAAGTGGGCCAGCAAAACCCTGGGATCCAGTTTCTAGGCTAGATTTTTAATTTCTGATACTTATCTATGCTGGTAAACTTAAGATGCCCTATTTACTATGTGGTTTTAATAAACCACACCGAAAAGGAGATTTGTTTTGTATGTCTTATGTATAGACACTGCATTCTTTTTTAATTAGTCATCATCTAAGTAAAGCTTCTCACTGGAACAAATTGACAGGTTGAAATCCTTCTCAAGATTTTTCACTGTCTTTCAGGCATATGAATGATTTTAGGACTAACTGTGAAAAGTTAGCCAACTAGATCAAATAAAGCTGGTAGAATGAGTTGTGTTCTTTGTGGCTAGTTCTCTCATTGCTTCTTTTTTTTTTTTTTTTTAATATCAGTATATCAGTGAAAGTGTATCTATGGAAAAGAGAGATCTGGAGAATAATAGTCAATATACCTACATGGGTTTCTCTGACAAAACCACAAACCTTCACACACATGCGTCAAACCCATAAAGGGCAGAATGAGTTTACCCATCATTTAGGAAAATTCCTGTACCATAAACTGTCTTCAGTTTGAGCTGGTTCATATGTGAGAATAGTTGTAGACAGTTCTATCTTGCAACCTACTCATTCTACAACCTCTTAATCTCCTCTGCTGGCAGCCGAGGCTCAAACCAGAGACGGGTTGTTACAGGCGGTCTCTGAAGCAGTTAGTGTATTTGTCAGTAGAGCTGGACCATGGCTAGAGTTTGCTAGGCTTTTGTTTCTGGAATGTCAGAGTTGTGATATAATCAGTGACTGCCAGTTGTCTCATAGCTATAGTAGCACACCCTTTCTTACTGAAAGGTCAGTTCTTCTAAGTGCTTCTAAAACTTATGCACTCTACTCCTCCAGTCCCACTGCTTTAGTCAGGGCTGCCATTTTATTGGCATTTTGACGCTGAAGCTGTTGACACTCATGGCTCTGGTAGTGCCTAAGATGAGCTTAACTGATGATGATTTTGCAAACTCATGTAAGGCAGACACTGTTTCTTAGAGAGTCATAGAATCATAGAATGTCTTGGGTTGGAAGGGACCTCAAAGATCATCAAGTTCCAACCCACCTGCCATGGGCAGGGTTGCCAACCACTAGATCAATCCACTAGATCAGGTTGCGCAGGGCCCCCTCCAGCCTGGTCTTGAGCATCTCCAGGGACAAGGCATCCACAACCTCTCTGGGCAGCCTGTTCCAGCACCTCACCACCCTCTCTGTGAAAAACTTCCCCCTGACATCTAATCTAAATCTCTCCTCCTTTAGTTTTAAACCATTCCCCCTTATCCTATCGCTATCTACCCATGTAAAAAGTTGGTTTCCCTCCTGTTTGTAAATTCTGTTTAAATATTGGAAGGCCATAATCAGGTCTTCCCGCAGCCTTCTCTTCTCCAGACTGAACAAGTCAACCTCCCTCAGCCTGTGTTTGTAGGAGAGGTGCTCCAGCCCTCTGATAATCTTTGTGGCCCTCCTCTGGACCCTCTCCAAAAGTTCCACATCTTTCCTGTGTTGGGGGCCCCAGACTTGGACACAGTACTCCAGATGGGGCCTCATGAGGTCATAATAGAGAGGAACAATCGCCTCCCTTTCCTTACTGGCCACCCCTCTTCTGATGCAGCCCAGGATACTGTTGGCCTTCTGGGTGGCGAGTGCAGGTTTTTCATCTACCAGGACCCCAAGTCCTTCTCAGCAGAACTACTCTCAAGGAGTTCTCCCAGTCTGTATACATCTCTGGGATTGCCTCGACCCGAGTGCAACACCTTGCACTTTGCTTTGTTGAACCTTGTTTGGTTTTCATGGGCCCACCTGTTGAGTTTGTCAAGGTCCCTTTGAATATCATCCCTTCCTTCTGCTGTATCAACTACACGACTCAGCTTGGTGTCATAAGCAAACTTACTGAGGGTGTGCTCAATCCCGTCATCTATGTCATTGATAAGGATGTTAAAGAGTACTGGTTTGCTGGAATAGCACAGTTCATGGAAAGTTCTTGGGGGATCACGTGAGGGGTAGGGAAGTGTAAGGATCCTTCAAGAGAGTGATTCATAATAAGGATAATTGGCCATATGTTCTCATCTTCTGAGCAGATCCTGACATCTGGAGGTACCTGAATTCCTGTCTTTCTATCCTTGTCTCCCCATTGCTTTAAAGAGAAAGAGGGTATCAGAAATAAGAAATATGCCATGTTCATGTGGCCAGAACCTTATTCTGCTCCCATTTTTCTGTGGTTCACTTTCTGATCTTTGACTTTCTCGCAAGAAAGACCTCTGATTGCAGGACCCTATCCATCTAGATTTCTCTCAGTTACTCAGTCTGCTTTTGCTATACATAATTGCATCTGACCTTGACCTTCTTAGACATTGATGCTCTTCTGCTGCACATCCCCCTCCAGGAGTGTTTAAATCTTTTGATCTCCTACAAAGACAATTTATTTCATCTAAAAAAGACGCCCACCAAAAAGTCCAAAAATGTTTTTATAGCTGTTATTTTTCTTTTTTGGCAGCAGAAAGATGGATCATGCCAACCAGGTCCTGAACAACTAACAGATGACCACCAATCAGACTACAGAGGGTTTTTTATTCCATCTGGGCTGGAATTAGCCAGAAACTACTCATGGTGGACAATGAACAACACTACCGAGTGCCCTCATGATCACACCTTGGATAAGTATTTGTTTCCATTTGTGTATAGCATTGTGATGGTGATCAGTATTCCCATCAACTGCATATCCCTCTGTGTGTCTTGCATTCAGGTGAGGAAAAAGAATGAGTTAGCAGTCTACCTCTTTAGTTTGTCCCTGGCTGACCTTTTGTACTCTGTGATTCTGCCTCTGTGGATTGATTATGCCTGGAATGGAGATAATTGGAGGCTATCTGCCATGCTTTGTCAGATTTCTGCTTTCCTTATGTATATGAATTTCTACACCAGCACTGCATTCCTTGCTTGCATCTCTGTCGACAGGTACCTGGCATTAGTTCACCCTCTGAAGTTCCAGCACTTACGCACAAGAAGATTTTCATTGATTGTCAGCATAATTGTTTGGCTTCTGGAAGGCATCTTGAATTCAGTTATACTGATGAACAAAGAAATATTTAGTGATCCCTGTAATTCTACTAATCATACATTATGTTATGATAAATACCCCCTGGAATGGTGGCAGGCACAGATGAACTTATTCCGGATATGCTCAGGGTACATGCTCCCTTTGATAATCATTGTGTTTTGCTATCATAAAATCTACCAAGCAGTGAGATATAATCAAGCCACAGTAGATGAAGAGAAGAAAAAAATCAGGAAACTTATACTGAATATCACAGTTACTTTCATTGTTTGCTTCACTCCTTACCATGTTGTATTGCTTATTCGCAGCATCAAAGAACCTCATGCCTCTAACCCACAACTTCTGCAGTCGATGTATAAGATCTACAGAATCACACAAGCCTTAACAAGTTTGAATTGCATTGCTGATCCCATTCTTTACTGCTTTGTGAGTGAAACTGCACGAACAGATATTCTGAATTTGCTCAGGTGTTGCTTATGCCTACAGAAGCCCGAAGGAAATCAAGCAGAAGAACGTGCTTTGTACAGTTCTGCTACAAAGAGCAGCACAGTGGTGACTTACAGAACTTCCTGTGAAACTGAGGCTCTCCATAAAATGTCTGTGAGAACATAGTGATAACATAAAGGGAAAAGAAAGAAAAACTCTTCCCTCATCTGTATGTAGGAGACAACCCCAAAGTGTACTAATCCGGTACAATTGGAACTGATAAGAACTTATTGCAGGGTCAGTTAAACGAATGAAGCATCATAACATTTCTTTAGGTCAGGTGTGATACGTAAGTCAATGTCAAACAAATGCACGGTCAAGAAAAATGAGCATGACATGCTGACAGAATTACTGACGATCCCCCATAGAACTGCCTCCTGTCTCAACTTAATAGCTAGCCCATGTGCCCGGCACATGTGTACTCAGCTGGAAGAAGGCCGAAGTCCTCCCAGCTTTAGGTTTCCAGTTTTAATAGAAACCTAAAGCTTAGGTGGGAAGGAGGTTTATGTAGGATTTTGCTTTTTAAATCAGTGCTGTGATAGTAATGTTAATGAAAAATGCACTCACACCAAGATCATTCAAAAGATTGACAAAGGAGCAGACAGACAGTATTCAATCTTTTGTCTGATCTGATGGTGCTATGATGATTCCTGTCTTTCAAGTTCTCCTTCAACATACCCTTCCAATTAGTCGCCTCTTAAAATTGTTTACTTCACGAAGACAGGTACTTACCTACTCTTAAGCTTTTCAGCTTTTGGAAAATGTATGTTCTAATGTATAATCATATGACGTGCAGTTTCATTACAATTTGACTATTGAATTTCAGACAGTTGAAGATTTATTACTTAGATTGTATATAAGGAATCAAATTCAAGCCACAGATAGTTAACTCGGGTGAAATTTTACCTCATATGTTCAGGGAGGAAAGGACTGAAAAGTGAGGATTCACATCTCCGTGAAAGATAAGATCTGTCTTCAGTCTTGCTTATTATGACTGAAATCTGGAGTGTGGTTTTGTTTGTGGAGTTAAAAGAGCAAGAAGGTTTATATCCATTTACTTAACTGTAGATGGTGGCCTCTGCTAAATTTTCCAGAGCTGTCAGTCAGACAATTGAAAAAAAAACAACAAACCAACAAGCAATACTAAGAAACCAACAAAGAAAAAGGCAGCAAAGGAACCCAAAAAGGGTTGGTTAGCACAAATCCAAAGTTGAGCTGTTAATGCAGGGATCTGCTCATGTGGTTCGCAGGTAGAGGCAGGCACATGTCCCTGTGAAAAGGGAGTAAAAACAGTGGGGGTTTTTTATGCTTTGTTTGTTGTTGTTGTTGTTGTTTTTTGTCTCCTCACAAAAACTTTTCACTTTTGGTCAGTTTCCAGGAATAGTGTTCAATTTTGGTGGTTTTCCAGTTTCAGAAGGAAATAAAAAAATATTTCCATAAAAAATATGTCCCTGTAGCAAGTCTGTAATGGAAAGAATTTTGACCAGCACTTTTCAGCACACTTCTAGGTCTGACATTGTAGTTGGAGAACAAGCATACAGTGGTCACAATCAGTATGGAAATTCTTATGACAGGATCCATCTGTATGTGAATTAAAATTTCTCCGTTACAAAGAACCACTTTCATTCCACAGTTCCTGGTTACGTCTATTTATATTTTTGATTCATTTCACGTTCTGAGAGGGGAACTTGAGAGGCTGAGGAAATGGGGCTCATTTAGTCTGGGTAAGGGAAGACTTTGGGAGTCCTAATGGCAGCCTTGCAATGCCTGCAAAGAGAGTGTTAAGGTGGAGCCAAGCTTTTCATGGCAGCGCATAGCAGAAGGACAAGAACTTGTACATAACTCAAAGCAAGAAGAGTTGATACAAGTAACATTTTTTGAACTATGAGGACTGCCAAGCAGTGGAGCAGGTTGCACCTGCACTCTCCATCCTTGCAAATTTTCAAGAACCAGCTGGACAAAGCCCTGAGCAACCTGGTCTGGCCTCACAGCAGACCTTGCTTGGAGTGGGAAACTGAACTAGAGACTTTCTTAGGTCCCTTCCAAACAGAATTATCCTATGATGCTATGAACTTCTATACATATTTGTGTCATTATTGTGGCTGTTACCTTCCTCTCTCAAAAAGTATGTTCCCTTCCCTTCTTTGTTTCCATTAATCCTTTTACTGGGTTTTGGTTTTGATGTGCTTTTTTCTGTAATTCCATTTAATATATTATGAAGGAAAAAGTATGCAAACATCAGTGCAAATTACTTCACCTCAGATGTGTCCCTGTGCTGACCTAAGAATATAATGTATTGTGCAACAGAATGTGAAATTTCATTGCAGCACTGAAATAAAAGCAGAACAAAGATTTACTGTAACTTCATGGGAAAAAAGAACTCAGTGATTTATTTCTAGACCTTTCACATGCCAAAAAGCTTGTAAAGTTAATTCTGCTGGGGTTCTAAATTATATTAAATAAGGGATAACGACAACTAAAGCTGAACAACAAAACTGATTCAAATTTAACCTGTGTGTAAGGAAGCAGTCAGAGCTGGCTGCTCTGCAAAGAACAGGGGATGAGACCATAAAACTGTGTAAACTCAAGGCCCCAACCCTGTGCAAAGAGCTTTGTTTCCACAAAATTTGCCCTTGTGATTTTGTACCTTTCAATTTTCCACTGTTGCTCATGAAAGCCCTAACTTGGATCAACTTCCATTGTAATGTGTGGATATTTCTTGTAGCATCAGTTCTTGTAGTACCTCCCTACCTTACTGAAGATCCACTTCGAGATAAAGGAAAGCAATGATGATGGGTGGGCTTCATGAAGGAACTCAGATAAATTAGCGGTCTAATTTATGAAAACAAAACATTGGTACCTAATCTCTTAGGCTGTTAAGCAATGCTCACTTTATTCGTTAACTGTTAAAATGAGGAAGCTGAGATGTAGAGATCACAATGTGCTGTACTTCAATCATTTCTGTATTTATCTCAGCACTCTTACATAGCTAAATGTTTGCACTCTTTCTCATTCTTTCTCCAAATTTGTTTGTCCCAGCTGGACCAAATTTATTCTAAGAAAATGAACATCTATTTTATTTCAGAATAACACAATATTATAGGATAGAATAGAACAGTGGATAATTAAAGGGCTGTGATGGCAATTTAGTTAATATCTAGTGTATGAAATGTCAGTGCTAAACGATATTGTTGTCAGCACAATAACAGCAGAAGTGAATGTATATGTCAATAATTCACTTAAAACAGCATTCATCTTCCAGTAGTCCAGCAAAGATATAATTCAGCTTCTTAAGCTAGGAATTTTTCAGTGAACTTTGGACTTTATTTAACCTGTGTTTCCTGGAATCTTAGCCACAATGCCTCATGGCATTCATGATGCATGTCATTGTTCTTCTCTGGTGCAACTATACATCAGCTTTGCTTTCTTAATGTCAGTGGGGTCAGTCCTGACTCACACGATTGTACACTAACAGGGACTAACAGACATTCTCACCTAATTTTCTTTTGAGTCTCTAACATGTCTAACTTCAGAGCATTTGAGAAAGTCAAAGGGAAATGTGAATTTGAACTATGAGGTTACAATATTCCACTTCCTGTTTCCACTCACAGAGAATGACATTTTAAAATTATTCTGATTACTCCGGTGACAAGCTTCAGAGACTGTCGCTCTTTTATGCCAGTAAGGAAAGGAGTGCAGTGCTATAGTTAAGCTACATATCACTTTTCACATTACTTACCAGTATCATCACTGTTGTCATTGGCCTACTTCTCCATTTTCTAACACAGCGAAGCAATCACAGAATCACAGAATTGTAAGGGTTGGAAGGGACCTTGAGAGATCATCAAGTCCAGTCTCCCTGCCAAAGCAGGTTCCCTAGTGCAGGTCGCACAGGTAGGCGTCCAGACAGGTCTTGAATATCTCAAGGGAAGGAGACTCCACAACCTCCCTGGGCAGCCTGTTCTAGTGCTCCATCACCTGCACCTTGAAGAAGTTCTTATGCATGTTGGTGTGGAACTTCCTATGCTCCAGTTTTAGTCCATTTCCCATCGTCCTGTCCCCAAACACCACCGAAAAGAGATTCCCCGTGTCCATTTGCCTCCCGCACTTTAGATATCTGTAGACATTAATGAGATCCCCAATATCTCCTTCATTTATTCCCTGTCTCCATTCAGCATAGAAAAGATAAAGGAGTGGGAGCATTAGAGCGCTTGGTACCAGCACCCTGAGGAAGGGAACTGAAATGTGGCTCTGCGTGCAACAGGAGTCTGGAGCAACTGCTGCACCCACTGGATGGATACTGAAAATGGCCAGGGTTTTCCTTCCATGAGGCAGCAGCTACTCGTAGTCCTAGAGTCCTGCAAAATGGCAGGTTACCCCTGCCAACACCATGCATTCCACTGTACCGCATCTGATAAGCCGCAGCCTGGCATTAATGGAGAGGGTGGAGAATAGCAGGGAAACTCCTTATGCATCTCCTGAAAGTTTCTTTGTTCTTTTTTGTACTGCTGCACTACAGTGACTGTGTTGCTGATAAAATGCTAGCCTAAGCTGGCACAGGGCATATTTGGCTGGGAGATGTGAAATAGCCTGGGAGAAAGGAATAAAAAAAGGAAAAATAAGTCACTCCCTTTTTTGTTCTTTTTGCTTTTTTCAAATTGATTTTGAGTATTTTGGTGACAGAGAATACAGATGTCCAGCTTCTTTAAGTGGAGTGTGAGATAAACTGAAAAATAAAAAGACCATCTCTCACAAGCTGTTACTTTAAATTTAGCATTTTTAGAAAATGTATTGCTATAGCAACTTCTTGGTTAAAGGTTGAAGGGACAAAAGGTTCTTTTCTTTTTCCATTCTCTTTTTTTTTTTCTTTTTTCTTTTTTTTCCCTGGTGAGCGCAGTATCTGTTACTAGATTAAAAACAAAGATGACAACAGATTTGGTAAAAGTACAGTCAGGTATTGAACTGGTGTCCAATCACATATAAATATATATATAAACATTACATTTAGTTTTATGTTCATTACATATGCTAGCAAACCTCATCAAGGTTTTTGCTGTTGTTCTTTAGATCATCTAGACACACTACATTGTCTTTCAGATGAGATATTGAAGGTCATTCATTATAAGCAATGACTTTCACACTCTTTTCTAAGAACTGATGGTAATATCCTCAAATCTGTGCTATATTCAACTTCTACTGAAGCTTTGTTTTGACTTGTGAAACAGTGACCTTTTGTTTCTCACCATTTAAAAGCTTCCTCCCTTTTAACAACAGATGTGCAAATGGCTATTTTTCCTACCCCAGACGAAGAATGATGCCTAGAAACATTTCAAATTTCTAGCACTTTACCACAGTTATTTGTGCCTAGAACCCAGCTCTATGCCAGAGATATGCTAAGCTATGGGAAAAATTGTCCCCTCAGTTTTCATCTTCTGATACCTTTGCAGATATCATGGCAAGTACTAAATCCAGGAAGCCACAGTCTAAAGGAGAGGTGCATCCAATGGCTTTGGGACACAGCTCTTTCCCAGTTTTCCTCTTCTGCCTTTGACACCTCACTGTACCTGCTGCTATCCTAGTTTGAAGCACCAGGCCTCACAAAGCTCTCACGTATGACATTTCCAAGGTCTCACAAAGTGGGCTGGCTTACAGCAACTCATCTTCTGAGGTAGCTTTCACCTTAGGGGACCCAAGAACTCTTGAGACTTAGAGGGCAAGAGAAACTCCAAGTGTGCCAAGTACCAATTCCTGAGATTAATTTTGAATGAGAGAATAAACACGTGGCTTCACCTGTTTTCTTTGCTTATCCTGATGGACTGCAATGCAATAAATAATCCTCAGCAAACTAAGGTTTCTACTCCTCAGAGTACAGAAAAGGTCAAACTAAACATGAGTGCTGATACATTCACAGTAACCCCATGCAGGCAGAAATGACCTCTCCCCCTCCTGGCATGCAGGGAAGCTCAGTGAGCCAACGTACAGGTTCTGTGTAGCACAGCCAACCTAACGAAATGCTTCAGACCATGTTGTGCGGGAAAGCAATGTTGCTTTCACATTCATATTTGTTACAGCATTAGTGCCAGAAATGTGTGAAATAGAGCTGGCAATCTGCTGCTCACCTATTTTGAGTCGTGCCAATCTTCCTCACCTGTCTGCATGGCTGTCAGTGCATAATGCGCTGTCTCAATCTAGTCCACATATCACTACAGGAATGCATAACAAAAGTGGTGAAATACTTCACCATATACTGAAGGTGTTCCTGGTGAGTAAACATCTAAGGTTGTGCTGAAATTTGCAGCTGATGTTAATTCCCCTATAACTTTCTGTTCAGGTAACACATTTCGTCACTATTTACACTAGGAAAACTTATTTCTGTGGAAAGCAGGAAATAAATATAGGCAGTAACATTTAGCAGTTTAAAAATAGCTCCTTTTGGAAAGAAAAAATTCAACTCTGAAGATTTTTTTGGGTCGCTTCTGCATCCCTTCTACCAGTACATTCAAAATATTACTTTAGATAGGCCTAACATATGCAGCTTTGAAAAGATTAAGAAATGTTTATCACCATAACTCCGTCTCTACCAAGGGAAGTAAAGGGCAATAATTTCATCTGAGGAAAAAAGAAAAAAAGGATTCTTTTTGTCTCACTGTTATTTATACTCATGACTTCACCAGAAGCTCTTTCATGTGGTTATTTGAAAGTCATAGATCCTGTACCTGGAGGTCCTTAGTTATTTTCTCTTATCTCTTCTGTGTTTTATGTTTATCACTGCACAAAGAGTCTTGAAAATGTGAATTTTAAATGCCTAAATGTAGCAGTGGGGGAAAAGGATCTTAAATAAACTATGTTTTAAATGTCATTATTTTTAATAAAATCTTGACGCTTTAATAAGCCTGATTTTTTTTTTAAGCTTGATGTTCATATTTGTGCACAATAACAGGAAGTAACCCACAAAGAGCAGAATAAAAATGAGAGAAAAGTGGCAGTGTGGAAGTGAGGATTCAAGATTTAACTAGCAGCTTTTGCAGAAATTGCTAATTTGGTATGTATACATTTATCTTTGTTGTGCACTCATTTTAATTGATTACAGATATTTAAAATGAAACCACCATCAGATACTTCTGTGGATTTTAGCCAATCATGCAGTTTACCTATTTCTGGCATTTCATTCAGAGAAACTAGGACCAAGAACTCAGAGAACCTTCCAAGTACAACCTGTGCAGGAACCATTAGACACCGAGTGCTGATGCTGAGTATAGCCCTTCACTCAAGATCTCTGTAAATATGCTGCAAAGATATTCAAGTAATCAACCTGTGATGGCATCGAGAGGTGGTACTAATCCCTATGCTTGGTAGATGTTTTCTAGAAAATGCATGTTTTCCTGTCACCTCAGCAAATTAATTTCTACTTAATTTTTTCTTGCACAGAACAAATTATGTAGCGTTTTCAGTCAAAAAAATATAGCATAGTACTGTACAGATATAATTGTCTCGATTATATTTGCAGTAGAAAAGTCTGAAGACTATCCTCACTAGGTGGCGATTTTGGTCTGTTTAGTCAGGCCTTGCAGAAGAGCAGAAAAAATCCTACTTTAAAGAAGTGTTTCTTATATAGAATAAGAGAGCTGGGTGAACAGAGCCGGCCGCTGTGCCCTAAATTCCCAGGAAGATGGAGTGAACTGCCATGGTCCTTTCAAATTCAGCCTTGAGCTGCTGCAAACTGCCAGGCTGTGAATCACCAGACATGAGAACTAGAAGTTAAAAAAAAAAAAATAGAGAGAGAGAGAGAAAGAAAAAAATCCTGAAGACCTAACCCTGCACATTATGAGCTTTCTGCCAGACACCTAGATTTATTAAGCTTTTGTTTATACTTATTTTTCTTTGTAAAAAATTTTTGTTCAATTCTCTCTCCTTCGTCCCTGATATTTATTGCAGTATACATAGACACATAGACAGGCGGCAGGCGTCTGTGTTGCAAAGCAAAGTGAGCTCTTCTAGTCTGTAGACTGATGGGTCCCATACTCATTCCTGTACTCATCCTGCCAGCCTTTTCCTTCACATGTCCTTCACATGCTCTGCTCCTGGGGCTGGCACCAGTTCCAAGGCCTCACCTGTGCTCAGTCAGAGCTACTGTGAGGCTCCCCTGTGTCTGCCAACATGTCTCCCCTATGTCTACCCTGTCTGATGTATCACCACCAGGTGTATTACACGTTCCACTGGACATTCTCTCTTCCCCTGTGCCTAGTCACCTCCTCTCCTCAACCATTTATGATGGAAGAGTTCCCAGGGCAACAATTCTCTTACTGTCAACCTCAGAGTACGTTAATGTTTTATGCATTTCTGAAGGACTCCTGAAACAGATTCACACTTCAACCACATTACAGTTACTTGTTTCTTCACAGACATTCACTTCACTGAAGTACGATAAATCATTTTCCTCTATATGTTTTCTCAGTCGTCAGACCTTCCAAGTGCTGCATTAGAGTCACATTCTTCCACAACATTTCTCCAGTCTCTGCAGGATCTAGCTTGGTGTCTGGAGCAGTACCAGTTCTTCCCTGCTCCCCCAGGAGCACAGATTACAATAAAGCTTTTCAGGTGCTCCGTACTCACCACATTTGCCTACCAGGAAGATTAGGCCTGCTCCTTCTATTAGCTTGAATACCCGTTCCATTATGGTTTTATTCAATCCTTGTACTTTCTTCTCCCTGTAATCAATATTCCTTTATCCTTTGCCATGTCCACGGTTTTCTTCTTTCTGTGTATAAGAAGCAGACAAAACAATTACACAAGCTTCCTTCAATGCTTCAGTGAAAACTATGAGTCTTATCAGCCCCAAAAGATAAGATTTCATTAATTGTCTAGCTTTTACACAATTTGGTCTTCATTTCAAAGTGATTTATGTGTTTCAGGAAGCAGTACGGAACGATTTAAATTCTCAGCGTTTATTAGCTTTGCTTCTTTGTGCTCAATTTTTATTCTAGACTCTAATATTCATATATAAAAATGATATTTCAATAATGTGATATTCTGAGATGATTCCCAATGTCTCCAACTAAAATGAGAAATTAAGCTAATAAACTCTGGCCGCTAAAATGTAAATAATGACTTGCAGCACACCATCAACTCTCATTTTGCTGGTCCAATCATATATGCTTACATTTTTAATTTAACAAAGAAAGAAATGAAATGTTAGGTTTTTCAAGTCCATCCAATATGATGCATTCACCTCCTGTTATTCCTTTCTCTTCTGCCCCCATTTTGCTAGTCCTTGATGTCCATTTCTTTCTTTTCTTTTGTCTCTTCCTCAAGCTTATTCTTCTATATTGCTCTGCCTTGCTCCCTTATATATCCAGAACGTCTATAAAATGATCTCTGCTCACCACCTTACAACTTTATTACTAACCTAAGCAATCCTGAGCGATTGACACAGGGAAATGTACTATTGTTGTTTGAGTNGGGGGGGGGGGGGGGAGAGGAGGAGCAAGCAAGCAAAACAAAAAAGCTTATTAGATATTCATATTTTGTCTTGGTAAGAAAGTACACATTTACCACAATCACATCCACAAGCAAGGTTGAAGAGAATTTTGTCAGTTTGTATAATCTCTAAACCTGACCTCTATGAAGTCTTACTTGTATGCAGTAAGAAGATAAACATGATGTCGTCTAACCAGGTTCCTCTTTAAAGAGCAAGAGCGGATGACTTTCTGTTTTATGTTTCCCTTTTTCATGTTTCCTCTTATTTGGGTTATTTTGGTTCTTGTTAGGTATTTGGCTGAATAACTTCTTAACAGAAAGCTGAAGTAACTTAGAAAATGTAATTTTAACATTTCAATTTGTTTATTAGTATAAAATTTACATCTTTACCTTAGAATACAATGACCACAATCTAAATTCATGTTGAATTTCAAGATATTACTATAGCTACATTTTCTTAGAAAAGTACAAGATGACAGGCATGATACTAACTTGAATTGTAGTGGTTTCTGAGAAGCCAGAGCACACGGCAGTGTGATTTCTGAGTGCAGCACCACCAACCAGGAGTCACATCAACCAACAAGAGCTGCTCTGAAGACTGTCAGAGCCATAATTCTAAAGACAGTTTCAGGTCTTCAGGTTAAATTGCATTTTGCATTAAAAATCTTTAAACAATAAGTAGAGAAATGAGTTCGTATTGACAGGATGAATAAAAGTAAAGTCTTTCTGTCTTTCCAGCAAGAGGTCAACTTGTCTGGTTTTATTCCTTTTTAAAATTTCACTTCACTAGAGAAGGAAAGAGAAACTGATTATTCTTTTTCTTCAGGGTCTTTTTGTGCTTGGGACGTCACTTTGTCCTGGAGCCATGTGTCCACCTACATATATTTACCTTCAGAGGCACTTTTTCAGAAAGTCAATGGGATCATCCCTGAATTTAGGCAGTTCCAGCTTGTACCAACATAGATTCTATTTAGGCTCAGCTGTCTTTCCCCAAAACACGGCAAGAACACTTTCCAGTTGCTGCAATAATCTGCTGAATTATTGTCTTGATAACCACAATCTCCCAATGCTTCTTGTGACATCCCATCCCACTGCCAGCTCTCACGACCTGCGTGCCAAAACAGCACAACCATACTGCTGTTACGGTGGCCTGCCCTGGCTCACTAATCCTCTAAAATGCCCCTTTTATCAGTCTTCGAGTCAGAATCATGGTGCCAAGATCTACAACCCGTGCAGTTCCCAGCTTCTGTCCCAGGTGGACATGCAAAGGACTAAGTATTTTTATGATATACAGACTGTGACAGACTGTGGATGCATGGCCTTTACATGCAGGTCTTCACTTTATTTCCCAGCCCATACCTAAGGCTTATACCTAGATGTCTGTGGAATAATGTGTTTCAAATGATAAACAAGCTTTAAATCCACCATTTGCTTGAAGTTGCAAATCTCCAGATTAAAGAGAAATATTATGCAGAACAGCTCATAGCATAAATGAGCATGCGGACAAAAAAATTCAAAAATCATTTATGGATGCTTAAAATTCCTTGTGATTTACTGTCTACATATATATCAATTCCTATTTTTCTAGCTGTTGGTATTGTATTCATACATGTTGTCTTTTTTTGGAAATGGGCAACATTTTTAAAAAATCTATTAAAAAAGACAACAAATACGTTTATGAATTCATACCAGCTTAATCCAAATAATTTCAAAGACAGTATTTGGAGAACCACTACTATTATTATTTTGGCATTTTCTAAATGCACAGAAGAAAAAACAGGGCAGATTATTTGAAACAATATTCTCTTAAAATTTACTAACATTTTGGAGATTTTGCTATTTTAAAACACAAAGCATAACAAAACATTCCAATTTGAGTCAAACAAAGCACTGAGGTAAATACTTTCTGTTTAAGCAGGAAATAATTATTCCATTGATCTTGTGGTCGGCCAGAAAACTCATCTAAAGCTGTCAATCTGCTTTCTTATTTAAATGAATGATGTTGGTGTAATGGAAGGAGTCCCAAAACTCTTACATCTACACCATTTATTTCATCTGGAGCTAGGGTCTCTGTTGCACATCGTTTTCTTCTTCCTCAGCTCCTTTCTTGTGCTACTGCTTCTCCAATTGCTTTCTGATCACTCTCTCAGGCTACTTTCTGCTTCGCCTGGCTGGCCCTTATCTAAGCCTGGGCAAGCCCACCACAGGCCCAGCCCCCTTCCAGTCACAGGTGCAAGTGATCTACCAGTATTCCCCAGGCTAGCCATGCTCCTCCACCCTGTGCTCAATCATCAGTTCACGCTGTGATTGTTTCCCTACACTTGGGTATAAAGAGAAGATATTTTCAAAGGAGTTTATTACCCAAATTCCAACTATTATTATCCTGTGCAGTAACTGGGCAGAATCTGAGCACACTGTTAAAAACATCTCACTGTACTTTCCAAATGGGTAATGCAATTAAGTATCAGTCTTCTGAAATTGCTCTGTCTACATTCAACAAAGATCTGGATGTCCACCAGTACATCTCTGATTGCACTTCTTCACTAACACTAGTGCTAGTGTACTAGTGCACTGTTTTGCACTTTTTACGCCTCTCTTGCTGAGCTCTGGCAAGAGGCTTCACAATTCTTCCTTGACAATCCTTCATTCAGCTTGAGAACTCTTCTTCATGGTCAGATTTTTCTTTTCCATAAAGATAACAAAACCCTAAAGCCTAAAACAGAAAAATGATAGTGGTTTCTGTTTTCCAGGGAGGTTCAGCTGCATTTTCAAGGTATCTCAGAATGTGATTTTTCCAAAGATGGCAAAAATACCTGAGTTCAGAAGGGAGAACATTGTGTGTAAGCCCAGAGTGTAGCGTCCTGTTTAACAGTCTGTGCCTATAGAAAATTTGATCTAGTCATTCACACAGTACAAGTGTGATAATTCAACAGAATGTTGAATATTTTACAAGAATATTTTTTTGAGTTATTTATACAGTCCAATGAAAAGCATTATTTTTGAATGTTTGTATTCCAGTCTAAGTAAGTCACAAGCTCCAACAGGAAAACTTCAATATAAAAGGCTCTTTCATAGAAGTATGCACTTTTGTGTGGTATGGAATGAAATTCATAACCTGATTCTAAAAGACTATTCTAGTCTTTTCAAAGTGCATGTGAATGTATACATACATTTGGCATTCAATACTTCTTAGTTCTGGTGTGATTATTCCACTAGATTATTCTAATACTATTTATTTATAAATTTCTCATTCAGAGGCCATATTATTTGTAAATAAGATCAAATATATATATATATCAGAGTAAGACTCTAGTTTTTGAACAGAACTATTACGCTTGGGGAAGGGGGAGATGACCACATTTTATTTATGTGTTTATTTATTTTAATCACAGCAATCATAAGTTCCTAAACGGTTGCTCTGGTCATCAGTTTCATAGTAGACAAAGCTTAGCAGTCAGATATCAATGTTCTGCCATCCAGAAGAGCTACCCCTTACTTTTGCCCAAAGGGTTAAGACTGTGCTCCTCTGTTTCCATCTAGGTGAGACTTAGGGTTGCTGTACATGAGTAACTTATATGAGAAATGCCCTTGGAAAAGTCAACTCCATTACTGATCAATCGAAACTGGACTTTGATTACACTGTGCAGTTGGAAACAGATCTTACTATGTCTTCGGGGTATGATAAGGCATGTGTGAAGTGAACTCCAGGACTCTGCAAACTGGTATGAATCCTCCTAAGTCAATGGAGCTGGACAGCTTTACATCTACTCTGGAGCTAGCTTTTGCCTAATAAAGCCTCCTGTTGCTGCTTTGAGGAACCCTGGCTCTTTCCATCAACTCAGACCAGGCTTTTATTTCAGGAAAGATTCAGGCTTGAAAATGCTAGGTGTCACTCAGCACTCTGCTTGGTGCGTACTCATTGGAAAATTGTCATATGCACACTCAGGGACAGATCTTATCCTTTTAGCACCATCCTACTCTCCCACACACTGCTTTGGCTCTTTGGTAGTTCACTGCTAGTTCATTTTGGTCTCATTTGAGAAGGATAATGAGAAGAATCTTGCTGAGCCCTTACATCATATTAATAATTATATGGGCATAAGCACAGTATGAATAGCTGCAGGGTGCTATGTTGGGCAGAAATAACGTCTGTTTTAAATAAGGGTGCTTTTTCCTCTGTACAATGAAAGGCAGAAAAAAAGAATTGCCAGAGGATTAGATGGTTTTGTGATAGTTCAAAAACAACTTTTTTTCAGTTTTTTGTCCTGCACCATGTACTGAGTTTAGTATAATGTTATTGGGCTGAGAATCTTCCAGTACTACTGTTGAATCAGAAAAGACTGATATATAATTCACAAGCTATTTTTAACAAATTAATCATTGCAGTTATAGATAGGTAAGAGAAATTTAATAAAAGGTACATTACCAAATGAAACCATTTTTTAGAAATTGAATGAATCAGGCTGTGAAGATAGATACCAGTGTTAATTATTAATGAGCTAAATGCAGCTAGAAAACAATGATCCATTGAAAACCTAATTCAGGAGTTCATGTTGCTTTTCTAACACGTAAGTATGAAACCAACATGTAGACTTTTAAAAACTAAAGTAAATATCCACATTTCAGAACTTGTGTTACAATAGTATTAATTAATAATGACACGATCATAAGTGGTCACCTGTAATTGAAAGCCCCTCTCAGCTGGGACCTGAGATTTCATACAGCTGTAAAATGATATAACAATAAAGAGGTCTCCAACATTCCCTTCCTCTACAGAACTATTCCCTACTGTGTTTTTGTTAGTTTCATTTCAAAAGTCCCAAGTGAATAAATTTCTATCATTAAGTTGTCTAATCCATAATCTGCTTTCATTGCTGAGAAATTTTCTTCATATTCTCAGATATTAGTAACGATGATGGAAGAATCAAATGTGTTTATTTTCTTTAAAACGTCTTCATAGATAAGCAAGTGTTGTAATGAGTTGCTCAAAGGATTAGATGAACTATACCTAATAAAAATTCTCTGACCAGCTGACCATGGAGCTTGATGAGATCCACAAAAAGCCTGTCTAGCTCTCTCAGGGGCCAGTAGTTTGCTTATCCTCTAAGTAAAACTCGCCAGGGAAGTACGGTAACAGGAATGCTAGGCTGCTGTGAGAGTTGAACACACAGCCACTATCGCACGCCTCTACCCAAAAAACTTCCTAGGGTGAGCAGTGAGGATGTTCACAGGGAGACTGGAGAGGCTTGGTAGCTGCTATTTCTGAGGGTGCTAGATCTGTGAAGATACCAGTGGCACCTGCCACTCCACTGACCTGTGCTCTTTCCACACTGTGGCTTCAAATACCAAGTTGTGACAGAACTCATCTGAGCCATTAGAGAACTTGTCTGTTGCTGACAGTGGACACAGGTAGCACAGCTGAAAGATGTGGCATCTCTAGCTCTAGATCCCATTGGTAATGGGAAACCATTGCTAACATTGAATGCTCAGCCAACAGTTTTCATTACAGGGTCTCAGAGCACCACCAGAAATCCACCAAAATTTCCAGAATAGGTATTTACACCTAGTGTCTTTTATACTCTCATCTGAATTGTCTTTTGATTTAGTTAAGTCACCAAAGCCTCTTGAGAATGAAAACTTGAAACTTAGTATTTCCTTTGCAGTACAAAGAACAAGGGAAATAGGAGGAAATCATCTGGTTATAACCTAGTTCAGTGCCCCACATATCTGTGTCTTCAGGTTATTTTAGTGATCCTCCTGAGGAGCATGCTGTTACTTTAAAGAAATACACATTAATTTATTTTATGGCTTTGTCATTCTTACCCACTAAACCCATTTGGGCGTTATCAGACCAAATAAGGAAATCAAGAATTAAAACAAGGAAATAAAGTCTGGTTGAGTTGTTCCATTTATACTTCTCTTTCAAAAACCTTGAAAAATGTCCTCCATCCTTCCCTTTTGCAATCTAGGAATAGTAATTTGTGCCAGAGCTGAGCCCAGGAAGGATGCATGTTCTCTCCTCAGTTAGAATTGACTCTATCATGGTCTGTAATTGCAAACAATGCCAACAACACCTATCAGCAGCAAAAATAGAACTATCAATAACGGGTCAGGAGGACCGGCAGTATGGTAATCTTGTAGGAATATGAATCTTTGACAAAA
>WBMW01005646.1:562522-609692 GCA_013396635.1 Penelope pileata | reverse complement strand
AAAAAAAAAAAAACACCATAATTCTAGCATCATACTCTGTAACTAAAATGCTCTTTGAAGTTTTTGAACCAAGTTTAATTTTTAATTTCAGAAATGCGTTTTGGCAACGTTCTCAACAGCTCCTTCCAACATAATTATTATTATTGTTGTTGTTGTTATTATTACTATTACTTACTATGGTTGTTATTCTTATCATTTCCCACTGAAAAAAATCTTATTTCAAGTTTGTGTTCTATAGTAAGAACAAGCGGTTGTATAATTCATCAAGAAATAAACAAACATCTCAGTCTTTCTCATTCCATGCCATTCACAATAGAATGCAAAAATACATGCCAGAAGATTTTGTCAATAAGGGAGGTATCTGAAATTTCTAGTCTTGTGGGAACATGATTGAATGACACAGATACTTAAGGAACGTACAGACCTGATCCTGTGCAGAGCTGCCTGTTTATGTAAGTAGTATTAACAATAGCTGTGCATGTTGTTCACACTGAGCCACATACAGGAAGTTTCATTAAAGGGGAAATCTACTGGGCCAGAGTCACTGTGCCCATGGACTTTGCCCTTTCCTATCATGCTATCTTCCTCAGAAGCTGTTTTGCTCTTTTCTTGCTTTGGGCATCACTTCTCCTTAAGAAGCAACATGCTGCACATGTTCAGCTGGGCAGAAGCAAGCAGGCAGATGTCCATGAGCGGGCACGGGCACCCACAGCTGCTGGAAGATAGCACTGCAGAGAATCACCAAATCCAAGAAAATATATCTCTGATTTCCTTTCCTGAATTATGGGAAACCATGAAAGGATAGATTCTGTATTGCATGGCCACCCCTCTCTAACCAGAATTATGTACTCTTACACGCCAGTCAGAAGCACAGTCTTATTTTCTAATGAATGTAAAAACATAGATTTTAAAGCACATTCTTTCACATTTTTTAATTCTGTGATCAGTCACCACATGTGGATATTAAACTTCCTGCAATAAAAATCTAAGTATGACTAGAGTGTGGATACAGTGCAGTGAGCAGTCCAATTATATACACGTTTTATTTGTCATGCTAATATCAAGTAGTACAGAAAATTGATGCCAAGGAGACAATACAGAGCTCGAAAAATATCCTTTTTGTCCTGAGACAATTACATTTCTTCCTTGCTATCAGCCATTTGTGGAAACATGAAATTTAAGGTACTAAATCATGATGCTTCTAAAGAGGGTATTGAAAAAAGCCATCTCAACACAGAATAGAACTCCATTCTCCCCAACCTGACTTTTATTTTTCTATTGATGGCACTTGAGAATTCACATAAAACGTTGTGACTGTGAGAAATTATGTGTACATAGTGACCTTTAACTATAGCATGCACCAATTCAATAAATTAATTCAGCTAAGTGTATAAGTAAAATTGTGTTTCCCTTGGGTATGGCAATTGTGCTTGCCTTCCAGGGATTCATCTATCTGTAATAACAACATTCAAAGCTGCATGTGATTATACTGTCTTTAAAAATAAAAAAATAACACAGCCCATTGGTATTCTAAAAAGATCTCAACTCCCTTGGTGATTGCTGTACCTTGTGAAAAAATAGCAGGATGCCCGATCAAGCAAACTGAGGCCATAAATTACTGGATGAGTGGGAATCAATATTTTATTAGAAGCACAAGGTTTACTATGATGAACCTTGCAGACATATTCCTTTCAGTTTATAGGTAAATCATTAGATTTCCTAAAATAGACAAGGCTGATATTTTCAGCTTGAGGCTATGAGGATTATAACGTAGGCATAAAGGAAGATGGTACGGAATGGGGAACGTAGGTATGAAAAACCTCCTCAAGGGAAAAGAGAGGGAGGAAGGTACAAAATGTGACTATACAACTAACATGCTATTCCATGGCATCTGCCCCCTGCTTTCAGAGCTTCTCTTGAAGCTTACACTATGGTAGGCAGTATGCAAAGTGTTAAAGCCTATTTTACAATGCTGTTTTTTATTACAAGCTGATTCTGGGAGGGTCTGAGCATATGAAACTCCAGCTGAAGTGCATTTGCCCAGATCCTGCAAGGTACTCAAAGTTCTTTATTAGCTATAGCTTATCCAGAAGCTTTGAAGAGCAGCATCCAAGGCAACGTGGTGCTAACAGGATGCAAGGTTCTTGGGTTTGCAACAGACCTGAGACCACACAGAGGTGGCTCTTCCTGCACTGAGGAAAGCATGGCATGTGAGCTCTTTCTGTGGATGTTAGGGAGAGCTGTTAAACATGCACAAGCCCATTCCCACATAACCTACATTAAGTCATAATGTACCCTTGGGCCCCATCACTGCCTTTCATTGGACATCCTTTGGGTGAAAATATATTTTTGGCATATTTCAAAAATACTTCTCTCTTTCCTCAAGTCACCTATGCAGGTAGATGTGATTGTGAAGAAATAACCTTACAGGGCTCAAGAAGACCATCAAGACGATTGGTCATATATTTGTACCTCCGAACCCCACTATTGATTGAAACACCCTTGATGAATCCCGGTAATTCCTACCTACAGATCAGAGGAAAGCAAGAAAATTTAACTTTAGGTGGAAACCATCAGTTAAGTGACTTTACCGGAAGTTTATACCCTTACCCAGAACTGAATTTTGACTGAAATCCTCTGCAGAATGTACATCAGAAATATTAACTTCCCAAACTCATCTATTACTGTAATTTGTGAATTGAACAGGAACAAGGCTAGAGAATTGATTAATGATGGCTGTAGTCAGATTTGTTACTTGCTTCTGCCTCTCATCATCTTGTAACGTTGTTTATTTCCATTGAGCAGACTTTCTGACCAAAAATCAATGTCAGCATAGAAAAGGCATAATATAGCTGTCAGACTTACAAAGACAGATTCCTACCGACTTTGTTGAGGACTGGACTATATCCTGTTTCACATACTGGGTAGTACATGTGACATCAGTAATGGCAAGTCCAAATTTTAAATAGAAAATAATTGGTGTGATTTGCTTTTCTAAAACCTTGTCGTTAAAGGTTTAATTTAGTTAGGTGTCTTTTTGGAGTATCTGAAGTATCGCTGTGTTGTTTAGAAAACACTATATTGCAAACCTAACTGTAACCTTTAGCACTACCATGAGCTACATTCTTCACACCAATTCTGGCATTTATGCACTTGTCATCGTTGCAGATACGGTGCATTGCATTTCACCACTAATGTTCTTACCACCTTCAGAATAACTTTTTTGAGCACTGGGAAGCCCTATCAGTCAATCCAAAATAAATCTAGACACAGTCAGTAGTTTCAAACCTGAGCAGTTAACACAGTTTGTCACTCTGGCATACTCTTCTGAAGCTAAAATAGCCCTTGGCAATCCCTGTGCAGCTGTTTAGCCACTGCTTAGGCCAGGATACACAGTGCTGTGAGCACTTCTGCCTCCTCAGCTGAATTGTTTTGGTAATCATTGGTGACTGTGGAGATGCCAATTTGCAGGCTGCTCCTTCTGGCAAGAAATTAGGCCTGGTGCTCTGCCTCACTGTACCTCCACATGTGCAACGTTCACTGCACCCAGATCCATCTGCCTGGATCCATCTTCTTCCATCTGCCACCATGCTGTATACTATGCATAAGACATTGCATCAGAATTATGAGTCATCCTCTCAAAGCTATCGATATCCTATTGTAACAGATGGGAAGAGCGTATATTCAATAATAACCGATCTGGATATAGCTGCCCTTTGTTATATTAATGAGTCAATAAGAGAGGAGAGATCCAACTGGCTGACATTACTAAATTACTGACCTTTCAGGCAAAAAGGGCTGAAGTCTGAGCCTGTGTCAGTAACACAAGAGAAGCATACCTATGAGATAGTGCATTTCCTCTGGGTTTGACTGGAAATCAATATGTGAGGCACGATCCGAATCTGTGTTAGTATCACTATGGCAGAGTAATTCCTAGAGAGAGCAAGTCTGAAAAGCAACACTGAGGATAAAGAAATAGGATGTTCAACAGCTAAAGCATTTTGGCAATGCACCAGTGAACAGAGAGATTTTAATTTATTAGCAGCAAAGCACAGATGAGCCCATATAGAAGAGAAGCATCTTTCTTCTGCTTATTTGGTATGATAAAATCTTCATGTCAAGTTTTAAAAGAAGTGAATTGCTTTGCGCTGCACAATCATAATGCTGTAGAACACACTGCATCACAAAAAATATCCAGGGGCTAGAAAACTGTACTGCATGTAATAAGGATTCTATAATTCAGTATATTTGGCTACTCTAGAAGAAAATTGAGAACTAGTTTGATCACCTTCTTGGGCATTCAAGCATTGAGAAGGTGAGTGACAACAAGCAGCCAGGAAAGCATCACGAGACCAAGTGTAGTTTGACAGTCACACTGAAAGGAGGACAGGTTTATTTTTGACAAAGGTGTTTAAATATTGGTAAGTTCCCTAGGCAGCAGCACCATCACTTGGAGTCTCTAAAAGGATGAAACAGCTTCAAAAATCTATAAACCATTTTTGCCAGACAACATTGCACGTACAGGTCTACAAAGTAGATAAGCGGGGTGGTATGTGCTGGCCTTTGAGCCCATGAAGCCTTGCTGCTTGTCCTGAATGCAAGCAGAGAATTTTCAGAGTGGCTATGGGAGGCAGAGCTGTCCCCAGTCCACCACAGCCAGCATGGGAGCGTGCTGTCTGCTCTGTGCCACATGAAGGGGCAGACAGCTTGTGCCTTGGAGAAGTTTCATTCCTGCTGCTCCCTCAACATCGCTGCTATGGCCACTTCCACAGAAATTCAGTAACTCAANAAAAAAAAAAAAAAAGCCACCGAAGAGCATGAGTCTGGGTGCATGCAGTGAGTGATTGGTAGCTATGACTATTTGTAATAGGAGATAATAGAAGAAGCAGACTATTTTAAAGCTACATGATATTTTTTGTTATAAATTATGCCCAGGGGCTGTGACATTTTAAGATCAAAACGCAGGGTCTCTGGGCCTCTCACTCACTCTGAGCCTCCTTTTGTCCAGCAGCGCCAGCAGCTGCTGCTTCCCCTTGGGCTATTGGTGTTTCTCTTATACTGTTCATTTTCACAGGATGTGAAGAGTGGGGTGTGTGCTGGTATCCAGATACATGCCCTGAACATAGCAAATGGTTTCTAGTTCCATTGAGGATGAACATTTATTCAGTAAATTTGCTGATCTCTTCATTGTTTTTTGAGTTTTTCCAATCAACACCTCAAAACTCGCAAAGTAAACAATTACCGTATGCTTACTTGGTGTTCTATATAATGTTTTGCTGCTGAAAGTGGCAAAGCCAGGCTGCATTTCACAAGAGCACATGATTTTGCAGACACTTGCCCATCTAACTTTAGAGGAGATAGAACATTGCCAGACACACAGCATTACTGTCACATATACACTGATGGCACCTCCATACAAATACACATTCTTAGGTCCTTTCTTGCATGCAAATAAAAAAACAACTTGGTTTGAAGTTGGTGTGGAAAACAAGTACTAAACTCTGCTTTTGCACTAAGGCTGAGGTAGAACCTAGAAATCAATTCATGTATTTGTCTTCATAAGTAACAAAATTCATTCTAATATGTAATTCAACAGATTTTTTTTAAAAAACTCTTTGTTTCCTGTAAGCTCTTATTTGCTTTCAATTCCACAGTGGTTAATTAAGATTTATAAGAAAATCCAGAAACGAGATGAGTTCAGCAGAATTAACCCATATAACAACCACAATGCACATTTTTATAATGCAGCTTTCTAGTAAGGAATATCCATTAAACTTTGTAATTTCAAGGTACAAAAAACTGCTTGCCATGCATTTAATAAAGAGTAGTAATAATGGCTCTAAGCACTGTATCATCATTAATAACAATAATAATTAAATCCAGGAATCATTACAGGAATCACTTCTGCTGCAGTTCATGTAGCTCTTTCACCTGTAAAAAACTCCCCTTATGGTGCTGCAGAAAGTACTCTGAATCTCCCCAGGCTTTACCATTGCTGGCAATCAGCAGCATTTGCTGATTAAGAAAGCCAAGACAACTTTTTGCTGACCCATCCAAGTGCTCTGGAGTAGGAGCCTCCCCCAGTGGGGGACCTTCTTTGCTTTGAGCTTGCTCTTGGCGGCACCCAGGCACCAAGGCCCACCTTTTGCAAGCATACTTTGTCACCCTATAGCAAGGGGGCATATGCTAGCAAGGTGACATTTCTCCTGGTAATTCAAAGCACTTTCCCCTCATCATTCATCACATAGGACACAGAAAGAACAAGCTGCTTACTATGACTGATATGCTAAAGCAGGAAAAAACCTTCTTTGCCACTATGTTTCTATTTCATGCAGTCACCATTCTTTAAATGTATTGCACATGTGCAGGTGGTCGGAGATAATTGATCTTCATTGAGGTTCTTGGTAATAACTTTCGAAGTTTCCCTGGAGACAGCATTATCATGATGGATTCATTGACTGAACGGCCATGAGACACCTAACATGTCTCAATTAAAAAAATAAATTCCCCCCTCAACCTGCAGTTCTTCAGGGCTTTTGAAAAATGCAATGCAATATCTTTGGATAGAAATAATTTAGTTTCATACATGTACGCAAGTACCCACACATCTATCTAACATTTGATGCAAGACCACCGTTAGTTTAACTGTGCTGGACATTAAACAAAGACGAGCTGATTTCAAGCTTGGTGTAATGAGACGTAAATCCAGACCCTGTTTGTTCATGCTCTGAATTTGTCTTGAATAAATCAAGCTTTAGCACTAGTTATTTGTAGGATTAATTATACTGCTAATGGAAAAGTGAGTTAATGATTGTTATATCTTACTTTATTTAGGTTTATAGTAGGAGTTAAATATAGCTGATAGTAGCATTAAAAATGTCCAAGGGGACAGAATTGCTTTAATGCTGTAATGCAGTGGACAAAAAAGTATCATCAGAGTGAAAAGCATGTAATTTAAAGGGAGCTGAGGATAAGGCCACCCTGGCAGCACGTATGAAATTCAGCTACACTTTGAAGACAGCTCTCACAGCAGCAAACATCACAAAAAACTGTTAAGAGTTAAAGGGAATAAAAAGGAACTTAAGTCTAAGAAGAAATGGTGTTACTATCTCCATGTATCTACATTGGCAGACATGAGACACATTCAACTTTTTTGCTGTATAGACTCTAGCCTGAATGGATCAGAATGCTGTGTAGAAAAATATTAAACTATTGCTTCTGTGAAGTAAAGCTTATTTAGACAGATTTATAGACAAAGATTTCTGGACTGGAAAGACCAAGAAATGGAGTAATCTAGGAACCTCATTCCTTATCCACATCCATGGCAATTTGATTTGAGTCAGATAGCTGGACCTGCCCTGATACTTTCCAGCAGAGGAAGACACTGGTGACATCCCTCCAGGCACAGTGCTGCTGTCACCTTCACAGCTGCACAGCTGTCTTCCTATTCCTTTGAATAGACAGTAAGTTGGTGACATGGTCATGGATCTGTTGCAAACTCTGTGCAAAATCTGTAAACAAGACCAAAGCCAATTATTCTGAAAAGGGAATAATTGCCAGATTGAATTGGAAAACTAATTGTTATAATTAATTCACTTGAATGGCACTTCAGTCTCTATAAGCATGACACAAGGCTCTTCATTAAGGAACAAAAGTGTGTCTGTCTTCCAATTCTTCATCTATTCCACCATAGCTGAGTATGAGTAACATGCACTCAAAGCCAAATGTCATCCAAATGAAAGTCATTCTAAATGAACAAACATCTGTGTAGCTGAACTATTGTTGAACCTACAGACTTATGCAATTCTTGTCACTAAGAAGCCTATCAGCATTGTATAATGACATACAAATGAGTAAGAATTGTTCTGAATGAGAAAGTCGACAAAAAAAAGTGCCACATATCAAAATATGTAATTAGGATTCTCTTCTACTTCTAGCTGAGGCTCTCGGCCAGACCATTATGCAAGACACTTCACTTCGCTGTTTCTCTCTCCTTATCCCCTTCTGCTTTGGTTTAGGCAGGTATTTCTGACCTGTAACTTCCCCAAATGGTTAGATAATACCGCCTACGAAGATGAATGGGACTGATTTAATAATGATAGATTTGGTCTAAATGAATCTTTACATTTTTTATATCAACAGAAAAGAGTAACAGCAGCTGCAAGTCTCCCTGTCTTGGCCTGTCTTGCCCTGCATGGAACAAAAATCTAAATATCTCAAAATGTTCCACAAAACTAACTCATCATTCTGTTTTGAAAAAGAAGCTAAGACACACTAGTCAATTCATATGAAGTCACACGATGAGTTACATATTTCAATAATTTTCATCAAGGATTATACGCTTTTTAATTTCCAATTCCCAGCTTTGTTCATAGCCCAATGGCTTTCAGTGCCTTTTACTCCACAGTGGCACTTGTGCACACTCCCTCTCATATCCATTCATATTCACACAAATTTTTTTTTATACATCATTTTCAGTCTGTTGTGTGTAGATACAGATAAAGTTTAGGATTGACCACAAAACTATAATTTCATCACATGAAAGATTTTGAATTTTCAAATAAGTAGACAAAAAACAATTCATAATCCTGAAACTCCCTATTTGTAATAAAGTTCTGAAATTTAGACTTACAGTTATGTTGCTATGTCTCCTAACCAACAAAAACAACAGTGAAAAATCCTTCCAAACCCTTTAAAACCTTTTCTAATTATCCTCCTTATCAATAGGTGTTGGTTAAGAATTATAAATAAAGCAGCACAAGGAAAGGTGCAGAGAGCTGAGGGAGCCTGCTCTCAACCTCTTTACACTAATGGCTTGGAAGATGCTGTTAGTATGCTCCTACCCCTTTGCTGAAGAATCAAATTATTTCAGCTTTCAGACAGACAGCATTCAAGTAAGTTACTGGAGGTGCCCTTTACCACTCAGTGCATTGCCCATTACCAAATGCCATTACTTTCACATACAATGAAATGTTTTGGTACCACAGGGTTAAAGAGAATATCTATTTGGAATAAATGAAAGGGCAGAAAATGTCACATACAGAAACAGAAAGACAGATTGAATAGTTGCAGCAGAAGTCAGAGGTCCAAAACATGGGTGAGCTGGTTTCCCCAGTAAGATTGCTGGCTGTGAATTAAATGGGATATTCACCTGAGACTCGAGAGAACTTGCACAGTAAAGGATTTTGAAGCATATGCTAAATGTTTTATGCAGACTCCTGTGAAGGAGACAAAAGGTTAAGTTTCTCTTTTATGTCACATTGTGCTTAAAACACGTTAGAGGAAAAATCCGTAGTAGGATGTCCTGCAGTGTATCAGGTCAGCCTTTCCACATCTAAATAATACCCTTTAAATGTATAGATATTTTTTTCTTTGTGAAATGGCTATGGTATGTTAGATTTACAGATTCCCATTCAAATGCTTCAGTCTGTAGTTCTTCAGTCTGTAGTTCAGTGTGAATTACCTTTGAAGAGAAGTCTGCCTGTTACTTCATATTTCCTTATCCTAAAGGGCATTTTGCAATCTAAACTGAAATCATTTCAGATTAGAAGCACTCAGAAAGACTGGAGCCAAATTTCCATGTAAAAGAATGTCCCAAGCTCAAGTATAAATGTAGTTCTGGAGCAAACAGCAACTGAACATACTACAAAATGGTCACTGCCTTCAACAGAATAAAATTATTACACATACGGAAAATGTTGGAGGTAATGCAGGTATACATGTTGCCTATCAAAATTAACAAACTCCATTGACATCAGAAGAGGCTTTCCAAATCTGTTCTCCATGATTTGTGCGCAATTGTGAGTAACCACTAGCAAAATAAAAGTAGCAAACATGTCTGTCTTACTTCTCTCCACCCACAAAAATTGGTTCCATAAAACAGCTATAGATTTTTTTTTATTTTTATTTATTTATTCCATCATTTCAGTTGTACTAGTGTCTAGTGCCCGGCGCTCTCATCCATTTGTCATTTCATTTCCCTCCAGCTAGTGCTTTGGATTCCTGAAACCTCCTTTAAAAATTCTACTTTCAAAAGCAGCTTGTGACAAATAATCATCAGAAAGCCTCTTCACGTTGATCAAAAAGATATTGGGACAGAAGAAAGGTAGGACATCACAGAACGCTTGAGGTTGGAAAGGACCCCTGGAGATGATCAAATCCAACCTTCCTACTCAAGCAGGGTCCCATAGAGCACACTACCCAGGGCTGTGTCCAGGTGGGTTTTGAGTGTCTCCAGATAAGGAGACTCCACAACCTCTCTGGGCAGCCTGTTCCAGTGTTCTGTCAACCTCACAGGAAATAAGCTTTTCCTCATAATCAATTGGAACTTCCTGAGTTTCAGTCTGCACTCATTGCCTCTCATTTCTATTGCTGGGCACCACCTGAGAGGAGTCTGGCCTCATCCTCTTGACACCCTTCCTTCAGATACTTGCATTGATCAATTCCCACCTGAGCCCTAACTTCTCCAGGCTGAACAGTCCCTGCTCCCTCAGCCTTTTCTCATATGAGAGATGCTCCATCATCTGAGCTGACTGACAGCTCTCTCAGTGGCCAATCTGCCAAGCTATTGAGAAACTGGAACATGTTTATACTGCCTTGTATAAATCCTTCAGACATACATCAGAAAGGAGTTAAGATAGGTACACACTTTTCAGAAGCCTGCTAAATTGTTCTCCTAAATCCTGCAAAAGCTTTTGACAATCTCCCCAAAAGACATTTCACATTTCTAGAAGGAAAACAGATTTACATGTGTCTATAGTGTCAACAAATCTTTTAAGCGTGCAGGAGCAGCTAAGATTTTGGAAGTGGAACTGGAGAAAAACAAAATTTGAAATAAAATTATTAACATAATCCCTGCCTTTATAGAAGAGAGAAAGCCAGTGAAATGTGACCAGTGCATGTTAGAATTTCTCTCTCCCTGTGCACTCTAACCAAAGCTAGTTGTGCAGAAAGCTGGGCTTTGTCCGTCTCAGACAGAAACTGGTCACTAATTATTTACACCCTAAAGAGAGGCTCTACATGATTAGGACCAAACTGCAGAATGAAGCAGAAAGCAAAGGCTGCCAGTGAGATGCAAAGCTGTGATAACAGCTTCAGAGCTGCTGGCCGTACCCTGCTGTCATTTCCAGCCACTTCTCCTTCCACAGGGATATTAGTCAGGAATGCTCCCTGAAAACCACGAAGCAGCAGAAATGTGAAGGTTAAAGAGAAGGCACAGAGCATCAGACCTACTCTTCAAAGAGCAGTTCTGGAGAGACAGCAACGCTGAACTGCAGCAGGCAAGCTGATAAAGTAGAATACTCTCAACAACTTCAAAGGGAACAAAGGAAACTCCAGACAAAACACATTTCTCTCTCTGTAAAATCACCAATTTTTTAAACTTTCTTTTAAATGAAAAAGATCTCCTTTCAAACTTCAAAAAAGGGAAAAAATAGCATTTTCTACTTTTTTCTTTTTTTTTTTTTAAAACCAAAACCAGTTATTTGCTCCAACTAGATGCTGCTGGTTTCAAAGTCTCCTCTACAAAAAGATTCAAAAGATGGGGAAAGCACCTCTAAGTGAGCCAGAGCTTTGAACCAAAAATCAAAAAATAGAAAATATAGCAGTTTCCTTACAAATATTGCAATAATTACAAGGAAAAGTGACTTTGATTACAGGAAAACATTTGATTTGGGTTTTACTCAAAGTTAATTTTTTCAAAGAACAAAAACTTGTTCTGTTTGCTATATCAGAACAGACACATCCTATAACTCGTCTTTTCTAAAGATATTCAAAACCTGAAATCCACTGAAATCAGTGAGAATTCAGGAAGAAAGGAATATAGTATAGATCCCTGAGTCTTTTCTTCCTATACTCCCTGTTGATATTGATGATCGTTATATAATATATAATAATTCTCATTAATCTTTATAGTTTTTAAAAAATTTCAGCAGGTAGTTCTACCTATATTGTTAATAGGAGAGAGATTGTTGTGCAGGGTGAAACATTTCTGTGGGTAACCAGAAAAACAAATGTGCATTGCTACCATCTGGCAAGCCATAAATGTATTAGCTGATGCTCTTGGTAGCCCAAGAACCTAATGGTTGTGGTAAAGAGAGCTAGGACCATTAGGCCTAAATTTTATTCTATTCCACATAAACTTCCTGTGCTCCTATTGCTAGATCACTTCAGCTCCCGATGCACTCATTTACTTACAGATTAGTTATAGGATCAAAACAGGTGTAAAACATGTCACAATATCTAACTTAATTCATCTGTGTATATAAAGCCGTTTGAGACACGCAGATGAAAGCTTATGCATTAAGTGTATAAATAGTTATTTTAATAGCCACTTGCAAAGACTGGTTTCCCATAGACTCTTTCATTACGTTTGCATTTCATCTGCTTTGCTAATGGTCCTATGCAGGTGCAGTTTCAACCTGGTTCCTATCTGTGCCAGTAGATACACTTAAATACTGGACATTTTTCCATGGCCTCTAGGAGCAATCCTTTTCTTGGTGCATTGTATTACTTCCATGGAGCTAGATGTTTCATGCTATTTTTGCAAGCTTTCTGCCAACCACTGATTGACAGCAACAAGGTTTGGGTTCAGATTTAAACTAACAAAATGCCAGCTGTAGCATCTGCTTAGAAACATAGGGAAAACAAAACTCAATTTTCTGCTTTGGCTTTCTCTTAGACAAGTGAATCATCTTGCTTAGCAAAATTTTATTAAAGGGAGGAAAGAAAGAAAAATAATAATGAAGGAGATAAACACAGCACTGCACAACATCTGATTCCTGAAGCACAACCATATCAAGCTGAGTGGAGAATGGCTTGAGAGTAGCCCTGAGGAGAAGGATTTGGGGGTGTCTGCTGATGAGAAACTCAACATGAGCCGGCAGTGTGCGCTTGCAGCCCAGAAGGCCAACCAGATCCTGGGCTGCATCAAGAGAAGCGTGACCAGCACGTTGAGGGAGGTGATTGTGCCCCTCTACTCTGCTCTCGTGAGACCTCACCTGGAGTATTATGTCCAGTTCTGGGGCCCCCATCACAAGAAGGATGTGGAGCTGTTGGAGCGGGTCCAGAGGAGGGCCACGAGGATGATCAGAGAGCTGGAGCACCTCCCCTATGAGGACAGGCTGAGAGAGTTAGGACTCTTCAGCCTGGAGAAGAGAAGGCTGCGGGGGGACCTGATAGCAGCTTTCCAGTACCTGAAGGGGCCTACAGGAAAGCTGCGGAGGGGCTTTTTCCAAGGACGGGTAGTGACAGGACAAGGGGTAATGGTTATAAACTGAAAGAGGGTAGATTTAGACTAGATATAAGGAAGAAATTCTTCTCTGTGAGGGTGGTGAGACACTGGAACAGGTTGCCCAGAGAAGTTGTGGATGCCCCCTCCCTGGAAGTATTCAAAGCCAGGCTGGATGGGTCTAGTGGGAGGTGTCCTTGCCTATGGCAGGGGGGGTGGAACAAGATGATCTCTAAGGTCCCTTCCAACCTGAACCATTCTATGATTCTACAATTCTATGATTCTAAGCAACTCTTCCCACTGAGGCAGGTACTAGCCAAGCCCAGGGTTTTCCCCTGCAGTGATGCTGCAGCTCCAGTCAGCCTTATTCACAACTCCTTTTTCTGCACCTCCAGTAGGTGTGGAGGGCTCAGCATAAATGCTTTTGGGGCTCACATGTTGGGGTTGTGTTCTAGCCTACCCACCTCCCAGGACAATCACAGCCTCAGGGCAGCTTTAACTCACTATAAAGGAAAGTCCACTCTTCCTATCATTCTGTTTCCACAACCTTTCTGCTAAGATGGCTGATAAAAGGTCTAAATCTATCCACACTTAGTAAAATGGCATAATTCATTGGAGAATGGGGGGGGGGTGGGGGGAGCGGGNNGGGGGGGGGGGTGTCGCGGAGCGTGGAGAATCTGGTATGTATTTCTCTAATGGTGAGTCACGTATTGCCCTATGTCCCAGAATATTAAAACATTCCATTAAGGAACAGGAGACAGCAAACAATGGAGATATGATGGTATAAGAAAAATATCTGATGAAGTATTATGATCTACCCTAACTTGATTTTGATCCTGAGCAGTTTAAGTAAGGACCTATAGGTTGCTGGCCCTTCTCTCATTCTGCCCATAAAGCGCCATAACACTCGTAATAATATAATCAAGTTTTTTCCATATGGTGCCCCAACGATTAGTTGGCTCTGATTTGTGGTCCATCCTGGCTCAAGCTGCATTTGAATCAGTAAACTGGAAGTCAGGGGCTTGTTTTCTAGGTGTTACTAGTCTTCTGAGTCATCCACCTCCTGCTTTATCATGGAAACTATTGTTCATCATAGCTAGGATAGTTCTGATCCAAAATCAAGGAAAAGCAATCCTGGCAGATGGACTGTCTAAGTACAGATAAACATCATACAGAAAAATGAAACTCCCTATGCTATAACTTTTAATAGTATGCAATAATTATTCAAAACTGTATAATAGTTCAATAAATAAGAACATAGGATTCATCTAAGTGTTAATTCTGCAAAAGAAAGCATTAAAGGTACTGGAGAGATTCTGTAATTAATGAGAAATATTGCATCTTTCTGAGCTGGTATTCTTCAGAATAAAAGAGTTCAGGAACCATTTCTTAACACCGTAAAAACTCATAAAGAAAAAACACTGTCTTAACAAAAGCTGTCCAGTACTAATAAAAGCCTTTTTAGTTTTTAGAATTGTATTTTGAGCATATATTACCACTTTTAAGGGTATTTACCTTTCTCAAGAAAGGACAGAAGACATCCACTCAAGCTTAACTACATTCAGCCTAAATTTACATCTGAGGCAGAAAACCATGAACAAAAATTACAAAGGACCAGAGCTTATCAAAAGAAGAATCTCTTGAGTTGTTGAAATATCAGCCTATTTTCTTCATTTATCTGCAAAACAGCATTTGCCAATTAAATAATATTCCTTGGCTTGATCTTTAAGTATAGAAAACCTGATTTTCAGGAGTGCCCAGAAGTCCAGCTAGGATCCAATAGAGATGCAGTAATCATCCTTCTTTGAAAACAAGCACTTATTTGAGTGAATTCTACGTCACTGTTTTTGTAGTTTCTAGTTTCTGAATAACCTAGCCTTCATGATTAAAGCTTGACACCTTGCACCCATATGTTACTAGAAAGGTAATTTAGCCTGGATTAGGGAAAAAAAAAGTCTCCAATTTCACCTGTGACCCTTCTATTACAATGCGTTAGTGTCAGCTGAGCGGGTAGGCCATTACACAGGGCTTGGAGTGGAGCAGGTGAAGCACAGCTGTGCCGCAGACTCCAGCCTGCACCAACCGGCAGGGACACGCCTGATGTCACATTGGCAAAGGAGCCTCAGCACATTTAGTGTTTTGGCCTTTTGCCTGCCATTTTGCTAAAATCTCTAATTTTCTGTGCTTTGATTTCAACAAAGCAGGCCGTTGAAACAGACAGGGCATCGGATACTCTTTTAAGGTACTCCAGTGGAAACTTGCGGACTTGTGTTTCAGATATGAATTGTATAATGAAATTAAACCATCGGAGTGTAATAACAGCCTTAAACCTAGACATAATTTTCTTCATATTTGGCTATGTGACCATTTCTTTTCTCCACAATGATATCACTCTTGGTGACTGGGAGGTGGACAATATGCCTGAAGTATTTGTGATGAAAATGAGAGGAAACCAATAAAGGATGGAGAAGGAACCTCAGAGCTCCCGAGAATGTATGTGCAACTTCCACACAGTGCAACAGAAAGTTGCATGATCTATGGAAAACAAGTGAGAGGATGTCTGTCCAGCTTTTAGGAAACCAAATATTCTCACAAGTGAGATCTTGGCATCATTCAGAACTATAAGATGCAAGATGAAAGAATGATCTTTTCAATATTGTAAGCATTTCTCCTGCTTTGTGGATAAGTTCCAGGGGAAGGAAGCAGATCCCCGCATTTAACTGGATCTGTGCTGCCCATACCACAGGCAACTAATAGTAGAACCAGAATTGGGTATTGTAGTTACTGACTTCTGTGTCACCTCCCAAAAAAAGCCATCTCAGACGTTTTCCAGCCATTTTAGACTTGAACTATTTCATATAACCTCAAATTTTTGCATCTCAAAGATGATGCTCTTTGCAAAGGCACACATTTTGGGTTGGGAAAATATAGAACTAGAAAAATAATTTGAGCTACGTTGATTTAACATATCTGCTTAGGTCAAACAATAACATTCACTATACAGTTTCACCCATGACTAAGGACTGTTTTCAAATTGAGTAAACATGACATTGATACTATTTTATGAAACCATTATGAAGTGGGGAGATGAAATTTCAACTAAAAGCTACTTTTATGGTAAATTCTTCACCAATCTCTCTTTTCAGAAAAGCAATGCATTGCTAAAAACATGTCTAAGGGGCTCCAGGAAAGTGGAAGATTGTATTTCTTTTCAAAATAATTTTTTTAAAGAACTCTTTAAAATGTTGATACTTCTGCATTCAAGCATTTTTGAACCATTCTTACCACTTCTTACTCCAGTGCATTACAGTGACTTCCAGCATTTCTTATTTCTCATTTACTTTCATTTTTTGCAATTTGCAAGTAATAATGCTGTTTTTACTAATAATGCAGTGAATGTAGTTACTAGTTTGGTAATCTATATGAAAATCTGCAAATCTGATTACCTAACAAGTTAAATTATTTTACAAAGTCACCTAATAGCTTTTTCAAATTTAACATAAAACCACATATTTTGTCTTGAACAAGAAGAGAACATTCAACACTTTTCCTCTTTTATTCAAAAAAAGATATATTTAAAAGATTTCTATCTGGTGTCATGTACCATTAAAGCCTGATCTCATGCCTACTAAAGTTAATATGTGTCTTACTACTGATTTCAATGAGATCTATAACTATTAAACTATAATGGTTTTTACTAGTTAATTTTTTGCCAGTTCATTTAAAATCACAAGGCATAGTGATTTGCCGCTAAAAATACAATTATATGCAAAATAAACTTTATTTCCCCACCACTGCCACCCAAAAGCTCCCTGCAAACTAGCAGTCATTGCGTGTAAATCAGACATTTCTCTCCATTTATCACATTCATTACTCTTAAACGGAGATGGAGAGAGAAGGTAACGTGTATAATGATCTTCAGGCTTTCTAAAAACCTCCTCCCAATCCTTAAACAATTGAGCTCCATGCTCCAGACCTCCTGAAAAACTCTTATTAATGTCCGTTGGATATTTTGCCATTGACATGAAATACTATCTGGAAGCACACAGCTGTAGGTGAGGATGCTGTTGTTCATTAGTCTTCAACATAGCCCAGAGGCACTGAAGTCACTGGGAATTTGCTGTCAAATTCAAGAGGGAGGAGATGTGCCCCAATGGCTTCACAGACATGCTGGCAAATGTAGGATCTATTACAGCTTAACAAGCATAATTTACATGAAACTAATTTATTATCATGTGATGCAGTCTATCAGATACTTCCTCCCTTAACAGGATTTTCCCATCAGTTTATATAGCAGCAAATTGAATATTTTCATTGGTTATTTTGTGTTCATGTCGGAGTTTGTTTTTTTTTTTTAATGTGTGCTATTTTTAGGCAAAGAAAACTGAATTTTAGATATGGAGCCAAGAAAATTGAGTCATCTGACAATTTCAGGAGAAAAAATACTAAACTAATGCTATGCAGCATGTTATTTGACTGACTCCTTATCTATTTGCAAGTTCCAGCCTCACAGAATGTATAGTGCAGCAATCAAATTTAAGGATTATTCTTTTATTTTAAACATTGTTGTAAGAGGCCCAATTGTCTGTTAACTACTAAGCTTCTGCTTATGTGTGTGCTCATTTTCACCTTCCTTCAAACCTATCTTGCTGGCTCCTTGAAAACATAGACAAACACTCAGAAGTAGAATGAAGATAAGAAAGAGGCAGAGAAAAAAAAAAACTGAGTAGTGAAAGGAATTTTCATAGGAAAAAGAATTAGTTGCATGTATCTACCAAGAATATATTCCTGCTCTTGCTTACAATACTCAATTCTGACATCTGAGCTTTAAATTAAAAACATTTCAGCTTTTCCTGATGCATTTTACCATAAACAAACACTCAGTCACCATGACAACCATATTACTTATTGTAATGCTTTTAACTTCTAGAGATGAGAAGGGAAAGCTTCCATTTGCCTTCTACAATTTATTTGATCCTTCTGCTATTTGATTTTGCAGCCAGTGAATCACATCTCTGGACCAGTTTCATTTTAGCCCTACTCTGCCACAATGACCCCAGTTCTACCAGCAACTAAATATCACCTTTTATTTTCAATGTGTAAAAACAAAGCAAAAGTGTCAGAAAGTAGGACACATGCAGTAGGCACATTTAGCTACCAGATACCTCTTCTGTTATTCTATGCTCATAGCCTCAATAGCCAGTTTTAAATGGCATTTTGGTGCTGTGGCTGTGATTCAGTGGCAGCTCCCATGGTGAGCAGCATCAGAATGGGTCACTCTTTGGTGGAGCTCCAAAAACCACCCACATTCTGCAGGAAAGAGTGAGTCAGACATCAGCAGCTTCCCCTCTAAAGCCCTGTTTTTAATCAAAGATTGTTTCACCTAGTATTTCTTGCATTTCTTCACACAGACCTGTGCCATGTGGCTGATCATCTTCAAACCCAAAATGTCTAAAAGTGGGTACAGCATGTCTGTGAAAGGTTTTGAGAGACCACAATTCATAGCATTGTGGGACGTTCCAGATGTGCCAGAGATATCCAACTAGATTTCAGTCATCATGGACTCCAAAAGCGAGGGTGATGGGAATATTCATCCATCTGAAAGAACTGGAGGCCCTGATTTCAAGGGCCTTTGCCACTGACCTTCTAGGAGGATCTAGGCCCACTCCTTCACATGTTTCTGTTCACATATCATGCACACGACAGCTGTGTTTACCGTAATGGTTTCCTTGTGATCACTGAGGCAGAACATTTCCCCTCTCTACAGCAGATAAGAAGAGAGAAAAGAGAGAGAAGACCATGTTTAAGTATTTGCATCAAATAATCTGTTTTAATTTCCTGGTTTACCTACACTTTTTGGCGATTAACGCTCTTTGGATAGGCTAAATTCTTGACCTCTAGCAGCATTTGTAATTGTAAAAAGATCACTTTTAGCCCAAGTATTCTCCAGTGAAATAATTTGTATATTTCTGCTTTTGCTTGCACTCTGTGGCAAGCTACAGTACGAATCTCATGTTACATATGGAAGGTGTCCGTTGGGAGAACAGATCATGACTTCCACAACTGATCTCTCAGACTCAGCAACTTATTTATTGCATTACATACAATTTGCAGCTTGAGAATTACCCAGTAAGGAAGCTCTGTCACAGAAGTGACTTGGGACGCTCTGTGATCAAGGAAGAAACAGGACCCAAGGGTAGATTTACAGAGGTTTCACTATAGTGAAAGAAAATAGGTTTAATAAAAAGACCTATTATCAAAAGAGAAGCTTTCACAGGATCACCTAGCTAGTACCTAGTTGTACTTTGTTTTCTGTGGTGAGAACATGCATGAGCAGTTTCACATCCCTGTCACAGACTGTCTTTAATGTACCCTTGAAACACACAGCATGATTCATTCACAAAGTCAATACCTCTGTGTGGACTTTCTTTCAGGTCTTTCATTACCTGGATCCGGTACATCTTCTCTAAACACAGATGTTGTGTGGCACTTCTAGTTAGAAGTGAAAGTGAAATTCTTGTTTGCTGTGCCAAACTCACCTTGCACTGCTGCCTCAAAAACAAACACAGCTTTCAGTTCACTGCCTTTTGAGTTCAGGCAAGTCTATTTAATGATTTCAAGCTACTGGACTCTCAGTATTGGTCTTGCTTTCTGAAGAATACCTGCCTATATCTAGGTGTGAAGTGGCAGCCAGTAAAGGGATTTTCTGCATGCTTACTTTTCTTTAATGACCTTTAATTCTCTTAAAATTTATTCTTATCAGAATCTTATCTGAATTCTTATCTGTCTCACAGACCATGCCATTAGAACTGTTCATCTTAACCATTCTGTCCACAGTTCCATCTATAAACATTAAGAGAGTGCTAAATCTGAAAAGTTTTATACAAAAACGGAGAAAGACAAAAGCATCTCACACTCTCATTGAGGAACAATTAAAATTCTGGAAACCAGAATTCGGGTTTGATGAAGTGAATGAGGGACAAAATGCTTTTGTTGTAGATTAAAGAAAGACACGTTTTTTCTTGGGTCAATTCTCCAAATCTCCATTTGCCCAGCACCCAGAAGGTTCTTAAGTGACCACCTTCAAGCTGACAGATGAAGGCATGTATGTGCTGACTATTTCCTTAGAGGATGTTTATAAAAGAGTTTATCATGTTAAGCTTCCTTTCCATCAAGATTTCCTTATCTCAGACGTCATACATAGCTGTCATCATTCTAGACACCAGACTGATTACTGATGACTGGGGATATGAGTGGGCAGAATGGGGACAAAACAACTAGAATAAAACAGAATGAACTTTGCAAGCCAGACTTATTTGGCAACTGTACATTTGTGCTTTTAATATTTACTAGGAACACAGTTCAGCCTTCCACTAAATGTTGGCAGTTTGGTAATGTCATGACAGCTTTAGTCATGACCCTTCTTCTCTTACTGCTTCTGCAGTTTCCTTTGTCAGGAAAATTCCCCTCTTGTTTAAATTTAAATTAAAAGGATAGGATTACAAGCTCAAGAATTGTTATTCATCAGACTTTTTTAACCTGAGGTACTGAGGAGCTCATCACACTTTTTTTGTTTTTCAATTATCTGCCATATATTTTTGCATCTTAGGATATCATTAGCATGACTCCAGATCCCTCTTTGAGAGTACAGGCAAGAAAACCTGGCAATGGAAGCCAGACAAGCATTCCACTAAAGAAAAGATGCCACCACTGCGTGATTTTGAAAAGTAGATACCGGATAACTATGATTTTTTATTTAAAAAATCATTAGTAATAAAGATTAAAGGCATCACACAGCCTTCAGACCCAAATAAAGTAGTAAAACATTCACCTATTAATGGAAGAGGTAGCTTGATTTATAACTGAAATATCAATACAGTATATAATGCAAAGTAAAGTCTACAGGCATGATATAAAATCAGTTGATTTTGGGATAAGATTACTTTCCAAACTCAAACCAGTCAGCAAATGTCAACAAACATGCATGCACAGCTCAGGCAGTAACTGGTGGATGAAAGAAATTGCTCCTTGGGAAGATGTCTGCCGTGCCACCTAAGAACACCTTAGGTACCTTAGATATGAGGTAGCAGTTGAGGAATTGCTCATCAAGGAGCCTCCCGGTCCACACAGGCACCTCGGATGCTCCCCCCCCGCCCATGCCTGGGAGGCTGTGCCCAGCTGCCTGCAGCAGCTGCAGTGCAGCACGGAGGCGAGCTCTGAGTGGACATGGTTGATAGTCCTTTTTATCAGGTCAGACAGACTGCAACCAGCTTCATTCAAGACAGGGAAATGAGGCATGACCAAGTCCCTAGAAGGGCACATGATGAGAAATGTGAGGTTGAGTGAAACAGGCAGCACTAAAATGAACAGTGGATACAATACTTGTGCACCGCTTGCAAACTCAAGTCCAAGTACAGGTAATGTTTACTAAGGCAGTGTAGTTACAGTTTCCAACACCATCTAGAGTTCACAGAGTACTGAATCCAAGTTATTTTTATTCTACATCACTTTCACTCTGCATTGACATTACAGGTTTTTGGAGCTGCCATTCCATGAATCATCTAGATTGAATGTTACAATAGCAAATCTTATAAATTAACACAGTTTGTTTGCACTGAAGTGAGAACAGTCGTGTAAAGGAAGCTACCAGCACAGTATGGGATTTTTCTTACATTTATGCCAATTTGAACAGATGTATCAGTCCTGTGCTACCCATTAACATTTTAAGTGACAGAAGATGTCATTTGGTGACATACAGAGAATACATAATTAAACAGCTGGCTAGTAAAAGAAACCACTCACTGAAGAACATGCTGAAAGTAAACTGCTAATAAATACATTTGGAAGCGTACAGAAGTGTATTAACTCATTTATACGATCCTGAGGGAATTATGATTTGAAATGATGAGATACCTTTGTGTTTTTTTGTTTGTTTTAATTTGCCTAGCACACTTCTGCAATCAAAAGGCATTAAGGAGGATTTCAGCATATAAACTCCTGGCCAATTAAATGATGTTTAAATCATGAACTTAATCACACATTTATTAAATTCTGTCTGCAGTGCCCCAGTACTGCAAGCTGGTAAGACAGAACCACATGGTTCCTGCTGGAAAGCTTTGAGTCTGGCCATTGAGGGTTGAGAGAGGCATGGGAATTGATTCTATAGTTAAACTCACCAATTTGTTATGAGCACAGAAACAATGACAATTTGTTAATAACTTCATGGATATGGTTATTCCACTTGCAGGATTTCCTGTTAGCATTTATCCTCAGGTATTTCACTACACCTGCAGGAGCTGCTGTCAGACACTGTAAGGGCAGAGGAGTATATGACATAGGTAAGCATATTTTTGTGTTCTGGACAGCTGGAAAAAGTTGCTATACTATTTTATTCTTCAGAACATTAAGATCATATGCCTACACTTCAAATTTGCAAACATGTAAAAAAATCCTCTGTTCAGCAATGTTCTGATCTGAAAGTACTTTTGAAAGACTTTCACACACAAAGTTGCTTTCCCACTTGGAGCACCACATTTATTCTCCAACAGTAAATCAGGACTTAGCTTACTGAAAAACCTTGTCAATACAAAACAGCTTCAGTCAGCTGATATTTCTAAATCTTAGTGACTTTTTATAACACAGTTCCATCCATGAGGATTAATTGAAAAATATCTTACAAGCGTGTTACAGATATAAGTAGTAAGTTACAGGTTAGAGGCAGGTATTTAGAATATTATCAACAACATTAAGGAATGTTCTGGATTTCATACTTTATCAGTCATACTTTTTCAGTCTGAAACATGACTGAAATCTTCTCCCTTTTTTTTTTTTTGTTTCTCTGCTAGAGGTAGATATTTTGGAATATTCTCCCCTTCATTTCCTTCTAATTGTCACAGAATTAAATCTTTCAGACAAAGGCAATAGGACTCATAAAACAACAGTTATTATTCCCAACATCATTGTCCACTCACACAGTCTGTATTCATTTTTTGATGAATGGAGAGCTTCTGAGGTTTCTGCATCACTGCAGAAAGATAGGAAACCTATATCTCTCTAATTTTGCTGTCTGTATATCCAAATTCTTTGAAGTTGACCCTTGCAGGAATACTTGCATGCATTCAAAATGAAAGCAAACCTATCAAATTAGGATTTCCCAGTGCTCTCCAGGCAGAACAGCGATGCTTTAGATATCAATGCCATGGCCTGATGAAATAGCAATGTTCTGACAAGGTTACACCACAGATGTCTCCACAAGTCATGAAAGGTGACACCTAGAAGAAAGTGTCAGAAGCCTTCACTGAAAAGCAAAACACAGAGAAGACTGAATGTAAAAACAGCTCTAATAAAAATTATATTTCAAATATGTTCAGCACCAGACGATATTCGCAATCACTGCTACAAAACACATAGTTCAGGTTTGTCCCACTTTGAAACCTAGCTTCCCTTATTTTCCTGCCATTGTTGAAAATTTTATTGCTAATGCAGCAGATTGTATTGATCTCAAGGAACCAGAATACATCTTGGAATGAGTGGTCATAGCAAAAGAAAGCTGTCACATGGGAGCAGACATCAAAAAGAGATTTTCAGATACATTTTTTTTCTCCCTTCCTGTTCAATCTCAGCTAATGTTACTATCACAAAAAGAAAGCAGGGGGAAGAATTGGAATTCTGTTTTCCAAAAAGGCTGTTCTCTGCAGATCTGGAATTCTTTGTTCAGAGAAAGAGAAAATTTGGGAACAATCCAAGCATCACTGCAGCATTTACTATCAAATCAGTTCATCCACTTGAAACCTAATGCTTTATTAAAGTACTGCAGAGAAATGGGGGTACTGAGGGAATAACAGTAGCCAGAATGTCACTGTTCAGTGATAGATGGGGAATGCAGCTCAAGAATCTGTCAAGGAGCTAGCTATCACCAGAGACCACCGCTTGCTTTTACCTGACAGCTGAATTTTTTTCAGAAATAAATTAGGTGGAAAAGGAGCCTTCAAATACATGCTTTGCACTGTTTTAAACTGTTAGTTATACCTAATTCTAGAATTGTTTTTATAATCAGAAAATAACTATCGGTTTAGGATTACAAGTGAAACAGCCTGGTAAAATAAGTCTCCACTACACGCAAAGATCAATGGTTAATACAGCTGAGAAACTTCACTTTTCATCTGCTGCTTCTGGCTAGGAGAAAAGAAAAATCAGGCAAGAAACATCATAACCTGCCTTTATATCACTGTTCCATCACAGCTGCTGTTGCCTACCAGCGGATATTCAGGATTTTTATGCTGACATTTATCTTTAATGCTTTCTACTTTCCTGGCATTGTTCCAGTCCATTTTTTGTTCATGTTTTTAGTTTTAGTCAGATGCTCATTCTCAGCTACAGCTCTGAGTTGAAAATTGCTGACCACATATGTAAGCAACATCAGATGACATTGATGAGAACATAGCACAAATAAATTCATGTCTAATCATGTGCACACAAACTGTAAGACGTGCACATTTTGAGATCAATGTATATGGGCACAAAAACACAGGCAACCCAGTAAGTACTGCATTTTGGAGAGTGGAAACTACGTAGATCACTCCAGAAGCAATGCCTCCTATTTATTTACATGCAAACTACAACGGATACAAAGAGCACAATAACACTGTTTGACAGAGCAAATTCTCAGCTGCAAAAGACTATTCTCCAACATAGTCACCACCATTAACTAATTCACATCGATGAGCTGATGAAGATACCTTTCATTTCATCGTATGAAGTCTGGAACGTGGCTTGTCTTTTGCGTTGCAGTCACCCCTGCTGAAACACACCACCCACCGTTTCACTGTGCTCACATTCACTGTGTGGTCTCCATAAACGTTCACCGAACGTTGATGAATGTCAGTGGGTGCCATTTTTTCCGCATGGAGGAATTCAAAGACACACCTTTGTTTTATCTGCACTCCCATGTCAGATGCCATTTTGTCAGAGTGCCCTCTGCCATCTGCCACATGGCAACAAAATGTAACAGAATATTGGTGGGAAGGTTCAACCTCTACTGCCATACCACCAACATCTGCCTCTGATGTCGTGGGCCCACATAACAAAATAGGAGGCATTGCTTTCAGAGCAGCCCTTGTATTATATTTCCAGTGTACAGGAGAGAGCCAGAATTCTCAGTTTCTGTTTCCAGTGATGATGAAGAAGGCAACTCATAGAAGGCTGTTCAAAATTTGACCATCTGCATTGTTTGACAGAAAACCTGAGCTTCAGAAAAATGTAGCATTTTTGCACCATATTTATCCAGGTAAACAGTCAACATCTCAAGAGGTTAAAAAATAGTACTTGAGATTGAATGTTACTGGCTCATTAAACAGCCTCTGATCTTCCAGATCTGTTTGAACAATCTTGCTTGCTAAATTTACGCTCAGTTTCGGACCTTGATAATAGAATGCCAGCAAGTAATGGTGGGTGGAGAAAGAAGATAAGAAACCTGCTCCTTTACCCAGCGAAGCAGTTGCACTGGACAGCCTACCCTTTTCTGCAGCTACATTCCAAAGTTCTTAGGAAAGGAAGAAATAGACCCTGCTCTCAGAAATAAAAACATCTTGTGATGTAAGCAAATCAATATTACAGGGTATTTCTGTAACCTTTGTGGCAGTTTTCAGCTGTCTCATTCTCTGCTTCCTGTTCAGACAAAAATATCTATAGTTTCCATCGTACCTTTCTAAGTCAACCTTGCATCAGCACACTGGTGGTCCAGAGCTGAGCTGGCATTAATGTTTCTTCTCCATTCTGCAATGATACTTGTTTGTTTCACTGGAGGGGAGAAAGATGCCATTACTTTTGGGTTGCGAACAGCTTAACATCACGCAATGAACTGGAAAAGAGAGGAGCTTCTGCAAGGCGCAGTAGGGCATGATCTCCACTTCTTTATTAGGGAGAAAAAGAATATACAACAGCAACATAAAAGAACGACTTTTTCCAAGAAGTGAGGAAAAACCAGCATCCTACTTCTAAAAACATTCCTTTCAAAAGCAAATAAAATAGACTTCCTGGGAGAAAACAAGTAAAATAAAATAAGAAGATATTTACCATGGAAACAACACAAAGTTCAGAGGCAATTTTTAAGAACTGCCACACAACATTCATCTTTTAAGATAGAGACTTTTACCATATATCCTCAAATTTAAATTTCACTTGATTTTTTTTATATAGCTAAAAAGCCATGCATGGCAGAGAGTGTTAGCAAGGTCATTGCAGGTGTGTCTGTACAGTGCAGTTCCTGTTGGCTGAGTTAAACAAGTGTAACCTGTATGTGAGCTCTTACATCACACAAAAGCTGGCTATACCTGCTTGCCCTAAGCTTGTAAATTTATGAAAATATTATAATACATAATAATACATAATAACACATAATAACACATTGGCAGCTTTGCAGGTATGCCAGGAACACGTGCTCGTAGCAGGATTTTTCAAATGAATCTTTAGAATGCTGTTCAGCTGGACTTGACCTAAGGGTAGCATATTCTGACAGTCAATCATGATGACTTATGTTTCCCAAAGTCATTTTAATTTAAATTTTATATGACTACTGTTTAACTATTATGGATCCATTTCCTGGGAATTAATTAACCATTTAGATGAACTGATGAATCATTATCTCCACAAAATAATTAATTCCTCCCAAAATCTCCCATTTCTTCACCATTATTAAAAGCAGAATGCATGCTTATCAAGCAAATATGTAAATTAATCACCTTTCATGAAAGCCTTGGGGAATGTTTTTGGGTTTGTTTGTTTTTTAACTGATTTTTCAAGCACTTCCTTCATCAAAATTTGGTAAAAATTGTTGTTAATTGTGCAATGTAATGGTCAGCTATGCTGCCATTTGATGAAACTAGGGGAAAGTGATACCAAAGACTGATTTTGAATACTTCTACACTCATTTAATTCAGAAAAGTATCAGAAATTTTCTTCACTGTAATTTATTAAGTAGATACAAAGTATTAATTCTGCATATATCTATTCCTGCTAGGGAGCCCAATCCCTATTTGTGTCTGAAAAGTAGTTTGGAGAAAGGATGAACAGGAATAGACTGCTTCTATCAAGGAAATATTTTTCTGCCTACTTCCCCAGGGGCTCCTCAGATCTTGTTTGTACGTCAGTTTTTCGAGAGCACAGGACTAAGAATCACACCCATACTGACGCCTGCTTGGGCAACCATGTGCAACACACAAGTCTGCTTGAGGAGAGTCAAGGGGAAGTCAACTGCATTTCCCACCACACAGTATCAGCCACTTCTCAATATCCTGAACAAAATTAAGATCTGTAGTAAAGACCAAAGAAAATTACAGCTATACTATGCCACAGGGTATGATAAGGGGACATCAAAGCCACAGATGATGCTACAAGTCTCTAATTACGTTGTTCTATTATAAACCAAGCTGTATCCTGAAGTCCCCATGCACTAAGAGATAAAAAGCACATGCATGGTTCTCAGGTCAGAAAGGCTAGTGCTCTGGGAGAAGTTCACACAAAGAAAATAAGACAGGAATTTCTATCACATATTTTTTCCTTACCAGTCAGATTCACCTTCTGTGGCAGAACAACTTAAATGCTTTTTCTTCTTTAAACAATTATTCTCCTTCCGTGATGTTTACTCTCTCTTCTCCCTGAAATATAATTGTGGCAACTCATTCTAACCTGGCTAATAAGGCTAAACAAACCAAGGTTTGCTTCAAATATCAGATTCTCCAAATCATCCTAATGTACTTCTCTGCACGTATTCTAATTTAAGTCAGGTTTTTTGACAGTATGTAATATTTCAAATCACGGTTTATTGAATGGTAAAAGCAGATTAACATAAGCTAAAATGCCTTTTCAAAGAAGAACCAGATGAACATCTCTTAATCATTGCCCTGTCAACTCACACACCCAGACTTCTGTTCTAGACACCTATTCTTCTAATTGCCAAGTCCACAGTTTACATGAATAATTGTTCTTGGTGTACCAAGTGCATGATCTGGCATTTTACAGTGTTGCACTCCAGCTGGGACTTCATCTAATTCTTTTTGAACAGGACTTTTTTCCTTTTTTCATGGCCAGACCCAGCCTCCATCACTTTGTTTCATTTTCCATTGCTCTAGACATACCACATTATGACCAAAATCTCTTATTTTTGCCCCACTGTAATGTTTTCAGCTGGGATAGAGCTGATTTTTCCTTCACAGTGTCTGGTATGATGCTATGTTTTGGCTTTAGGAGGAAAGCAGTGTTGATAACAAACCAATATTTCCAGTTATTGCTGAGCATTGTTGTAAAGAGCCAAGGATATTTCAATTTCTCAGCATTTCACACTGTCATGCCAGTGAGAAGGGCTGGACAAGGAGCTGGGAGGGGACAGAACCAGGACAGCTGACCTAAACTGGCCAAAGGCATATTCCATACCCTACGTCAACACACAGAAAAAGCTTGAAAAAGGTGGGGAGTTGATCAGGGGTGGGTCACTGCCTGGGGACTGGCTGAGCATTGGTCAGTGGGTGGTGAGCCATTGCTTGTGTATCACTTGTTTTGTATTTATATCATATATACGTTATTATCATAACCATTATCCTTTTTTCCTTCTGCCTTTTCTCTATCTTATTAAATAGCTTTTATCTCAACCCACGAGTTCTACTTTGTTGGGTTTTTTTCTGATTGTCTCCCCATCCCACTGGGAGTGGAGGAGAGCTAAGCAAATTACTGTGTGGTGCTTAGCTACCTGCCAGGTTAAACCACAACACCCACTTTCTTATTCTTTTAAGAAATCTTTCTCTATGTCTAAGAATTTCTTTAATAAGAATTCTGTCCATTTGGCTCTGGAAAGCCAAAGGCTATTGGGATGTTGTCTTTCATTCTGTGGAAATGGATTCCAGGGCTTCATGGAAAAAAGCAACGGTAATTGGGTTTCAGTATGTTCAGTACTCTCTCCAAAGAGGAAGCACTGTGGGGCATCTTTCCCTAGCTGTTTTCTTCCCCTCTAGAAACATTACACGCAAACCTATCATGAGTCAACCCTTCCTCTCCATTCCCCTTAGTCTAACCACTGTAATGGTTAGTCACTTGTTTTTACTGTATTTTCAGTGCAAATTTCCTTATGCTTTGGTTTCAGGGGACTGGCAGTTTGTATGCACTATTATGAGATAGCATTTGATGCTCCATCATAAAGATCAAAGCTGGATAAACTTCATCTTCCCTTCTACCCTATTAGTTTTCCCTTCCAGAGAATGAGGCTGAACTTGCCACAAAAAGGCTTTCAGGCAAATACAAGGAACTAAAAATGATACCAGAATGAAAGTCACTGACCCTATGGGTCTCTATCTTCCTGTTTCTTGCTTTTTTAACCTCTTAAGGTTTGAGAGCAATGTGGAAGGCCTGTTGTCCTTTCTCATCCCATATGAAGGAGCCTTGACAGTGGGAGATGAAATGAAAAGCAGAGACAAAACATAGAAAGGCCTTGTTCTTCATATTCTCCAAGATAATGTTGAGGCTTGGGAAACATCAAAGAGATTTGGTAGATCTCAATAAATTTTTATTTTACTTACCAAATCCTAGCTTGGTAATTTTTATACAACAGAGGAAAAAGTATCCTTGGCATGGCTCAACATCAAAACATGAAGAAAAAACAGTAATTTCAGGAGGCTTCTATGAGAATACTTGTGTTGGTTTGTTTGTTTTTCCTACTCCATGACACAGATTTACAGTTCTTAAACCTATGAAATCTATGTTTCCCAGTATAGACTCAGCTCAGTATAGTTCAGATACCTTCTCGCCTAAACAGACAAGGACACCTCAGGGGATAAATGGGCATTGGTTCCTTTCATTTTTGTCCCCAGCTCATATCTGAGATCTACATAATATTTTGACATTGACAAACAGAACATGCTTGAAGTGGGTTAAGAATCATCTAGGGATCAGGAAAAAGAAGTCAAGATCCTTTAAAGAAGCTGTATAGCAATCAAGACACAAAATAAAATAAAATAAAATAAAATAAAATAAAATAAAATAAAATAAAATAAAATAAAATAAAATAAAATAAAACAAAACAAAACAATAAAAAAAACCCAACACCCTGAATGCCGTGGGTACAAATGTCTATCTGGAACTATAGGTCCATAAACTCAGTTGGACAGATTATCTAACAAAATGGGAAATATGTAGCTGACTTTGAGCATAGGAAGTTTTGTTTTGCTTCCTTAGTTGGCTTAAAGTAAAAATAAATCCACATTGCATTTTCTTGCTTGTAATCATCATATTCAAGTAAAATTCATCTGCTCGATTGAATGTTTAAGAAAGATGGCTTCAGTACACAGATTTCCTCCATAATAGTTCCCTCTGCCAAAAAAACAAGAGTTTATCACAATTCTCCTGGTAGGGTGTTGATGCTTTTTTTTTTTAATACACAGTTGTACTCACTTCTAATAACTTGCAAAACAACCAAAATCTACCTCCACTGAAGTCACATGAGTTTTCACAAATTGCATCATTGGCTCTCCCAGGAGCAATCTGAAATACGTCTACTCAAAATAAAGAAAAAGTCTTTTCTACTGCTGCAAAAAACTTGCTTGAAAAAGGCAGAGCCAAACAGTGCTTAGCAATTCCAGCATTAACATTTTTCCTTAAAGGCATCAACATTCCTAAATATATTTTGAAACGTACAAAACTGATGTGATTTTCTCTCCCAAATCCAAATATTCATCTTGTTTTGAAGAGTTCATTTAGTATGCCCGGAGTTTCTGCAATTCAGCCATCAGCCCAGTCTAGACTCCAGTTATACTATTACCTCCATTTTCAAAATGTGATCAAGTATGAATTCGTCAGTATTTACTGCTTCAAAGAGACCTGCCTTTTTCTCTGCCCACAGCACTGGAGCTCAGTCCCTCATGATTTATAATCTCTCCAGTACATGGGTCAGTGCAGAACACAGTTGTGAAATTCCCACCCACTTCAGAAAATGCACACACTCAACTAAAAACACCCGCACCCTCTGTTCAAGTCTTTTGTACTGTAATATCTTCTTAGCTGTAACCTTTACAACCAAACAAGTGTCTTGCAGCCTTACCAGCTGTGTCCCTGCCCACTTACTTCCTGCAGCACACTAACCCACAAGCAAGGTGCCTGTCTGATTTTCCCACACCCTTATGCCCTTCTCACTCCACATCACACATCTGAAAACAAAATGGAACAAAAACAGAAACAAACAAACAAAAAACACCAAAAGAGCCCCTGATGTTTTGAGGATTTAAAAACAGTGAAAAGAGAGCAAGGAAAGAAATGTGTTTAAATCACATAAAGAGGAACAAAGAGGCAAAAAGTTAATCCTGCCCTTGGGCTCTTTCCTTCCTCTGCAGTAGCAGTCAGCCTTGTGCAATTTTGCAGAGGAGGAAAGGAGGATAGCCAGTGCTGTCAGAGATAAACGCTGTGTAAGCAAACAAAGGTCTTCTCCCGAGTGCCCCAGAGGAAGTGCCAGAGCCATGCGCTTGCGGCCAAGACAGGTGGTGTGAGGGCTGTGGAGGAAGTGTGACTAGGCCACGACATTCTCAACCCTACACATATGCAGAAAGCCTCCATTTGCACGTGACCAACCTTATGGTGCCAGAAAGGTGTGCTCACACCTACCATTGCCTTCCCTTGATGAGCAAGGGCCTGGCTACACATCCTGACTTCAGAGAGCATGCAGAGGAGCTGCCTGGGACAAAGCTTCACCACAGCCAGTGAAGGGCCAGCTGCTTAGCCAGCCTGGCTGAGTACAAGGCCTCAGGCAGTGGGTCCTAGTCAGGACGCCTAGCGTCAGGTGTCTCCTGGAGAACTAAGCATAAGGTCCTGTTATGACCATTGAACACCTAGCCAGCACAAGCATTGGAGCAATTCAAGTCACCAAGATGTTAGTAGGCACCTACTGACTTCTCATCTTGGGAGTTCTCTGTGGCATGGAGCATGAGCCGGTACCTGAACTCTCACCTAAACAAAAGCTTCTCGTCACAGATGTCTCAAACTCAAAATGAATCCTCCTCCCTGCTTTCCCTACCTTTTGGCTGTCTTATGCTCTTATGTCATCCTCTTCCTTGAATCTTGCTATTCATCACACTCTGATGGAAGTCAGAGGCACAAAAAAGCACCATCCCTGTGTTACCTTCCAAAGTTCCAGCTCCTGCTATTTGTGGTGTCAAAGTCAAAATCTTTCTTTGTTAAATCCAGCAAGGAGCTAATTTATTTTAAATTGTTTGCTATTGTGTTTCACACTACTGCCTTGAGCCCTCTGGATGATAAGTAGTAATATAAATGATTGCTTCAATTATTAACACTGTTGACCTTTGCTAAAACACAGCAAAGAGGAGAAAAGCACAGTTAAGAGTGCTTTGCTAATAGTAATTATCAGCCAGGAGGTCTGAGGGAGAAAGGGAGAACTTGGGGTTATATTGTATGGTAGGCTGAACAGAGAGAGGAAGGAGAAGCAGCAAGCAAAAGGAGGAGGAGAGTTTGGTGAATGTTCCACTCCTACCACTGTATCTTGCAGTACCTGTGTAAAATGTGATCACGCTGAACAGGAAGTTTAGTAAGACATAAAACCAAGATGGACCGCTGATCTGGTCCTGCACAACAGTATTTGTACTTGGTATGGAGAGTGTAGGGGAAACATTAGGTCACAGCCTGAACTGGTGATTGAGCACCTGCAGTAAGGGCAGTGGCTGGCCTGGGGAGCACAGGCAGAGTGTTTGCACCTGTGCTCCCATGTGACCGGAAGGGGTAGACCCAGGGTGGGGCTGCCCTGGGCTCATTTAAGGGCAGCCACAGAGAGGAGCGTGCCCCTCTCTCAGTTACTTTTTGGAGGAGTATCAGTTTGGTGGGAGATTGCTGTTCTTGGTTGTGTGAGTCAAAAGCTTTTGTGAAGTCTGTTTATGATTATTAAGACCTATAATACTATGCCTGGGATCACGAAGAAGGTCTCTGAAGCGATTTCATTTCTTTATTCATGAAACAGGTAGCTAAAGTATGTTTCTAAAATGCTCCAGGATCCCCAAATAAACAACTAGCTTCCCAGTAGTATTCTGCAGTATCTATTTCTTTGAACGGAACTTCTTAATCCTGCACATTGTTGGTGACTACTTGGTCTTACCAAGCTTATTTCAAGCATTTGAGTTTATCACAGTGCTCGGGCAAGGGACTGGACAGACAAGCAACCTTCTGCCTGTGGAGAAGATGGCTGCAGTTTGCACAGCACTCCTTTTTGCTAGCAAACTCCCTGCTGAGCTACAGACAGAGGAGCTAGTGCAGAGGAGAGAACAGTCAGCTTCCATCCCATATCCACCTACGTTTGCTCCTTCTTGTGGATGAATACTATAGCTCTGTCCTCAGTGTCAGCCAGGGAACAGCCTGAAAAGCACCAGAGAGTGAAGACTAGCAAAACAAGAGCCTGCTATGGCAGGCTGCTCTGGTGGAGAAGTTGCTCGGCTCCCTGGAGAATCTTTGTAATTTAGCATCCTGTCATTCTCTCTCAACTTCAACCATGTGGTTTTCCCAGGGGCTAGCACAGTGATTAGTAGTGATTTTCTCAAGTAGAAATGTTGCCATCATTTTAGCTATTTGGAGAAGGAATGGTTTGGCTGATCTCCATGTGCTCTTCCTGAGCAGAAGGGTGAAGGCAAATCTTTGCATCCCTGCACATGGAGTCCTAGTAGCTCAAACACAAAGGGATTTTCAACCTCTCTCTGAAGATTACCAGTACAGAATTTAGATGCCAGACTGCCAGTGTACTGGGTGCAATACAGTAAAGAGATTAATTAGTTTTTGACAAAACTGTGAAAAACCTCTGTTCTCTTCCTGAAGTGCACTGGTTTTGATGCTAAGTGACATTGCTGCTGTAAACAGCTGTGCTGGAAGCAGTTTAGTCCAGGGCACTTGGAACCTCTTGCTATCCACAGTTAGCACCATCTTACATGCTCTGTTCCTTCTCCTGGCTCATTTGCTTCCCAAGCAGAGCTGTTCCCAGAGGATATGGAGCAACACTTCATGGCCACCCTCCTCTTCCTCTCTAAACTGAATGAGAAGTGCCTGGGCTAGCCTGTATCAGATACATCATCCAGGCTGACCTGGGTACAGTGACTTCAGAGAGAGCAAATACAATCACAGAATCACAGAATTGCAGGGGTTGGAAGGGACCTCGAGAGATCATCGAGTCCAACCGCCCTGCCAGAGCAGGTTCCCTATATCAGGTTGCACAGGTAGGCGTCCAGGCGGGTCTTGAATATCTCCAGGGACAATAGCACACCCATGGATGCCGTGTGTTGCTGTAAGCGTTTGAGACAATTCTTAGTAGTTAGATCTACTCAGCTGAATGCTGTACATCAGATCTTCTAGGAAAGAGTTTGTATGAATTCATTCTTCCTAATTTTTAGCAGTGCAAGTGTGCAACCTGATTTGAAGTGCAGACCCTGCTCTGTTGGTATTAGTTGGCTTCTTTGATGGGGCAGCCAAGGCTGCACCTGTCCCTTTGTCTGTGGACAAATGATAGACACTGTCACTGGCAAGTCAATCTGTTCTTTGAAGGACTCTGCTAAATGCCAAGAAAATCTTTCACTCAGCTCTCAGAATAGAAAACCTTGTCATTGTTGCCTTGTATGCTTAGGCTCTGCCTGTCGGTTCCCATGTGCTCATGAATTAAAGTGATAATGACTGTCAGCAGCACAATGGCTTTTATCCATGAGGATGTCTGTAAGTGCAGAAGGGCAGTACTCTCTCTTCTAACCCCAGCAGAGACTCTGTCTGCACAAAAAAACCATTAACCTCTGCTAGTCTGGTGATCTGTGACCTCCCCTGGGAGCAGGTGGCAGCTCTCCTCGGCTGCAGTTCATGCAGCACCAGCCACTGCAATTAACTGTGATGTAATTAGGAGCCAGGAGCAGAACATAGTTTGTGGAGATGGTTTGGAAGCCCGAGGCAAAAGGATTTTGTCGATCATCTGGTGGGCTAAATCATTTAGAAATTCCTAAATAAGTGATGTGGAACTCTAGCTGATCTTCAGATGATCAGAGAAGGAATTTCATCTCTATCTCATCTGAGAAAAGCAATAGAGAAAAGGGAGGCAATAAGAAGTTCCCAGAGGCTTCTTGTAAGAGAAGTGTATCATGAACAATATTAAGTAACATCAAAAGCTTATGTATAAAAATCCACACCATCTGAATTGTGTTGACTAGAGATTTTACTTTGATAACGGGGGAGTGGAAAAGCTTTATTATAAGAAGAAGATAAGTATTTTATAAGACTCAAAGGACAATGTCTGTTGCTTTGCTTCTGATTACTCCTGACAATGGCTACAGTCTTCCCTATGCCAAAAGGAGAGGTGCTTTTTAGTGATATCCTCTCCCTCATGGGAGTCATGAGGGCACAGCTTGGAAAGCGCAGGTAGAGAGGGCCTGCAGTGGGATGGAGCTGCCTCACTGGGAAGAGGCAGAGGAGGAAGGCCGAGCAGCTGCCCAGCACTGTTCTCACCAAGGGCTGGCGTTAAAGCCCGGAACCACCCCAGTGCATGCAAGGGCATATTCATACAAAAATGATCATCTCAGAGATTAGATTTTGTTTTGTGCCATCTGCTAGCTGTGTATTTACTCTACAGTGAATATTGAAATGCATTAGAATAAGTAAGTGAAAGCTCAGACCATATGGTTTCCAACAGTCCTTCGAATTATCTGCAGGTTCATCAGGAATCACTCAGCCATCTAGCTGAACAGTGAGGCCTCAAGGAGCCAATGACACTTCTGCAGAGCTGATTTCATCTCTCTGTCTCCTTCTTGTGGATCCACTGAACGTAGAAAGAAGTCAGCATTTATTCCTTCCGCACTGGGGAATCTCACGCTTCAGAGCCACAGATGATCACCACCATGAAGCAGGAGTGCCAGCCAGCCATGTACAGCACTCACAGTGGAAGGTCAGGCAGGCATGTCATTTCATTGTTTGCCTAAAACCACTTTATCGCAAAGCATCCAGCATGCACAAGAGCATTGCCACAAAGGACAGCTGGTCCCAGGTGGTATGCCAGAGTCTATGTCTACATGGGCAAGATCATCCCCTGCCTTCTGGCTTTTACTACATTCAGTCCTCATTTTCTGGATACGCTGGGCCCCATGACAGGCAGACAGTGCCAGCCAGCCACTGTGACAGGCAGTACATCCCCCAAGATGAAACAGCACAAGCCCTTTTTGAAGTTAATCTTCAGTAAAAGTGTATGAAGTCCCAAGGAAAGGGGGAGACAGGAAGCCTTGTGGGTCTAGTTGAAAAAGACAGATGTGAATACCTCTAATGACATATTTGAATTTGGTTCCTCTCATTAACCAAAGGTCTTTGTTGCCTTTATACCTGCTTAGGAGATGACAGAAATGAGTTGTTGTTGTCAACCTCTCTGTAACAGGCAGGAATCCACACCAATCACTCTACACTGCCTGCTGATGATCTCAGAAGAAAGGGCAAAGAATAGACATCTCGCTTTGAACTAGTGTGACATGTAGCAGCTATCTGTAATTTAATGCAGATAACTTCAGAAGACTGTGGCTGGCTAACACAAACGCAGTAAGCAACCCATAAAACGGAAAAGAAAAAAAAAAAGGAGAAGAAAAATGTAATCAATAATTCAGAAGATTTCCTGAATGAGATATTAAATGGTGCAGTGTTCTCCAAACCCTCAGCTCTCATCTATTCTCTTTCTGCTTACAGCTCACTGAAGCAAGTTAACATTCTTTGCTCTCCTTCGATGCATATATAAACAGATCATCTCTTTGCACTGTTATGACATAACATATTGAAGATAATGGACATGCACAGCCCTCTTTTATTTATCTGTTGCCATTGGAAAGGGACCTCAGAGATATTTTGCCATATTGAAATGAAGCCCTCACCCTTATGTAAGATACAACACTGTATACTTTTACTGATATGTAAGTTCAATGGTGTCTTTTTGGGTTTACGATGTAAGAGTACAGGAGTTAGTCTTTACACAGTACTCCAGGACCTCTTGAAAAAAAGAAAATTTGTTTCAAATATTTCATTCTAAAGGTAGAAGTGCCTATCAACTTCTCCCTCGGTCTTTATTTATTACCTCAATTGGAATATTTTAAGAAACATTTAAGAATCCATATTTAATTTTATAACTATTATTTGTCTTCCCATCACCACTCCTACATCAAAACTCTTCAGTAAAATGAGTACTGTACTGTCAGCAGAAGGAATAAGAGGGACCTGTGAGCATTGGGCCTTTGGAGAGGGCTATGTTGGTGGTAGGAATTTTAGCCAACACTATGCAATAATGTTTCCTCTTCCCAATTTTAATTGATCTGACTCTGACATAATTCTGCAGGCAAAGCTGCTGTGGTTCACCTTCAGCAATGATTCCCATCTTTATTTCTACACGTTTCAGTTCATTGGCAGTTGAATGAGCAGAGTCAAAAGACACTGCATTTGGAGTCCTGCCAAAAGCAGCAAAGATGCACAGGTGCTTGAGGTCCCATCTTCACTGCCAAATCCCTGCAGGTTGGTGAGCTGTTTATCACACAAGGATAAGAAAGTGTCTGAAAAATCCTGTCTTCAGATGTTTAGATATCCTGCCTTGGATCTCAAAAAGACTTCACTGCACTGGTAGGATATGTAGTGATGAGGATTCATCAAGAATCAAATGCCTTTGCCATTTTTTTTCCCACAAAGCACAAGTGGTGAATGTATATTCAGGACATCACTGCTTACATAACTAATCTCAGCTATAGGATATACCTGGAAGGAATTTTAACCCTCATCCCTCCGTTTTTCAGAAAAGAACTATTCTTGCCACCAGACTCAGTCTTCTAGAATGGGGCTCTTCCAGCTGCTGTTTTTGTGTAGTGTAAATTAAATGTTTTCTGGGTCAGCAAGTAGGAGCATAACTCTTTGGCCTAAGGAGAGGGCCTATATCAGGCATAAAGGAGATACAGGTCTCCACTCCTGACCAGTGCCATTCCTGACAAGTGTCACACTGGCTCTGCCATGCTCGGTCTTCAGCTGAACATAAAAATGCATTGCATAAATATGTCTTTGAAAATGCAGCTTCCATGTCATTACAGTTTATGGGTCTACTAAAGCATAATAATTTTTGATGAAACTGAAAGGTGCATTTCTCAGTTCCTCTTTGCTCATACAGGACCAAAAATCCCTACATGAAGCCAATGTTACTTAGATAAGAAGTGAAATTCCAAAGAGATTTATTCCCCTATTTCCTCTGTATTTTTCATAAATGGTTGCTATGCCTTTTGATAATGTTATGCCCAAGCCATTTCCTCAGTTTGAAGTTGAACAAAACATTTACTGTATAGAAATTTTAACTGGAACATAAATTGGAACTCTTAGGCAAAGCCTTCTGTTCCATGATTAATTGTCTACTGGATACAGAAATAAAGGCTATCAAAACACAGTCTGTTGGAGCTGGTGAAAATGTGGTTCTCTTTTCATTCCAAATCCTTAAGATACAATATCTTTAATAGACCTTGAAAAGTTACATGACGAGACTTAAATTTTTCTCTTTGCAATTTTACATGTGATGTGTGACATGTTCTATCCTCTTCATTTTAGAGAACAAGATTTTTGCACCTAGAAGGGACTGAGTCAACACACGTGTGACTTGATCTCAAAAGCAGCTGATAAACATAAGGCTGATGGCGTGGCTGACAAGTTGTATAAAACTAGTAATTGATCTTGACCACTTTGTGGTGTGTTACAAAGCTATAGCAAAGTAATGCTGAAAGTAAATATATTCTCCTTCTTATTCCTGTTATCTTAGTACAATCAATGTAGCCAAGCAAGAGGGAACTGGAGTTAGGTTCAGCTGTCACAGGAGTTTTGGCTGCAGCAGGTAACAGCTTCTCTGAAGGCTGAAAGAGCTTTAAAAAATAGACTTTCACTTTAGATATTGAAATAAATAAATGGAAGGATTCCAAGTGGTGCTCAAGATCAAGGACCTCAGGATCCTAGAGTACAACGCTGGGTAGTTTCTACAGAGTCACCAGAGGATGAAATGAGGCATTATTTGGAAGTTTAAAAATATAAATAAATAAAATCAGGAAAAAGAAAAAAAAAAAAAGCTAATCACCACCCATAAAGGAAGAGGTGCAGCGAAGAAAAAACATAAAACATAGATTGTTACTGTATTTTAAAATGATTATGTACAAATAGAAGGAAATACAATGAAGTATGAACAAGTGTGGCCAAGCATTGCATTTCTAGGCTCAAGGGAAAGCATTGCTGCATTACTTCAAGTTTTTACTGCAGCTTACAGAAGTGAAAACCAAATCCAGTTCTCACTCAGATGACTAATCTATGATTGGAATTCATTTGGAAGAGAAAGATACCTTCTACAGGAGCTCCATGCAATTCTTTCTTCCTTTGCAGAACAAAACAGCAGGTTAAGTCCATATGAGCTTATCAAGTAACTAAAGTAAAGGTAGAATAAGAAAGGGAGACTGTTGCTTAAAGTTAATGTCATAAAGGGCTTTTCTAAGAAGGATGAATACAGCTAGGTTTAGCTTATCAGAGAGAGGAAAACAGCTGTGAGCTTAGAGGGACCTGTATTATCTAGACAGCTCTAAAATATGTACGAGCATGAGGGACAAATATGAGGAACCCCACTACCTGCAGGATTGCTCCAAAGGGTTTGCTGAGTGTAGGAGAGCAGCAGCAGAAGAGATGTTAGAGTGTACTGAGGTGCTCCCTCCCCAGCTCGACCACAGTGACTGTCCAGACTGACTTGGGAGGGCACTTCTCATCCCATGCTGTAATCCTCTCTCTTGCCAGGAGCTCATGTTCTTTCCCACTTGCCAGGGTGACTATACATGAGAAATCAAGCAGAAGAGCCCGTTTCTTGTATCAAAACCAATAAATCACTCAGCCTCTTAGTGTCAGGTTCACTGGATAGCACAAGTTGAAAAGAGAACTTTCACTTTGCTGGTAATATTTGATACATGTGGAGGGGGGGGGGTGGGGGGTAGGGGAGGTGGAAAAGAAAGAGAGTACTGCAAAAGGTATTGAACTTGGCAAAGAGAAAAAGGTTTGGTAAGCAAAGAAAAGAAACTGAAGAAACTGGACACTCAGGCAGTAGGACTCCCTGGAGAACGGTCCTATTATGAGTCCTCTCTGGCCAGCTACTCAGTTGTTTCTGTTACCTCATCAGTTCTACCTGCCTCTGTGGGACACAAAGAGATAGTCATGAAATGACGAAATTTGTAACAGAGGTGGAGGCAGAACTTTATGAAGCATAAGGGCTCAGTGCATTGACCATGTGAAAACGAGTTCATCAGGCAGTTCCAAGCCTGAGCCATGATTTCCACCCTTGATCAACTCAAAATCTGTAAGCACTTGTGGAACACTTTGGGAAAAACAAAATCATGCTGCTTTTTAATTTCAAGGTCAAAAATAAGGTTCTGGTTGAAGATAGAGGTGCATAAAACATATAATTCCTTAAACTGATCTTCATGGCTTAATGTAGATGCTGACTTGAATGTCTTTCTGAAAATGTGAAACCTCGTGGCTTCCTGAATACTTCAACTGGAAAGCTGCCCTTTATTTTCATCAAGCTTTTGATTAACTAGCAAACATTATGAATCTGTGAAGCTTTATGCATTCTCTTAGTACTGCAGTACTAACTGCATATGAAATTTAAAGATACCCATATGGACCTAAATTGAACTGCATGTAGGCAGCATTTTCTGAGACATCCATGGTCTTATCTATATATGTTCCACTTTTCCTCCCAATCCCAAAAGAAAGCAGCAGTGTATGCAATATAGCTAGGGTACAAAAAGGCTGGATATTCACAACACATCACTGAAAGTCCACTTTCATTCATTTGCATTGCACTGCTGTTTTTCAAGAGTGAGAGCGCAGCAGTTTATATAAACTGGCAATGCTGCATCTCCTTTTTGCAGATGGATTGCTGTCTTCAGGCACTAATGTTCTCCTTGCCCGTATTCTGGCATGCATAGAAATTTTTTGCCCACAGTTCTTGGAACTTGGAAAAAAAGAACTTCAGGACAAATGCAGTAAATTGCTTTGGCATACAAAAGAGTGGTGCTATGCTGTCTAACATTTTTGATGCATAACCCTAAAACTACTTTCTGTTATTGAACGAAGGATTATTCCTCAAGCATTTTCCTCAGAATTTTATGAAAACACTTATGCTTTCTCAGGATGCAAAACAGAGACCATTCATCCTTCCTTCTAGATGAGAGATGCCCAGATTCAAGGAACAGAATAAAACTTATTATTAGAAGCTAGAAAAGACTGTAGTGAATTTTTTTCTCACCATTAAGGAGGAGAGGGATCCACTCTAAGGAGGTAGGTCTCAACTGTGCCACCTATTGTGTTAGGCTTTCTAAACACCTATGACAACAGAATGCCTCTTATGAATTCTGCTCAGCCTTTGTACATTGGACGTAAAACTATTAGAAAGCATCTAAATGAGGGCTACAAAGACGTTGAAGGATTGAGAGGGCAAGATGTATGAGGAGCAGCTGATGGCCCTTGGTTTGCTCTTCTCAGAGAAGAAGAGACTGCGGGGAGGCCTCATGGCAGCCTACAGCTTCCTCACAATGGCAGCGGAGGTGCAGGTGCTGCTCTCTGCTTGCTGGTGGCAGCAACAGGACCTGAGAGATGGTCCTGAGAGAAATGACATGGAACTGCATTAGGAGAGGGTCATGTTGAGTGTTATGAAAACGTTCTTCACTGAGAGAGTGTTCTGGCACTAGAACAGGCTCCCCAGGGCAGTGATCATGGCAACAAGACTGCCAAAGTTCAAGGAGTGTTTGGACAACATTCTCAGACATAGGGTCTGAATTTTGAGTAGACCTGTCCGTGGAACCAAGAGTTGGACTCCATGATCCTTGTGGGTCCCTTCCAACTCAGGATATTCTATGATTTTATGAGGTAGAGGACTTCAGGTGAATTCCCTCTTCCAACTGTGCAAGGGAGCAGTCATCAGCTTAACAGCATTAACAGTTCCAGTAACAGCAAGAACATGTTTTCCCGCATGCTCTTCTCTAACTCAAATACACTTTGAGGGTTTTTTTTTTTGCACAGAGAAGTACTATTTCTAAGAAATGAGAATGTGAACCCCTCAGTTGCCAGACCATTGGAAGGCTGCTGCCCCAGCCGCTCTCCTGAGACATGTGAGATAACTACCCACAAGCAGAGAGAATGATTGAACCTGGATCACCCACATCCAGAAGGAATCTTGTTATGCAACTACATGAAGAACATATGGAGTAAATGGAAACAAAGGAACAAGGCACAATCATTTTCAAACAAATTTTAAAGAGAGGTGATTCTTATATGGGCTGCAGGATGGTCCTAGGGAATGAGGCAGGTCCATGTAGCAAATAGGACTGTTATCTTCTACAAATACAGAAATTACGAAAGATCACTTATTATAGAGCATTAAATGCCATAACAGAAAACTAGATTATTTCCTTTATGACTGCTGGAAATGCTGAACGAGTCACATAACAAGGATTATCAAAAGTGATGGGAATCTGTTTTGCTTTCATTTTCTGAGGGCTTACCTCTGGAGCTGATTTGCTAAACAGCTGGAACAGCTGGATCCTTATAATTATTATAAGCTATAATTTCAAGTCTGTAGTGCACTTAGGGTAACCCATAGCATTAATGGAGAGATACTCTTTGTGCTGCATCTCCCCCTCTGCTAGGGTGAAGGAATACCATTGCCTTACCTTCCTGTAGCACTATGAAAGAGCAGTTCATACAAGAAATCATTCTAGATACTCTTGTGATTAATGTTATCAGAAAACCAGCAAGAAAATATCAATCTACGGAGCATGGCTGGGACAGTTTGTAATAAATAAGACCAGGGTTTACATAGCGTACAAGAAGGAAAAGGTACTCAATGCTTTCTAAGGTACTCAATGCCTTCTTTGCTTCTGTCTTTAATAGTCAGATCAGTTATCTTCAAAATACTCATTTCAGCCTCATATTTAATGTCCTGCATTGTGTTTCAATAGTTACAGGCATTCTGTGAAGTGCTATGAAGATGGGAAAATGGAAAGCGTAGGACAAATTGTAGTGGTGTTAATGACATGATAATTAAGATATATTTATTTTTAAATGCACTTGTCTATTTATTTATTTAAGCAGAGCACTTCATTGCGAGCTCTCATATGCCAGAAAGTAAAAATAAAATCCGTGTCACAGGTACCGAGGAAACAACGTTATTCATACTTGGCAGGATAAGAAATGAACCATCTGAGGTTGCAAAGAAACCCTGACTGACACAAGATTTCAACTCTGACTCCTTACTATGTGCACTAATAACACACTAGTCATCTTCCTTTGATTAAATCGTGACTTTCTCACTGACGCTAAGTTCCCTATAAAGAAATTGCTAGACTAAACTTTGTTAGGATGCCTTGCACTGTTCTTGTTTTTTAAGTTTGTTGTTAAATTTGTAGTCAGGCACTCACAAAACAAGGAAATGCCAGAATTAAGAGAGATCCTTATACCTTAATTTTTATGTCTGCTTTATGAGACAACCTTAGATTTATGTCATCACCTATCTGTCATAGAGTTTCGGTCTTATTTCATATGTTCTGCATTGTGCTCAGTTGTTGAGTATTTCAGAGAATCATAAAGGTTGGAAAAGACCTCTAAGATCAGATCTGACCATTAACTCATCACCACCATGACTATATTTCCCAAACACTAGCTTGTCCTTTCTAGTGACTTTGTTAAATGCATACTGGTGAAATCAGACTTCAGTGTTGCTGAGAGATTTGGGTGTAAGACAGGAAAGAAGCATCCATCTCCTCCTTGAACCATACGTGCCTCCTGCTGGCTAAATGTTGACTCTCATTTCTCACATGGCTGACAAAACAAATTCAGTTGAATAATGTATTGGCGTATTTTACCTGGAATGGAAAGAAAATGCAAAGCTTTTTTTCACTTTGTAAGCCAAAATCTTTCATTAGAAGTAAGTAGTTCCTCTACGTTCCAGGGAAAAGTTCATTCTAAATGGAAACGTGACATTTTTCTCTAGGCTAAAAAGATATTCCATAAAAAAATTGAATTTGGTTAGGGGCTTTTTTACTTTTTTTATTTCTCGGAGAAAAAAAAAACATTTCAGTTTGGTTTGACCTCTATATGACTTCTTTGACTTCCAAAGTTTACCTTTGAACTGAAAGATCAATAATTCTGAGCCCTAGTTTTACCAAAATTTCATCTCTTTTCCAGCCTGTTCTTAGCCCAGTGACTGAGGCTTCCCACAGTATTTTGCCAGCCTTAAACAATTTTGTAACTAATGTTTCATCTGAAACAATATTTAAGTCTGATCTTAGCATGATATTCTTTAACCTGATTCATCCGTGCTACCCTTTCCTAAGTGGGATGAAGATCAAGAAACAAATATATCTTATTCTTCAGAAAAATTTGTAAATTTATTCCTAGTAACTGTCAAGTTATTATGGAATAACTGTTACAATTAATATGAACTGGTAAGACTTTGGTCTTTAAAAATACTCAGAAACAACGTATTTGTAGTTTCTAAATGGAACAGAGACACCAAAGAAGAAATCTTGCTAACTAACAAAACAGAAGAAACCCCACATATGCCTCTATTGCACTGTTTCTCATTTAACGGTTAGCTTTGCAGTGTCCTTACATCCACCTATTTCAATGCCAATAACATGTTCAAATCTTTGCCTAGCCCAAGAACACTGACATACCTGAGTTTACTGCTTAAGAGGTTGACATTTCAACAAACATTCTCTGACCTTCTACACTCAGGATACATATTGATTGTGACACAAGTTATTAATGATCACATTGATGGACATGAAAACTTCCTCCAAAGAGCAGGCAGGTTCTCTCTGCAAGCTTATTTTATTCTCCAAAGCTCTCAGGGCTATCAAAGCTCCTTTTCTGTTTCCACAAGCACCTGCAGAGCTTATTTTATTTCTTAGTATGAACTGACCAGTAAACCATTGTAATAACTAAGAAATACCAGCACATGCATTCCTCTTACTGAAAAACAGTTTTGCACATACAACACTATTTATTTAAACCTTCTCTCAGTGCCTGAGGGAAATCTCAACATATTGATTTTTCCATAACCTGGACATTTGTTGGGAATTTACCATACATACTAATAACAAATAAGCCTATCTAGATCCACACAGTGGTTGAGGTGGTCATTGCTCAGAAAACAAACAGCCTCTGCAGTACAAATACAACAGTCACCATCGTATTTATAGAAAATACCTCAATTCCCTTGGCTTTCCTATCTTCCCTTCACAGGCACCAAAACCTTACATCAGCAACTACCTTGCAGAGAGCTAACATTATGTTTACTGCAGGTGAGCCCCTTGCTAGGAGTGTTAATGAGGAGCAGATGAGCAGGAATAGGAAACCAATGATGGGTAAGAGAAATTGCCAAGTCTGAACCTGTTTTATTGTTGAAGTAAATTGGCTTGCTCAAGAACTGCCAAATAAGAGCTAATGAGATCAGATTGCTTCATGCACAAATTGCGAGTAGGTATGGCTAATTTATGAAAGCTCAACCTGAGTAAACTATTCATTTGTATCTCTCATTAAGCTGTAAAAGGTAAAACAACTTCATGTTAAAAATGAATTCATAACTGTAGAGCCAGAGAATGAGAAGTTTATTTTCCAGTTTATTTTGAGACAAGTCTAGACTTCAAGAGGATTCTTCTTTTCCTTCTCATGAAAAATCCAGTTGTATCTCCTCACTCAACAGTGCTGCTTGCTACGCATCATTCTCAGTGGGCAGCTTTGCAGGAGGGAATCAGGGGAAAAGAGTGACAACTGCAGCCAACAGGTTTTTTGTTGTTGCTTGTTTTAACCTGTTAAGCAAAGTTGCTTATATCAAAGTTAGCTACATCAGAATGAGAAAATAAGATGAAGTAACTGGTTCCCCAGCACAGCATGCATCCCCCTCAAGATGGGCCTGCTCTAGGAGTCTGGGCTAAACAGTTGAGTGGGCTGCTGTCTGTGGGACACCTGGAGCTGTAGGATTAAACACCTCAATGCAAATATGACAGCACAACATATCTTTCTGCAGATGATGCTCGCTGTAAATCTTGGTGTTACTCAGAGAGCGTTTATTTCACTTGTAAGAAAACACACAGTCATCATTAATTTGTGCTTAATCCCTCAAAAGCCTGCTGCTGTATTCGCACTGTCGGAGCATTGCTGAGCTGGGCCCCAGCCTCTGACACACTTCAACAGATGTGGCAAGGATTCCAGGGCCTCTTGTTTTCCCTGCTGTAACATCCAAAGTCATCTTCAGGTCTGTAATCATAAAAAAAAAAAAACATAAAAAATGGCCTCATGAGGATTCTGTCAATCTTTAGGGATTCTTTGCAGAACAGGTTCAGTTTGGATGCTGTTTTATTTCTCCTTCAACCCTTTCATTCCCAGCTTGTGCTCTAGAACATACTGGGTATTTTCTTTCCCACAGATCCTTTTAGTAAGAAGAGATACACAGGGATTCCATAAGAGATGTCCCTTACAGCATTTTCTGTCTCTTTTTCTGTCTAGATATTCATGCTAGGGGAAGCAATTAATTTGCAATTGTTAAATCTGTATGTATCAATACAAGGGATTAATAGCAGGTGGGTTTCTCCTTGCTGGATTGGCTTGAAAGGTTAACAGGTGAAAAATGCAGTGTGCATGTCTTTATTTTCATTGATGCCATCTGCAACAGCATGAAACGCACAGAAGTCGAGATATGTACAGTGAGATAGGGGCTTAAGGAGAGGGATTTGGTCTGTTTTTTTGTTTTTGCTGTTTTTGGTTGAGCATGGAAGTCATGGCTTCATCATGAGATATTCAGATTTCTGCTTTAAAGTAGGACTACTGCTCTCGTTTTACACCTCTTTTTTTTTT